>OX235273.1:96580790-96870177 GCA_944472155.2 Trichobilharzia szidati
TTATACTAATATACCAGTCAATATGGCCTTAGAAGCAGTTAAAAAAGAACTAACTGCGGATACTGAACTCAATCATAGGACAAAGCTGTCCATTGAAGAAATTATTTTAGGGGTTCAGCTATGCCTCACATCTACTATCTTTAGATTCCAAGGCAAAATATATAGACAAACTGAAGGTGTAGCAATGGGATCACCAATATCCCCTATCGTAGCAGATATATTTATGGATAGCTGGGAAAATATGGCACTTAATACGTTTAATCCTACTCCAAAAATATGGTGGAGATATGTGGATGACACTTTCACAGTGTTAAAAAACAGAACATATCTCTAGCTTCTTGACACATATTAACTCACTAGTAGAGGGGATAAAATTCACATTTGAATCGGAAGATGAACAAGGAGAGTTGGCTATGCTAGATTGTAAAATAAAACGAATAGAAGAAGGTAAACTTCACACTAGTGTGTATAGAAAACCAACGCATTCTAATAGATATTTAGATTTTAATTCGTCGCATCCGTTAACTGTTAAGGCAGGCTTAGTTAAGTGTCTAACAAACCGAGCCATAGCACTAAGTAGCACAAAAAAGACCTAAACGACGAGATAAAACAGATAGAAGAAGCGTTGGTGTTGAATAATTATCCTTTAAAATTCATTAGGAAGATAACTAAAGGCCAAAAACAAAATAAAAATAAAAATAATTGTGGAACTAGTAATGATAACATAAATAAGAGAGAATATAAGTCATCGACAGTTATACCATATAAAGAGGGGACATCTGAGACCCTAAGTAGGATTCTAAATAAAGCAGGAATTAGGGTGGCATTTAAACCTACAAACTCACTCAGGGACAAGCTCTGTAGGTTAAAGGACCCAGTGGACCCAATTAGACAAAATAATATAATTTACAAAATACCCTGCAATGACTGTGAGGTCAACTACATAGGTCAAACTAGTAGGTCAGGAATAGTCAGATTGTCAGAACATAAGAATTTAGCTAAGATAAGAATGGTTGACCCAGAAAAGATAAGTAATTTAGAAAAAAGCTCGGCAATTGCAATGCATGCATTAACACACAACCACACAGTAGCATGGTGGGAGAGGGTTAAAATTCTAAAAAGTAATCTAGGTAGGTGGAGAGAGAGGTTGATTACTGAATCTTTGTTCATCGAATCTACACCCAACACGTGCAATAGGAATGAATCATCACTAATACCCGAAATATGGAAAATAACACTACCAATCAAATCAAGTGGAAATCAAGTGAAAAATAATGGAACTATATAAATGAATTTAGGAAGTCGTGTGATTACCTTGATATGATTATGAGCAATAAATTGTGCTCGAAACGTCATCAGTAAATATTACTGTATAACACTGTGAGACTCTATCAAAATAAAATTTACTCATAATAGAATTTGATACTCCAGATAAGATGGTGTTGTGGGTTAATTGTTGTCTAAGAGAATATTTTAGAAGATACAATAATAAGAAAAGTAGAGAGTATGTCTATGGATAATGAAATACAACCGAGAAATCACTTTACTGAAACACAGGGTGAAGTGAAGGGATTAGAGTGGACAATATATCAAGAGGAAGAACAAGTTGTTGCGTGTTCTATTTGACTAAATGAGCGTACACGTATTTCCTAGTACTTCTTCACGTTTATCAATGTGCGCAGACGTTGTGGCTACTCGACGCCCACAACGTAAAATCAGAAGGCACTTGTGAAGAGTATAATCGTGTATTATAGCCGTAGTCAAATTTCGAAATTGTATCAAGGTAACGTTCAACAGTAAATTGACAAATGTTTACGAAGTACATATAAAATCGGTATGTGTAAACATATAATATGAGTATGCAAATTAGATTAAAATCGTATGTTTATAGTTGGTATAGGGGTACTACATAATTCCCCCACCAGAACACTGAAATATAAAAAAATACATTTAAGTGTTCGACAATAACATGCATCGGCGTAATATGCAGCAGAGATAGTACATAGAAAGCGATTTATTAAGCTGAAAAATGAGCAGTTTAATGCGGTCAATAAGGCCGATAATAAATGCGATAATAAAAGAAAAAATAGGATTGATGATCGTGGTAGAATATATAAGGAATGATACAATCGGCCGGGGATCTGTAGTCTGTATACGGAAACGATACGTGAATATTAAGCGCTATATGAGTAAATGTAATAATACAGGAAATATCGATGTTAAAATAGTAGTGACGTGATTTACGTATGAAAATATTAATCAGTTAAATGAGTAGTTAAATGACAATTACGAATAAAGATAATAAAAATGAAAATTCGTAGTAAGTTATATTTTGATGATTTGCACATAACGTTTAGGCCAATGAACTCTCCTACCAGAGCGTGTAGTTTTCATAGGTTTCTCTGGCGACGTTGAAGCTTGCGTGGATGTAGCTGTTGGCACTTCGTTCAGCTGGTCTTTATCGTTGGCTTCGAAATCGTCGATGAACGCTGGTTTGACTCTGTCGACACTGATGGCTTCTGCTTTATTCAGTCGTTCTATCGTGATAACTTTATCATTTCTATTTAGAACTTTGAATGGGCCATCATAAGCGGGTTGAAGTGGTCGTTGTACACCCTCTCTCCTGACGAAGACGTGAGTGCAATCTGTCAGTTGTGGCGGGATGTATGACGTTCGTTCCTGCTGGCGTGGAAGTGATATCTTGAGCTCGTTCATGTGTTGTTTTAGCTGGTGCACATAACCAGTCATATCTTGTGGAACTTGGTTACCTGGGGTGAAAAATTCTCCTGGTAGTCGTAATGTTGTTCCATAGACTAGTTCGGAAACACAGCAGCCAATATCTTTCTTTAGAGCAGATCGTATACCAAGCAGTACCAGTGGGAGTTTGGTTGACCAGTCGTTTTGAGTCAAAGAAGCAGCGAGCGCAGCTTTGAGTTGTCGATGAAGGCGTTCAACCATGCCGTTGGAACTAGGATGGTAGGCGGTTGTTCGTATTCGTTTGATGCCCAGTAATTCAGTTAGCTGGTTAAAAAGTCGGCTTTCAAACTGAGCACCTCTGTCCGTAGTGATAATGGATGGGACACCAAAATTAGCTATCCAGTTTTCGACCAAAGCTTTAGCTACTGTTTCAGCGGAGACGTCGGCTATTGGAACTGCTACAGGCCAACGAGTGAATCTATCGATGCAAGTTAGAATGTAGTTGAAACCATTGGAAGGAGGTAGTGGACCAACTATGTCTACATGTATATGTTCAAATCTAGAGTCGGGATTAGGAAAACGACCAAGTGGTGCATTGGTGTGACGGTTGATTTTGACTCTTTGACAAGACAAGCAATTTCGTGTCCACTTCTTAACATCGCTATTAATGTTCGGCCATATAAATCTTTCTTTTATTAGTTTGATAGTAGCGCTGACACCGGGATGAGACAAGTTATGTAACTTCTCGAATACTGTATGTCTCATAGCTGCTGGAACGAAGGGTCGATATTTACCTGTAGAGGTGTCGCAGATTATTTTTGTCGTGCCAAAAGGAATTGCGTCTAGCTTTAAAGATGTTGTTTTAGAAGACATGATCTTTTTTAGTTCGGCATCATCTCGTTGTAGGTTTGAGAGACGTTCGTAGTCGATGTCTGGGCATACAATGTTGTCAATGTGCACACGTGATAAAGCGTCTGCCACTTCATTGTTTTTACCCTTTACGTGTCGCAGATCGGAGGTGAACTGAGATATAAACTCGAGATGTCGTAGTTCACGCGGAGAGTAGTTATCCTGTTTTGCTGATAAGGCTTTCGTTAGAGCTTTATGGTCTGTAAAGACAGTAAAAGCTGTACCTTCCAGCATATGTCGGAAGTGCTTGATTGCTAAATAAACAGCCAATAACTCTCTACCAAAAGTGCTATAGCGGCATTGAGTAGGATTCAGTCGTTTCGAAAAGAATGCTAGGGGTTGCCATTCGCCGTGTACCTGCTGTTGTAAAACTGCCCCGATGGCAACGTCTGAAGCGTCTGTCATGAGAGACAGGGGGGCGTCATTTTGGCGTCTGACTAAGAGCGTCTTGTCATTTAACAATTGTTTGACATTTTCGAATGCTTTAACAGCTTCTGCGGGCAAATGGAATGAACGACTATGTCCACGTAAGCAATCGGTTAATGGTTGTAAAGCTTTGGCACAGTTCGGTATAAAACGCCGGTAAAAATTAACGAGACCCAAAAATCGCCGTAATTTCTTAAAAGAATCTGGTAATGGATAATCTTTGATAGCTTGTACGTCATCAGGGACTGGTCTGATCCCTTGGCTATCGATTAAATGACCGAGAAATTTCAGTGAGGTCTTACCAAATTCGCACTTGTCTAAGTTGATAGTCATTCCGTATTGGTTCAGTCTTTCAAACACTGTCTTCACATGTTTCAAATGCTCGGCTTCGTCTGCACTTGCAATTAGTAAGTCATCGATGTATGCGTAGACGAAAGGGAGACCACGGAGTACTTGGTCGATTAGGCGTTGGAATGTCTGAGCGGCGTTCATGAGTCCGAATGGCATGCGTACGAATTCATATAAACCGAATGGTGTGGTAATGGCAGTTTTCGGAACGTCATCCGGGTGGATGGGGATATGATGATACGCTCGGACGAGATCGATTTTAGAGAAAACTTTAACATCTGGTAAGTTGCTAGCAAAATCGTGGATGTGTGGTATTGGGTATCTATCAGGTACCGTTTGCTTGTTTAAAGCTCGATAATCACCACACGGCCGTATTTCACCAGAAGACTTTTTTGGTACCATGTGAAGCGGTGAAGACCAAGAGCTGTTGGACGGTCGAATAATACCAAGCTCTAGCATTTTATCGAACTCTGTTTTGGCGATTTTAAGTCGATGTGGGTCAAGGCGTCGGGGACGTGCAAAAACTGGTGGTCCAGTGGTTTTAATATGATGAACCACATGATGCTTCGGTTCTGTTCCTCGAAAAGAAGGTTGTAAAAGGTCAGGAAACTGATTTACCAAATTGGTATATGGAGATGCTGGTGTGCGTGTGACCATCAAGTTCAGTGATGATGCACGGCTAATCGTACCAGCAATGTACGTTTTATTGAGCGAGTCTATAAGCTTGGGGCTCATCGGATCAACTAACAGTTTGTGTTGCTGTAGAAAATCAATACCGAGGATTGGGGATGGGACGTCTGCAATGATGAAAGACCAAGTGTAGGTATTCTTTAAACCAAAATCTAAAGTCATTCGTTTACTTCCATATGTAACAATACTGGACTGATTAACAGCTTGGAGCGTAACTGCTGGGTCAGGATGTTGACGTTCCTGTGTAGACGGAGGGAGAACACTCACCTCTGCTCCTGTGTCAACTAAGAATGTAGTACCGGTATTTTTATCTGTTACATAAAACAAACGACTGTTAGATCGTAGGTTGCCAACAGTATTTTTTACACATGACGATATATCTTTTGGTTTAGCCTGAAAGTTGCAAGGTGAACGGCACCGTCGTGCTTTGCTTCCATAACTACGGTGATACCAGCAAATATTATCGCGATGTCGTGACGTGCTAGGGGATCGAGAAAGACGTCGACGAGACGAGCTTCTAGAACGGCTTGGTTGTGTGCGTGTAGTCAGTTTTGCTAACTGACTCAGTAAGGTGTCGACTTTGTGTTCTAGAGTCTGTATTCTATCATGAGTGTCTGGTATTCTGCTAGTGGAAGCGACAGATTGAGGTGTTGACCTCTCGTACATGCGATCCGCGATTTCGGTGAGCCTTTCTATGTCAATGTCGTCGTCTCCGAAAGCAAGAACCTGCTGGATGTTTGCGGGAAGTCTTCGTAGCCATATTTGGTAAAAGAGACGTTTATCGATTTCTCTTCCGGCAACTAGGCTTTGCATATGCCTCATGAGTTGCGATGGGGTTTTATCCCCTAACTCAACATTGCTTAACAGGCGATCGAGTGCTTGCCTATCCGAAAGCGAAGTGCATCGCAGTACCTCTTCCTTCAACTTGTCGTAAGGCGCTTCTGTGCTGGGTTGAACGATGTATTGCCGTACCTGCTCGGCGACTTCGTCTGGTAGTACTGTACTCAAAATGCAGAATTTAGCTGTCTGTGACGTTAGCTTATTGCTAGTCAAATAATGTTCCAGTCGTGCAAACCAAAGATGAGGGTCTCTGGGCTTAAAAACTGGTACAGTAAGAGAAATAGTACTAACAGATCCCAGCTCTAAGTTATCAGAGGTATTGGAAGACATGTTACAATTCGTAAAAAAATGGTTTAAGAGTAGGAAAATGGCAAAATTTGTGCACAATAAGAATATGGCAAAACAGAAAAAATGCAATGCAGGTGCTTACCACAAATTACTGCAGGTTGTGCTATGAGCAAACACAAAAATGAGTTCGAATTGTTTAATAAATATATAGATCCGCGTGAGTTCGAATTGTTTAATAAATATATAGATCCGCGAAAGTTAGAGTTTTAATAATCCAGCAAGTGTACGACGTGTCGAGGTCAAAAAGTCGTCGGAGTCGGAGTCAGCAATTTGTCGTCGGGCTCACCAATTTGTTGCGTGTTCTGTTTGACTAAATGAGCGTACACGTATTTCCTAGTACTTCTTCACGTTTATCAATGTGCGCAGACGTTGTGGCTATTCGACGCCCACAACGTAATATCAGAAGGCACTTGTGAAGAGTATAATCGTGTATTATAGCCGTAGTCAAATTTCGAAATTGTATCAAGGTAACGTTCAACAGTAAATTGACAAATGTTTACGAAGTACATATAAAATCGGTATGTGTAAACATATAATATGAGTATGCAAATTAGATTAAAATCGTATGTTTATAGTTGGTATAGGGGTACTACAAAGTGACCATAGGATGATGGTGAGTCTGTATGAGAGAGTGAGACTGACAGAGTATTAGGAGACTACCATATTAAATGCTGTTAGGCATTCTGTTTAATAATTAGAGAGAAGGTGGTAGCGAATCAACACTGAATCACATATCAATATATGTGTAAAACTTGGGCACTGTGGTAGTAAGTAATTCCATATTAGTTTGTTTATTAGATATATCACACAGTGAAACAGTATTATTTACTGGATGACGTTTCGAACAAAATTTATTACTGTTCATAATCATATCAGTTATAATCACACGACTTCGAAACTTGAGTTTTATAGTTTTCTTTAACCTCTCCTATTTGTCGTAGGGGTAGTAGAATTCTCCAGATATCTGGGGCAGGTGTTGAATCATTCCTGTTACATGCATTTGCAGTTGATTCGATAAACAAAGCTTCTGTGGAGAGAGAGATTGATAACAGAAGCTTTGTTTATCGAATCAACTGCAAATGCATGTAACAGGAATGATTCAACACCTGTCCCAGATATCTGGAGAATTCTACTACCCCTACGACAAATAGGAGAGGTTAAAGAAAACTATAAAACTCAAGTTTCGAAGTCGTGTGATTATAACTGATATGATTATGAACAGTAATAAATTTTGTTCGAAACGTCATCCAGTAAATAATACTGTTTCACTGTGTGATATATCTAATAAACAAACTGATATGGAATTACTGAATCACATACACACCATGCTACTCAATAGTTGTGAGTAATATTGTAACGACAGAAGGCAAGAGTCAGGCAACAGATCATTTATTAAGGAAATCAACGCATATTTATGTATGTTTTCATGTACATTACTATGGATACGTAAACAAACAAACACAGCCTTCCGATTGGTTGTTTCTCACGACAAATCTTGGGAACGTAAATATTGACGTAAATTACTGTCTACCAATTTGGCTAGTAGACAGCTCTCATCACAATATGAATCTGAGAGAGTGATAATCAGAAGAGATGAGGCAAAATGAGCAGAATCACCACCGAAGTCTGTGTTCTGCAGTAGGTGTTGTAAACAGAAGGCGATGGATAAGCTGTCCTAGACATGTAGGGGACTGTCTAGCGAGCTCAATAACATAACAAGTATGTGAATAAAAATCCAAGTTAATGAGATGATAGTGTAACAGTATATTATAAAAAATACAGTAATGAGTTATATTAATTAAACGGTTACTTGGATATACAGTTAAAGTCCACGGCTACAAATTATTAATATAATCCACAGAAGTATTCACTGCTGGAGTCGGTTATAGAATAGTCTTCAGATGAGGATAATTGGTTCCTACAAAAATCCAAAGTATACAACACAGTTATGAGTGAAGCAAGTAGACAGTATAGGCCAGTGAGAAGTCGATGCGACCAACAGTACACTGTATTTTAGATTGTACTCGGAAGTTATCTATATTCCAACATGAATCGTTTTAAACAAAAGTCATGTACAACGTTTCTAATTTCAACATCTAACAAAAGAGTAAACAATCATATTATTACGTACTCTACAGACATGTGGATACCAGTGCATAGATTGCACGATCACGGTTGTGTCTTTTCACAAACTGTTGACAGATATACTTATGTGCATAAAGCGCATCTCTCTTGTGGTGGAATATTTAACGTACGGTGTGGCATTTACAGATTATCATCTGACAATATGTTAGTGAATCATCAAATTGAGCAGAGAGTTTGGATTTGTGTTAATATGTATTTCATATCTGGATTTACTTATCGGAAGGATAGAACCTAACATCATTTATTATGTTTCTCTCCAAACAGATTGGTAAATTCGTGATTTCCATTATTAGTGAGATGATAAATAGAACTATGCATCGCTCATTCATAACACGAGTGTGACTTCCATGTAGTGATTTCAGTTATATGGATACCAGGATATCAGATGAAGTTTTCGGTTCAGTTATACTAGGAAACAGGGGCTGCTTGTTCAAAACAGAACATGACCACACTTTTCATTTCAACTGAAATCGAATTGTTTCTCTACTGGTGGGAAACAGTAATTTGATAAATGGAGGTGGTGCAATATGACGCCTTACGTTCAGAAAAGGGATGACTGAAAGTGATGGCACTCACTGCATGGACCAGTCACTTCAATGATGGGAGTCTCTTAAGCAAAATAAAGTGCTATAATGTCTATTTATTAACTCATTGTTAACATTTGCCCTCGACACCATTTCTTGTGAATTCCAGAAATATTATCAGTTGCATTATTGAGCTATAAATGCTGGCGATTGATAATCCACATAACCAGCTTGTCAGCCGACAACCTTTCGTCCAGTAGATTTCAAATTCCTCAACACAGTTGACTATATACATCAAACGAGCTTAGGTTGGACCGATAGTAAGACTCTAGAGGATGTGGACTTCGTGGACGCTTTGTGTCAAATGTCATACAAACTCTAAGATCTACAGACGAAAACCAGCAATTTGGCGGAATAGATAGGAAGCGGAGACAAGACTTCAGGCGAAAATAGGGATGTCATTTGTGATTGAGATGATCAATAAGCAGCAGCAACAGTCACGAATCTCGATCAACCGGAGAAGTTTCTAGGAGTCCATCTCTTCAGGATTTCATCAACAGCTACCTTTTTTGGCTTGACACTGAAGGTCAGATGGAAGGCTGGAAACGATCACTGAGAAGGAACTCTGGGAATGAATCAGCCAACAACCTATTGTACAACAAATATGCAGAATAAAGTGAAGACGGATTGGACGCATTGGTGTGGAGACGGCTGTGCGATGTCTTTGAGTGGAACATGAGTGGGAGGCGACGAGTTGGATATGGCTTTGAGGGTGATATGAGGGAGTTCGAGTGAGGAGGAAATGAAAGCATACTGTCAACCATGGAGTCAGCTGTAGAGGATTTCAGGGAGCTGAGTGAAGTGGAGGTGCACAGCTGAAGGCCTATGTTCCACTGGGAAGCCAATGTGTAACGCACAAATTCATGACAACGGAATTAATTATTGGAGACTCGGTGTATAGATATTGGCAAAATACGTCCACCATATATTAGAGCCCCAACATTCACATATCTTCCATAGTACACTAATTGTTTCTTCCATATTGTACTTCTTTGTCTTCCTTTCATGTTTTCCGCTCTGTTTCGCGATCATCGTTCACTTCTTCTCTTTGCCATTAAATCCATTTCTCTGCATTTGGAAACTCCTACAGACGCTATACATATTAACATCTGCATCTACATACTACTTACTAATCTTATCAGTAACACAATTGAGAAAACTAATAATAATTTACATTTCTGCTTACGGTGTGCTCATGTTAAATACGTGCGATAGCCTACTGCATAGGAAAAATCATTCACTGATGCTTGAGATTCATAAGAGTTGTCATCGAATAAGATACTGAAGAGCTTCATATTGAGTCAAGTGATATGGCCTTGTCTTTGCCTGTAAATTATACTTCATTATTGTCACCAGTTACCCAGTGGATCAAAATCATTGTTCGTATCAAATGGTCAGTCCTCTACCATCAGACTTAAAGCGATTTTTTTGTAACGAGAATATTTTACAATGAAATTAGATAATATTGAGGAGATTATGTATCATCCAGTGGAAAAATGAAACATTTCATGTATTTATAGTTTTTTGAAAAATTGACAAATAGTTACGCAAGCAGATTTTTGCTATTTAGAGGGAAGAACAGCTAGGAAATGTCTGCTGGTTCGTACCCCTAACTGTTTGTCTCATTAAGTCTTCATTTTCTACCCAATGAAATACCACTAAGAGTTTTCTATTTTTATCATGATTTACACTTTATTAGATTTCTTCGTTCTCTTAAAATGTGTGATACATATAATAGTCAGTGGAGAACGTTTCAATCTACCAATTAGCAAAGGTGGATTACTTTTACACGTGACTGATTAAGTCACTGGATAAAATGTGTTGCACGGTTTTGTTTCAATTCATTTTGACATTGACTTGTTATTTCAAACTAGGCTAAAAAATGACGAAGAGTTTCAGAATGGTTTCCAAAATTCCACAGTGATCTACGATAAAGATAAAGAAACTGTGGAGCGTGGTGGAATATTTTGATGCAACTATTTGTATATTAGTTGACAGGTCGCACATTACTATCAGTAATGTGATCGTGATGTGTTAAACCTACACAATGAGTTCAGTCTTATGTTGTACCATAGCTGCCTTTCTCATAAATTTATAGATGCGAGCAAGGAAACACAGAATTTCATTATTTCAAATAGATAACTTATGAGTATTGCAGTGAAAGTATCAGTGGGAATAGCTGAATGCAAATCAAGTTGATTCGAAATAGGCTTAGGAAATCTTGAGTAATATAATCGACTCGAATCAACTCATGATTACATTATTCGTGTAATACAATGAACGTGAAGCAGTAACCTAAGGAGATGCAAATTTGTAATTGTATTTTCTTATGAATATTAAAAACGAAAACACCACTTCCATTTTTAGTCACTTTAATTTACATGGCGTCAGTTTCTCCGAATGTTAATGTCATTCAACTAACGAGTAGACAGCATGACATGCTCATGTATCCTATGCATGCAATGCAATTAAAGAGGATACATGTGACTGAAATATTGACATGAAACAAGTGAGATGGTGATTGAGATTTAGTTTCATGTGGAGTTGTTTACAAATTTCGCTCTCAACGTGCAGCTGTCACTGAGAAATATAATGCTCACTAATGTTTGAGTGATTTCGAGTTATTTTGGTGGAGAAGATTACTTGGTGTTCTAGTTATTTGACAGTCTGCATGTATGCAAATACATTTGGAGAATGTGAAGGTAGTTTGCAATGATTCAGTTAACTACGAGTCATTTATTCGCACTGCTTCATGGAGAAGCACAAATTGAAATTTATGTTGTGAGGTAAAGCGAGACAATTGGTTTCACCCTGTAACTGATCACATCTTGTTCACACAAACTTAAATGTCACTTTATAGATGAAGAGTGGGCAGATGCCTTGTAAGAGTTAATGGAGAAAAGTGGAATTTGGAATTTATGACGAACATTGGGAAAGAGTGATTCTGTCTGAAATATTTTGAGAGATTTGCATCTCACGTGAATGTTATCGGTGACATTGTATTGTCTGAGCTAGTTGATTTATCGGTGAAGCTCTTACTCCACCTTCAGAATATATCTTCAGAAAGAGTCGATGAATGCAGCCACACAGGTCTGGCTAATATCTGGACTGCTTAAGATTGCTAATAGTAACAGTCTGTCTCTCTTTACGTTTTCCAAGCATCTACCTGCAGAAAATCGAACATCAGTGAAAAGTGAAATGGCTGATGAGGTGTTCATGATACTCCAATTATACAAACCATCTGACTTGTCTATCACTAACGCAGATGAATACGTGTGTGGATTCAAGGTAGTTGCAAATGACTTCCTCAGATTTGTGGTTCCCAGTTTACAAGAAACGAGTTGTGTGGAATGTGATAGAAATTTTGAAGGAGAATCCCATGGACACTGAAATCCTGGGAGTTGGTTTCTAGCACGAATTTGTTATCGAGTAAAATGGAAAGACGGAAATCAATATGATCAGTGGTCCACTCACCTAATCAGAATTCTTCCCGACACACGACACAAACGATAGTGACTAGCAGTTTGTCTATAGTGTTATTAATTTACAGGTACAACAGCGTGAACCAACAAAGTAATTATCTCATTTAGTGACACTCAAGACTAATCTGTCAACAACAGGCCTTCCTTTTGTGCCACTATATGTGGCTTTATGTATTTGTATGCATAAATAGTGATGGGGAGTCGTTGATGAGGAAGTAATTGAAATGGAATTTACTTCTCCACTCACTTTGTTACTTTTTACTGGATGGCTGAGTGTGGAGTTTCAAACTACTTCTTCCACCTAATCTTATATCAGTTTAATAAATGAAAAAACCAGAATCTCGACACTCAGTCCCACTTCTATCATAACAGTATGTTTACTGAGGTGTGTAAAACACGAATACAGGGAAAATATATTTCTTGTCGGCAATTATGTGATTATTTATGCATTACCTTTTTCTCGTAATAGTAGTGATGTTTGAGATGGGTGGTATACAAACCCAATTGTGTTTATTACATACACTGGAATCTTGTCTTGAGGATAAAATAATGTGATACCGAATGGTGTTTGAGATTCAAGAGGAAACATACAACTGGTATAAGTTATATGATATTGAAGATTATTTTGTTTAATCCAGAATGGGTCTCGGTGAACCTGTGCTTCACGCGCATGCTTCATCTCTCTTCAGACTGATATGTAAGACATGTTTAATTGCAGACATATGCATTGGTTTCATTTCCTAGTATTTGATGACACACGTCGTGTACTTTCTCAACTTACGGCTGGTTCTGCATTCGTTCTGTCCAGTCATCCAATATTTAGAACATTAGTAAACTCGGCCAGGTTACCAAATGACCAACAAATTTGCATTAGGGATCGATCATACTAGGTTTTACAAAAATTATTCTCCTTTCCATGACACCTGAACAAACGCTTCCATGATACACACACATTTCATAGTGTGATAACATTTAAGTAGAATACTTAGTAAAAGCGGTTCACAGGACAGACATGCTTGTTCCTAGCGAAGTAATTACGTTCGTGATCATTCCTTAGTTTTCTATACACAGGTTGATTATTTCCTGGAGGTGTATCAAGTTCATTTGTTCAGCCTATGTAAATGTTATCTGAAGGTCCAAGTTTCTGTCTGAGAATTTCGCATTATCCGTCTCGTCCTCACCAAACAAATACTAATGAATATTTTTTTAGAGTAGTAAAATCTAATGTGACCGGGTGTAGGAAGAGATTGTTAACTGGAACTATATGCATCAAATCTAGTTGGAACATGTGCAATTCGAATGACGCTGCACCCACTCATGACATCTTGACCATTCTACCACTTTTACGACAAATCAGACAGAAGGACGAGAATGATAAACATCAAGCTTCGAACTTGTGTAATCACAGTTGATATGATTATGAAAAACACAATGTGCTCGAAAAGCCATCCAGTAAATAATACTGTCTCACGAACTGTGTGATATATCTAATAAAGAAGTTATTATGGAATTTTTCTTACTACCACAGTGCTCACCACCAAGGACTTGAGGTATCACATCAGCTACTCTCTAGTATCCAACACAACCCGAATAGCTCAGTGGTAACGTCTCTCACTGAAAGTAATGGATGACGTGGGTCCGAGTCTCACAGTGGACATCAGAGCACTCAAGGCTGCAGATTCGCCTTTCTGACAAGTGTCAAAAAACACGAAATTTCAGTCCGAGGCTTTCTGCCGATCATCTCCAAACATCAAACACTGACAATCAAACTCCACATAAATTTTCATTGGTAAAACACCGGAAGAAATATCTCATGTTATGAAAATTGAACACTTAACCTGCGGTATTACGTTCACTCAAGAAGTAACAAGGTAACAGATGTATGTCTGCCTTATTTGTGTTGTCATTGAATGAGTGTGTCCCAGAAACCATCCTACTCAAACAAATTATTTCATTTAAGTTATCACAGGTTAAAATTTCGATGATCGCTGTGTCTACATACTCCGAAACACATCACATAACATAACAGCGGATAAAAGTGAAAATAATTTGAAAGAAGTATGCAAAGTATTCACTATCTATCACTCTCAGATCAAGTTTTCCTTACAATAGAAGGTAACGTTAAAACATGAGGAGTCACCACTACAATGCCGCAGGCTGTCACAGGCGTCACTTCAAAGTGATGAATGTGCTCAGAAAAATGTTCAGTACAACAGTGAACTTCACATGGTAGAAGCTCTCCACGTGAAATGAAATCGAGATCGCTTGTAGCATAATGTTCGGCAGAGAAGAGAGAGAGTTTGACATCGCAATCAGGAAACCCATAAACACTGACATATCCATCATACATTTTCGTGACAGTTTAAATTTTTATATGTACTTATATAAGTTGAATAAAGGAAGTAAATATACTTTGTTATATGTTGGGCTATAATCTGATAACAATCCATTTGTAAATAACGTTTGCAATTCCTATCTAAATGATTTATTCTTACTCCTTAGAAAACTTTTCATGTCGTCAATAACAATCAGTCTTCCATTATTATGGATATATAACTGTAGAACCTGATGATGAAATTATCGAAAGGCATATCTTTCGTTTAGTAATCGATCTTCTGGAGTTGTGGATTTCATTCATTGACGAATACAAACGCTTAAGTAATTTTAAATTTTACTGTTTCTCAAAAGTACACTGAAATAGGCGTTGGTATCATAGGCTCAATCGAGGAAGATCAATGCTTACCGAATGGGGCTATCGCTAATTATATTTCAAACTAAGCTATGCAATCATGCACAATATCAGATAGGCTTTGAAAATATCACAATATGCTTTGAAATCGAGAAGCAGACTATGGCGATTGGCAGAATATTTTGATGCAACTATTTGTATATTAGTTGACAGGTCGCACATTACTATCAGTAATGTGATCGTGATGTGTTAAACCTACACAATGAGTTCAGTCTTATGTTGTACCATAGCTGCCTTTCTCATAAATTTATAGATGCGAGCAAGGAAACACAGAATTTCATTATTTCAAATAGATAACTTATGAGTATTGCAGTGAAAGTATCAGTGGGAATAGCTGAATGCAAATCAAGTTGATTCGAAATAGGCTTAGGAAATCTTGAGTAATATAATCGACTCGAATCAACTCATGATTACATTATTCGTGTAATACAATGAACGTGAAGCAGTAACCTAAGGAGATGCAAATTTTTAATTGTATTTTCTTATGAATATTAAAAACGAAAACACCACTTCCATTTTTAGTCACTTTAATTTACATGGCGTCAGTTTCTCCGAATGTTAATGTCATTCAACTAACGAGTAGACAGCATGACATGCTCATGTATCCTATGCATGCAATGCAATTAAAGAGGATACATGTGACTGAAATATTGACATGAAACAAGTGAGATGGTGATTGAGATTTAGTTTCATGTGGAGTTGTTTACAAATTTCGCTCTCAACGTGCAGCTGTCACTGAGAAATATAATGCTCACTAATGTTTGAGTGATTTCGAGTTATTTTGGTGGAGAAGATTACTTGGTGTTCTAGTTATTTGACAGTCTGCATGTATGCAAATACATTTGGAGAATGTGAAGGAAGTTTGCAATGATTCAGTTAACTACGAATCACTTATTTGCAATGCTTTATGGAGGAGGACAGATTGGAATTTATGTTGTGAGGTGAACCGAAACAATTGGTTTCACCGTGTAACTGATCACATCTTGTTCACACAAACTTAAATGTCACTTTATAGATGAAGAGTGGGCAGATGTCTTGTAAGAGTTAATGGAGAAAAGTGGAATTTGGAATTTATGACGAACATTGGGAAAGAGTGATTCTGTCTGAAATATTTTGAGAGATTTGCATCTCACGTGAATGTTATCGGTGACATTGTATTGTCTGAGCTAGTTGATTTATCGGTGAAGCTCTAACTCCACCTTCAGAATGTATCTTCAGAAAGAGTCGATGAATGCAGCCACACAGGTCTGGCTAATATCTGGACTGCTTAAGATTGCTAATAGTAACAGTCTGTCTCTCTTTACGTTTTCCAAGCATCTACCTGCAGAAAATCGAACATCAGTGAAAAGTGAAATGGCTGATGAGGTGTTCATGATACTCCAATTATACAAACCATCTGACTTGTCTATCACTAACGCAGATGAATACGTGTGTGGATTCAAGGTAGTTGCAAATGACTTCCTCAGATTTGTGGTTCCCAGTTTACAAGAAACGAGTTGTGTGGAATGTGATAGAAATTTTGAAGGAGAATCCCATGGACACTGAAATCCTGGGAGTTGGTTTCTAGCACGAATTTGTAATCGAGTAAAATGGAAAGACGGAGATCAATATGATCAGTGGTCCACTCACCTATTCAGAATTCTTCCCGACACGCAGCACAAACCATAGTGACAATTCCGCTCACCCTGTATTCGACCACCAACAAGTCCTCAGGAAATAGCGAAACGAGTTTGCAGGTACGTGCTGTAGGATCAGGCCACATGACTGATTTGATTAGTATGCAAATCATTCAGACCATTTCGAAATTCACAAGGAACATCTCAATTGAGAAGCGTTTCACACTTATATATCCACATATATGTGTGTTGGAGATTTGAAGCTCAGGTGGATGATTTCGGCGTAGTTGCATTCTCTGAGGTGGATGGTTGTTTAGTTGTGAGGCTTTCATTGCCAGAGTAGACAGGATCTTCAGCAGATACCTCGATTTCTTATTGAGGGAGATCAAACCTCCTAAATCGGAATGACGGGATACGCAATATTTCGATGAATTTCGAATAACATAGTTTACAATATTTTCATACATTTGGTTCCCTTGATAGATTTCGATAGAGAAAGAAAGACCAGATTTGCAGTATAAAATGATATGATTCTATTTTGAAGAAGACGCCTCCCTGCCATAACTATTAAGTAGCCGAATCAGATAGTGACTTTGTGATGCAGAATATCGAGAGAGTCGACAAAGATCAAGTTCTACGATTAGTGTCTGCAAGCAGGTTGTTTCCCACGACAATTCTTCAAACAAGTCCTATCTCCTACTCAAAAGAAGCTTCTTCGGATAACAAAGTCGCGTATTGAATCCTCGTGGAAAAATATCTTTCAAATCTGAAGTCTCCTCTGGCTACTTATGATACCTTGATAAACGAGCTGAATATTACTTGCTGGCTCAAATTCATGAACTTCATCAAAGAATTACAATCCAGAGCTGCAAAAGAATATGAAAAGCAACTGACAAAAGCATTAGTCAAGGAAAAGTTAATTGAAGATCTCCGAGAAGCACCTGAACGTTACGTGTTTAATCTGTCAAATTTACAGTGAAGTAGAACTGAATTAGAAGCATCATCTCTGGGATTCAAGTTTCACGTCTCCAAGAAGCACATCAACCGTACGGATATAGAAACGCAATTTGAGTACTCATACCACCAACTTTGTGATCTGCAACTTGTGGACGAAGACAAAAGAGGATGGCTGAAGTCCAAACTGGTTGACATAGCTGACCAATAGCACACATCACCATCCGAAAAAGAGAAAATGCTCACTGAAGAGCATAGAGCGTCACCAAACAGACTATGTGAAAATGATGACATCGTCATGTGTGGACCCGATAACGGCTGTGGAGTTGTTATGATGAATAAAACTGATTATGTGCATAAAATGTTGACAATTCTTAGCGGTCCCGAAAAATTTCAGGTGGACCGAACTGAGAAGGATGCAACAACGTCATTTGAAGATAAAGTAAATAAATGCCTCAAAGAACTCCTCATCAGGAAACTGATTGACACCAAAACTGATGACGAAGTCAGGTGAATAGGTGGACGGCTCCCATTTATGTACGGTCTGCCGAAAATCCATGAGGCCAATGTGCCCGTAATACCCATACTATCACTGATAAACTCACCATGCCACAAACCCGCTCGATGGCCAGCTGATTCATTGAAGCCAATTCACCAGAAATTTGCAAATCGTAGCTTGAATGACACCTTCTAAAGAAGTCGACCACGTTGATATATCAAATAAACTAATGATGTCACACAACGTGACTGCCTCATTCACAAATGTACGAGTGATGGAAACAATAGACATCATTTGTAAACAAACAGATCTATCGCCATTACCGGGAACAGGGATGAAGCGCCTACTAATTCTTTGCACAAAAGACATACAATTCAAATTCAACAACCGACTCTACCGACAAATTGATGGGGTCGCCATGGTTTCATCTCTACAACCTATTCTGGCCGACATCTTCATGGGTTATGTCGAACAGACACGACTGAGTGACGCTATCAATGAAACAACATACTGTCGTCGATATGTCGATGATACGTTTGTTGTTTGTAACGACGTGAATCAGGCATCCGTATTATTTGACCGCCTCAATGAGATCCACCCAAACATTAAATTTCACCATGGAATATGAACACAACGACGAGTTCAATTTCCTGCACCTAAATGTAAAAAGAAGAAACGACGGAACGGTTGAAAAGTCCATCTACAGAAAAGAAACCTGGACTGGACAATACCTTCACTACAACAGCTCTTGCCGTATAAGCTATAAGTGGGGATTAGTAAGGGCACTGTACGACAGAGCCAGGAAGTTATGTTCACCGAACAAGTTGGAGGAAGAATTAGGCTTCGTCGAGAAATGCCTAATAGGAAATGGATGCGCAAAGGTATTTATTTATACAAAAGTATAGCAGAGAAGAAGATAAGAAAGAAAAACACCCAACTGTAGGAAAGAAGGAAGTGTTTATTTGTCTCCCTCCCATTCAAAGGAGATGCAGTGTCACGAAAGATTGACAAAAGAATGAAAGGCGCAATTAAAGGGAGCTTCCGCGCAGCTAACTCATAGCATTATACAGCACTACTTCTTCTATAAGCCGATCAAAACTGGATAAATACCCTGCTGATTTCACCTCCAACTGCGTCTATGCATTTACGTGGACTTTCGGGGGCAAGTACATTGGAAGGACGGGAAGAAGTGCTTCTATCCGGTTTTCTGAACATATTCCAATAAGCTTGTGTCTGAAAGGAAGCGAATATTCTCAAAATGTAAATTACCAGACATCTTGTTGATACTGGTCATCTCGTAGAGATTTCTAAGTCCTTCAAAATAATAAATAGACGAAGGACAGCAAATTTACTACTATTTGTGGAAGCGATCACAATCAAACGATTCAAACCAACCAGACTTATGCATACAGAAAGAGAGTGTGATTAGTCTCTCACTGTCTCGGTAACCGAATTTTGGATTTTGATTACATTAATTAGTCATCTAATTCAGTGATCTCAACTCACTGAGGAAATCTCAATCTTATAAACTGTAATCGCTTTTGTGTTTTTGACTCGTCATGTGAACCTACAAGCTAACTCTGTTTGTCAACCTTTTCTGCTTTCTGTCTTACCCGTCACCCCACTTTTCTACTTTGAGAGCGTATAAATTGATGATGAAAACTTAAACTGAACATTTTAATGCTTACATTTCGGATGCGTCAATTTTATAGTATTTCTTCTCTACTACCACTTAAACATCAAAGTATGTTATCGACATCTATGTAACCATTGTAATTTCAGGTAGTCTGATGAGAACAAGTGAAGTAGAATGATATCATTTTATACTGCAAATCTGGTCTTTCTTTCTCTATCGTAATTAACAATCAACGGGGAATTGTCTATTAGCGTTTTCTGTAATTTTCGAGCGAGTCCAGCCTCCACACTACTACCAAACATTCATCCACACACACACTCAAAAATATTTAGCTTGGTAAGGCATAACTGACTGGTGATTTTCATGAGAAACACATGTGAGCATTCATACGACTCGTCGGCGAATAATTGACAGTTTCACTCCTTCCTGAGAGAAATTATGCTGATTGAGTGATTGGTGTAGATTTACATCTGTAGAAGTTACACAGAGCGAAATGAGAATGAAAGTATGTGAGAATAGTGGTAGTGATGAGAATTCACCACAGGCATGCACTGATGCAGATTGATGCATACTTGTTGCACTGCACGGCAGGTGTCTACCTCGTTCGTTAGTGGGAGCTGATAGTATTGTGTCCTGTGTGTGAGTATACTTGGATGTTTGCTTCACTAAACGCATTGTGATAATTTGCAGAACGGCATGATATGTGCAAATGCAGTGTGACAGTGATAAAATGAATTCTGTCATTTTCGACAGAATATCATGAAATTGGAAGGATGTGGTATTTTGTTGTAGGCAAATATCACTCTGAGTAAATTAGTTAACTGACTGATAGCGAGTGAGGAGGAATGCGTATTTTTAGGTGGAGTTTGGTTGACTGCAGTGAATGAGTGTATAGTGTTCTTTCTTTGTGGAATACATAATTTACTGATCTGGAGATAATGGAGCGCTATTAAATACTTCAAATTTCGACAGATTTGTTTGAAGAAGTTTAACTCGATATTATATGTTGTATTTGTGCGGTATTTCGAAGCTCATAGGATCGTACAGCTAATTTGAAGTTGATTTTACATCAGAATTTCAGTTGGTAATACGACGAAGATGGCTTCCATTGGTTGATCGTGCTACGGTAGTTTGTGTTCATACACGGAATAGAAGTGTAGATAGTTCTTTGAATGTGAACACAAGTTTGCGTTTATAACTTTGACTTTCACATCACTCATTCAGATCAGTCGAGTGATAGATCGTTTTCTACTTCCTGGAAGAAGTCAAAGATGGTTTCCAGTGTTTCTGTTTTGCAACTCTTGGATAAGTGTGTTCGTAAATGTTGTATTGCAAAGAACTTCAAGAGATTATGTCTTGTTACGAGTAATTATGATCTGGATCCATTTGGTATTGAATGGTATGGAGATCCGGACCTGTCCAGAATGGGGAGCAACGGAAGTCCCTGTTTGTAGGATTTTGTTTATCCATATAGTCGGGATATAATTGAACCGGTTGGTCGAATTCTCTCGTAAACATTTACAGAGATGTGTTGATCACTTTTAAGCTTTCTCAATATCCCAGTGATTTGCATTTCTGTTATTTCTGTGTTGTTTTCTCTTAATCAGGTGCAGCGAACTTGTAGTTACCTGATAGGGTAGCTAACATTTTATCAATATAGTCCTTTTTATCCCTGAGGACTATGCCAGTAGCTTTATCGGGGTGTGTGATCAGATATTCCTTGTTACGTCTCAGTTGTTTGAGCTATTCTCTGTGTTCTTTAGTCAGTGGATTATTGCGTTCACACTTTCTATTGAAGTACTGATGGCATGAGTCTAGAATTGTTGACTTGAATTGTTTGAACTCCTCTTCAGAGACTGAGAAAAGATCAATATTCTGTTTGATCAAATTTTCTCACTCTAAATATGTATGGAGCTTGCTAATGTTTTGGTTCATTTTGCAGAATTTCGCCCCGACAGACAAGGCCTCCAGGTGAATGGCAGATATCGTAACTGAAGAATACCTACCAATTTTCACCCTCCCATCCTAGTCACAATTTTGATTATTCATCACATTTTAGAAACAATTTGATGATGAAAACAGTAACCCTAACTGATTGTTATTTTATCTTTGTTTGACAATCCCAATCTACACACACACACACACAAAATAATTATATACAAACTCGATTGTACAGCTAAGTGAATGAATTCGCCGAAGAATACTCTTCGATGAACACTGCTGTTCTCATATTCATGATAGAATTCAGTCTGAACGAAAGATAGGACTAGACACATTCCACCAGTTACGGACTAGTTTTCAATGAGAAGAATAATTACTGTCAGAAGTACTTCAATGACCACAAACAGATCGACGACACACCAACTACCCACACATTGTCTCCCAATCGAAAAAAGCTAAAAAGTTGAAGGTGTTAGGTGTAGGGAAGAGATTTTACTAGTGAGTGATTTCTACGTGACCTGTAAACCAGTCATTTCACTGTAACGAAGATTAGAGATCATGTTGTGTGATAAATTATTGGTGCATGCTATCCAGTGGGAAAACATACTTCATACCATCAACTCGTAATTTATTCGTCAGGTAGAACAGTTGAATAATTAGTTGTAATTTCCAGTGATGAAGTCTGTTTCAAAGACTTTCGCTAACTGAATTATACGAATATACAGTGTTTGTCTGTGCAATGTATACTTATCCAATCTGGGGATAAATGAGATATATTTAATACTTCAAATTTCGACAGCTTTATTATCAGACGAAATAGGACATAAGAAGGTGATATATTTGTGAAGTTCATTTAAACTCATCAGATCACACAACGCAACAGTCAGTCAGTCAGTCAGTCAGTCAGTCAGTCAGTCAGTCAGTCAGTCAGTCAGTCAGTCAGTCAGTCAGTCAGTCAGTTAGTTGTCCCAATCACTCCACGCCAGTTACAATATATTTCACACTTCACTCTCGTCAGAACAAGTGGCTAGGTTCTTCATAAATGTTTCGAAGATGAAACGAACAGTCTAGATGTGGTGGAGGCAAGTCGTTTGAAAGTGGCGAACTGCTTTCTGATTGCTTTGTGCTCATTTCCATAATTATGATTTGTCACAATGAATTGGTTCTGACCAATGCAAGTGACCGAATCGAAATACTTCATCATTCTTCTGAGAAGTCTCCAACCGAAGGCGTCAACTGACTGTTCAATTGACTAAGCTGCAAGGAGGTGGATTGATGGGGCATCGTGGAGTAGTATTGCTCTAAACCGTGATATTTGATTGATGGGTGGAATTGATGCGCAACAAAAGTGGAAACTGCAGATAAGATGGTGTTGTGGGCTAATTGTTGTCGGAGAGAACGTTTCAGGAAATATGTTAGTAAGGAAAGTGAACAGTAGGTCAATAAGGAAAGGGAGACTATGGAGAATGCCCAATTTACTGAAAGACAGTGTGAAGTGAAGGGACCAGAGTAGGCTATAATTCGAGAGACAGAAGAGGCACTCACAGGATGGTGGTGAGTTTATACGTGAGAGGGAGAATGACAGAGAATTTGTTGACTGCAAATATTAATTGAACTCAGGCATCATAATAATAATTAGAGTGAAGGTGATAGCGGAGCAACACTGAATCACATACACACCATGCTACTTGATAGTTGTGAGTAGTATGAATCTGAGAGCGAGATAATCAGAAGAGATGAGGGCAATATGAGCAGAATCACCACCGAAGTCTGAGATTTGCAGTAGGTGTTGTGAACAGAGTGTGATGGATAATCTGTCTTAGACGTGTGTATACCAGTGCATAGGTTGCATGATCGCGGTTGTGTCTCTTCACAAACTGTTGACAGATATACTCATGTGCATAAAGTGCATGTCTCCTGTGGTGGAATATTTAACGAACAGTGTGGCATTCACAGATTATCATCTGACGATATGTGTGCAAATCATGAGATTGAGAAAGTGGATTTGTGCAGAGAGTTTCGATTTGTGTCAATGGGTATTTCATATCTGAGTTTAATTATCCAGATGTTAGTATCTAACATCATTTATTAAGTTTCTTTCCAACCAGAATGTTGAATCGCACTGAATCGCATTATTGGTGATATGATGAATGCAACACTCACTCAAATGACGAACGCGATAAACCTGTAGTGCATTTGGTCATATGAATACGTGGTCAGCAAGTGTGTCTTCATAGTTCAGGTAGAGTAGTAAAGAGGAGACTTCTCGTTTGAAAATAAGCACAACCACATCTGTCATTTCACCTCACATCACACTGTTTCTCTACTGGTCTGAGTGTGGAGAACAATAATTTGATAAATGGAGCTGGTGCAATAGTGCAAAGCAGGTTCATTAGTGAGAACTACACTCTCCTTGGGTTGTTGAAGCCTGTTAGTTGACATCTTCCTACTGAAGGTGTTTTGTCCTACTCCTTCACGCCATTTTGTACGAATGACACATGCTGGTGACAATTATCAACAGCTGCATCAATGCCACAGATTGTCCAGTACAATGAACTCTCATGCTGAATACATACACATTCTTCATTGACTGTCGGGGATTTTCATAAGCTCTCTGGAAACTAACTGATACACCATCCTGTCAGTGAATTGGTGATTCGGTGGTGAAATCATTTACACCCAGAATTCACCAACTCCTCTTCAGAGCAAATATTGGCCACACTTACTAGTCAGTGACATCTGACTAAAATGTGACAGCCGTAACGAGAATACATGGTAGTTTTAACTCACAATCTAGCAGTTTGTCGTTAGTGGTAGTTATTTACAGATACTACAGAATGAACCAACAAAGTAATTATCTCACTTAGTGGCACGCATGACTAATCTGTCAACAACAGGCTTTCCTTTTGTGCCACTATATGTGGCTTTATGTATTTGTATGCATAAATAGTGATGGGGAGTCGTTGATGAGGAAGTAATTGAAATGGAATTTACTTCTCCACTCACTTTGTTACTTTTTACTGGATGGCTGAGTGTGGAGTTTCAAGCTACTTCTTCCACCTAATCTTATATCAGTTTAATAAATGAAAAAACCAGAATCTCGACACTCAGTCCCACTTCTATCATAATAGTATGTTTACTGAGGTGTATAAAACACGAATACAGGGAAAATATATTTCTTGTCGACAATTATGTGATTATTTATGCATTACTTTTTTCTCGTAATGGTAGTGATGTTTGAGATGGGTGGTATACAAACCCAATTGTGTTTATTACATACACTGGAATCTTGTCTTGAGGATAAAATAATGTGACAACAAATGATGTTTGAGATTCAAGAGGAAACATACAACAGGTATAAGTTATATAATAATTAAGAGTATTTCGTTTAAACCAGAATGGTTTTCGTTGAGCATGTGCTTCACGCGCATGTTTCATTTCTCTTCAGACTGATATGTAAGACATGTTAAAGTGCACACATATGCATTGGTTTCATTTCCTAGTATTTGATGACACACGGCGTGTACTTCCTGACCTTACGGCTGGTTCTGCATTCGTTCTGTCCAGTCATCCAATATTTCATACATTTGTTCCTCTTAATGAATTTAAACAAAGCAACAACTACAGATTTTGCAGAATAAAATGGTACCATATTTTATTTCGTCGCCTTCTCTTCAGCTGCTTACAGGGCAAAAACATTATTAAATGTATCTACAATATCAATTTATCATACTTACACAGAGTTCATTTTAGACAGAAATCAATCGATCGATATACACATACACTAATAATATATACATATATGTATATATATGCAATCTTGAACACAATTCCGAGCATTAATAATCATACAAAATGAAAACTTTTTAGTATCTCGCATTAGGATGAAAAATATCCAGTTACCAGGGCAAAGAAAGACTGATAACTGCTTCTTTCTGAACACACAAATCAGGTTTTAGGCGCTTGATGGAAAAGGCTTCGGCAAACTTAAGGAGCATTGAACTGTTTTGCTTATTGATAATTTTGAATGACTTTTCCACGTCCACCTCATGACCCGTGTCAAGAAGATGCCTGGCACTGCCTAAAGCATTTGTTCCCTTTAGACGTAAGCTTTTTGGTACATGTTCAGAAAATCGTAGATATGCTCTTCTTTCTGTTCTTCCAATGTAACTGCTCCCGCAGATACATGTAAATTTGTATATACAGTTGGAGTTAACATGAGAAGGATATCTATCGATTTTTGATTGCACCAGAGAGCAAGTTGTTCGAAAGACGGGAACGAGCTTAGCTGCAGGATAGGCTATAGCTAGTGAGGTACTCAGCCTTCTGTTGATCATCGCTGCAATGTTTTCGCCTTTATAATCAAGCTCAAAGTAGATTGGCTTTTTTCTTACTGTGATTAGTTTTTCATTTGCGACTGCAGATCTTCCATACTTATTGATAAACCTTTGAGGGTACCCATTGCTCTTCAAAGTCTTTTCAAGAAACTCAAATTCTTCCTCTAGTTTCTCTGTAGAGCATATTCTTCTCGCTCTATAGTACAAAGTCTTGACCAGTGCTCGTTTATAGCTATTTGGACAAAAGCTATTAAAATTTAAGTATTGTCCTTTCCATGTGGACTTACGATAAATTGACTTTTGAAGACTACCGTCTTCTAGGCGTTCCATCGCGATGTCGAGGAAGTGGAACTTCCCATCACTTTCATGTTCCACAGTGAACTTGATATTGGCGTGTGCATCATTGAATAATCTTAGTAGGTGTGAAGCATGACTATCATTTTTGCACACTATAAATGTGTCATCAACGTAACGACAGTAGGAAGTTGTTTCATCGATTGCATGCTTCAACTTTGTTTTCTCAAGATTTGACATAAAGATATCTGCTAAAACAGGGCTAAGTGGACTGCCCATAGCTACACCATCTATTTGTCGGTAAAGAGTGTTATTAAACTGGAATTGTACATCCATGGTACACATTAGCAGTAGGCGTTTGAATTCTGACTCTGGTAGTGGAAGCAGATCAGACTGTTGACAAATGATTTCAATGGTTACATTGATTGGGATCATTGTGAACAAGGATGTTGCATCAAATGAGACCATGAACTTATTTGAAACGTTCATATGATTCACGCTTTCGGCGAAATGAAATGAGTCTTTTACGGTATGCACAGCTAGACGTCGGCGAATGGGTTCCAACTTCTCCGCAAGCCAACGAGCAACCTTATGTTGAGGAGAGTTGATCATCGAAAGTATTGGTCTTAGAGGGACTTCTTTCTTGTGTATCTTTGGAAGGCCATACATATATGGCAAGCGGGACCCTCTGGGTTTCAATTCATTGTACGTGTTAGTGTCAATCAAATTCTTCTTAAGAAGATCTCTCAGTACATTTGTGATGCGTTTTTCAGTTGCATCTGTCTTGTCTTTCTGGCAGTCGTCGACTGTAAACCTCAATGGGTCATTCACCACAGTTTTCACTTTTTCGATGTAGTCATCTTTATCCATCAGTACCACTCCTGAGCCTTTGTCAGGTCGCAGTATGACAATTTTGTCATTATTTCTGAAAGATTTCAATGCCTTTTGATGCTCTTCAGAGAGGAATTTGGAAGTGACGGGAAATTCCACTTCCTCGACATCGCGATGGAACGCCTAGAAGACGGTAGTCTTCAAAAGTCAATTTATCGTAAGTCCACATGGAAAGGACAATACTTAAATTTTAATAGCTTTTGTCCAAATAGCTATAAACGAGCACTGGTCAAGACTTTGTACTATAGAGCGAGAAGAATATGCTCTACAGAGAAACTAGAGGAAGAATTTGAGTTTCTTGAAAAGACTTTGAAGAGCAATGGGTACCCTCAAGGTTTATCAATAAGTATGGAAGATCTGCAGTCGCAAATGAAAAACTAATCACAGTAAGAAAAAAGCCAATCTACTTTGAGCTTGATTATAAAGGCGAAAACATTGCAGCGATGATCAACAGAAGGCTGAGTACCTCACTAGCTATAGCCTATCCTGCAGCTAAGCTCGTTCCCGTCTTTCGAACAACTTGCTCTCTGGTGCAATCAAAAATCGATAGATATCCTTCTCATGTTAACTCCAACTGTATATACAAATTTACATGTATCTGCGGGAGCAGTTACATTGGAAGAACAGAAAGAAGAGCATATCTACGATTTTCTGAACATGTACCAAAAAGCTTACGTCTAAAGGGAACAAATGCTTTAGGCAGTGCCAGGCATCTTCTTGACACGGGTCATGAGGTGGACGTGGAAAAGTCATTCAAAATTATCAATAAGCAAAAGAGTTCAATGCTCCTTTACATAGGTAAATGTTATCTGAGAGTTCAAGTTTCTGTCTGAGAATTTCGCATTACCCGTCTCGTCCTCACCAAACAAATACTAATGAATATTGTTTTTGGGTAGTAAAATCTAATGTGACCGGGTGTATGAAGAGATTGTTAATTGGAACTATATGTATCGAATCTAGTTGGAATATGTGCAATTCGAATGACGCTACACCCACTCAAGACATTTGGAACATTTCACTACTTTTACGACAAATCAGACAGAAGTACATCAAGCTTCGAACTTGTGTAATCACAGTTGATATGATTATGAAAAATACAATGTGTCCGAAAATTCATCCAGTAAATAATACTGTCTCACGAACTGTGTGATATATCTAATAAACAAGCTAATATGTAATTACCATAGTGCTCTCCACCAAGGAATTGAGGCATCACATCAGCTACTGTCTAGTATCCGACAGAACCCGAATAGCTCAGTGGTAACGTCTCTCACTGAAAGTAATGGATGACGTGGGTCCGAGTCTCACAGTGGACATCAGAGCACTGAAGACTGCAGATTCGCCTTTCTGACAAGTGTCAAAAAGCACGAAATTTCAGTCCGAGTCTTTTTGCCGATCATATCCATACATCCAACACTGAAAATCTAACCCCACAAAAATTTTCATCGGTAAAACACCGGAAGAAATATCTCATGTTATGAAAATTGAACACTTAACCTGCGGTATTACGTTCACTGAAGAAATAACAAGTTAAGAGATGTATGTCTGCCTTATTTGTGTTGTCATTGGAAGATTGTGTCCCACTAATTATTTTATTTAAGCTATCACACGTTTAAATTTCGATGATAGCTGTGTCTACATACTTCGAAACACATCACATAACATAACAGCTGATAATAGTGAAAATAATTCAAAGAAGTATCCAAAGTTCTCAATATCTTTCTATCGATTTATCTATCTGTTATTCGCAGATCAAATTTTCCTTACAATAGAAGGCAACGTTAAAACATGAGGTGTCACCACTACAATGCCGCATGCTGTCACAGGCGTCAGTTCAAAGTGATGAATGTGCTCAGAAAAATGTTCAGTACAACATTGAACTTCACATGGTAGAAGCTCTCCACCTGAAATGAAATCGAGATCATTTGTATGATAATGTTCGGCAGAGATAGAGTTTGACATCGCAATCAGGAAACCCATAAACGCTGACATATCCATCATACATTTACGTGACTGTGTAGATTTTCATATGTATTTCTATAGGTCGAATAAAGGAAGTAAATTTACTTTGTTATATGTTGGGCTATAATCTGATAACAATCCATTTGCAAATACCGTTTGCAATTCCGATCTAAATGATTCATTCTTACTCTTTAGAAAACTTCTCATGTCGTCAATAACAATCAGTCTTCCATTATTATGGATATATAACTGTAGAACCTGATGATGAAATTATCGAAAAGCACATCTTTCGTTTAGTAATCGATCTTCTGGAGTTGTGGATTTCATTCATTGACGAATACAAACGCTTAAGTAATTTTAAATTTTACTGTTTCTCAAAAGTACACTGAAATAGGCGTTGGTATCATAGGTTCAATCGAGGAAGATCAATGCTTACAGAATGCGACTATCGCTAATTATATTTCAAACCAAGCAATGCAATCATGCACAATATCAGATAGGCTTTGAAAATATCAAAATATGCTTTGAAATCGAGAAGTGGGCTATGGCGAGTGGCAGAATATTTTGATGCAACTATTTGTATATTAGTTGACAGGTCGCACATTACTATCAGTAATGTGATCGTGATGTGTTAAACCTACACAATGAGTTCAGTCTTATGTTGTACCATAGCTGCCTTTCTCATAAATTTACAGATGCGAGCAAGGAAACACAGAATTTCATAATTTCAAATAGATAACTTATGAGTATTGCAGTGAAAGTATCAGTGAGAATAGCTGAATGCAAATCAAGTTGATTCGAAATAGGCTTAGGAAATCTTGAGTAATATAATCGACTCGAATCAACTCAGGATTACATTATTCGTGTAATACAATGAACGTGAAGCAGCAACCTAAGGAGATGCAAAAGTTCGATACTGTATTTTCTTATGAATATTAAAAACGAAAACACCACTTCCATTTTTAGTCACTTTAATTTACGTGGCGTCAGTTTCTCCGAATGTTAATGTCATTCAACTAACGAGTAGACAGCATGACATGCTCATGTATCCTATGCATGCAATGCAATTAAAGAGGATACATGTGACTGAAATATTGACATGAAACAAGTGAGATGGTGATTGAGATTTAGTTTCATGTGGAGTTGTTTACAAATTTCGCTGTCAACGTGCAGCTGTCACTGAGAAATATAATGCTCACTAATGTTTGAGTGATTTCGAGTTATTTTGGTGGAGAAGATTACTTGGTGTTCTAGTTATTTGACAGTCTGCATGTATGCAAATACATTTGGAGAATGTGAAGGAAGTTTGCAATGATTCAGTTAACTAGGAATCACTTATTTGCAATGCTTTATGGAGGAGGACAGATTGGAATTTATGTTGTGAGGTAAAGTGAGACAATTGGTTTCACCGTGTAACTGATCACATATTGTTCACACAAACTTAAATGTCACTCTATAGATGAAGAGTGGGCAGATGTCTTGTAAGAGTTAATGGAGAAAAGTGCAATTTGGAATTTATGACGAACATTGGGAAAGAGTGATTCTGTCTGAAATATTTTGAGAGATTTGCATCTCACGTGAATGTTATCGGTGACATTGTATTGTCTGAGCTAGTTGATTTATCGGTGAAGCTCTAACTCCACCTTCAGAATAGATCTTCAGAAAGAGTCGATGAATGCAGCCACACAGGTCTGGCTAATATCTGGACTGCTTAAGATTGCTAATAGTAACAGTCTGTCTCTCTTTACGTTTTCCAAGCATCTACCTGCAGAAAATCGAACATCAGTGAAAAGTGAAATGGCTGATGAATTTTTCATTGTCCTCCAATTATACAAACCTTCTGACTTGTCTATCACTAACGCAGATGAACACGTGTGTGGATTCAAGGTAGTTGCAAATGACTTCCTCAGATTTGTGGTTCCCAGTTTACAAGAAACGAGTTGTGTGGAATGTGATAGAAATTTTGAAGGAGAATCCCATGGACACTGAAATCCTGGGAGTTGGTTTCTAGCACGAATTTGTAATCGAGTAAAATGGAAAGACGGAGATCAATATGATCAGTGGTCCACTCACCCATTCAGAATTCTTCCCGACACGCGGCACAAACCATAGTGACAATTTACAATTGAATTCCGCTCACCCTGTATTCGACCACCAACAAGTTCTCAGGAAATAGTGAAACGAGGTAATCTCGGCCGCAGGTATAAATTATGTAATATTCCGTCACATGACCGATTCGTTTAGTATGCAAATCATTCAGACCATTTCGAAATTCACAAGGAACATCTCAATTGAGAAGCGTTTCACACTTATATATCCACATATATGTGTGTTGGAGATTTGAAGCTCAGGTGGATGATTTCGGTGTAGTTGCATTCTCTGAGGTGGATGGTTGTTTAGTTGTGAGTCTTTCATTGCCAGAGTAGACAGGATCTTCAGCACATATCTCGATTTCTTATTGAGGGAGATCAAACCTCCTAAATCGGAATGACGGGATACGCAATATTTCGATGAATTTCGATTATTCTATTTTTCGCTATTCTCATACATTTGGTCTCCTTGATAAATTTCGATAGAGAAAGAAAGACCAGATTTGCAGTATAAAATGATATGATTCTATTTTGAAGAAGACGCCTCCCTGCCATAACGATTAAGTAGCCGAATCAGATAGTGACTTTGCGATGCAGAATATCGAGAGAGTCGACAAAGATCAAGTTCTACGATTAGTGTCTGCAAGCAGGTTGCTTCCCACGACAATTCTTCAAACAAGTGCTACTCCTACTGAAAAGAAGCTTCTTCGGATAACAATGTCGCGTATTGAATCCTCTTGGAAAAATATCTTTCAAATCTGAAGTCTCATCTGGCTACTTATGATATGTTGATAAACGAGCTAAATATTACTTGCTGGCTCAAATTCATGAACTTCATCAAAGAATTAAAATCCAGAGCTGCAGACTATGTAGATGTTATCTGAAGGTCCAAGTTACTGTCTGAGAATTTCGCATTATCCGTCTCGTCCTCACCAAACAAATACTAATGAATATTTTTTTAGAGTAGTAAAATCTAATGTGACCGGGTGTAGGGAGAGATTGTTAGCTGGAACTATATGCATCAAATCTAGTTGGAAGATGTGAAATTCGAATGACGCTACACTCACTCAGAACATCTTGACCATTCTACCACTTTAACGATAAATCAGACAGAAGGACGAGAATGATAAACATCAAGCTTCGAACTTGTGTAATCACAGTTGATATGATTATGAAAAACACAATGTGCTCGAAAAGTCATCTAGTAAATAATACTGTCTCACAAACTGTGTGATATATCTAATAAACAAGTTAACATGGAATTACTTACTACCACAGTGCTCACCACCAAGGACTTGAGGTATCACATCAGCTACTCTCTAGTATCCAACACAACCCGAATAGCTCAGTGGTAACGTCTCTCACTGAAAGTACTGGATGACGTGGGTCCGAGTCTCACAGTGGACATCAGAGCACTCAAGGCTGCAGATTCGCTTTCAGTCGGAGGCTTTCTAACGATCATCTCCAAACATCCAACACTGACAATCCAACTCGACATAAATATTCTTTGGTAAATATGAGGGAAATATTTTGCTAAATTCACCAGAAGAAATATCTCATGTTATGAAAATTGAACACTTAACCTGCGGTATTACGTTCACTCAAGAAGTAACAAGGTAACAGATGTATGTCTGCCTTATTTGTGTTGTCATTGAATGAGTGTGTCCCAGAAACATCCTACTCAACAAATTATTTCATTTAAGTTATCAGAGGTTTAAATTTCGATGATCGCTGTGTCTACATACTTCGAAACACATCACAAAACATGACAGCGGTAAAAGAGAAATAATTTGAGAGAAGTATCCAAAGTTCTCACTATCTATCCATCTATCTATCTATCTATCTATCTATCTATCTATCTATCACTCTCAGATCAAGTTTTCCTTACAATGGAAGGTAACGTTAAAACATGAGGAGTCATCACAACAATGCCGCAGGCTGTCACAGAAGTCAGTTCAAAGTGATGAATGTGCTCAGAATGATGTTCAGTACAACATTGAACTTCACATGGTAAAAGCTCTCCACGTGAAATGAAATCGACATCGCTTGTAGCATAATGTTCGGCAGAGAGAGAGAGAGTTTGACATCGCAATCAGGAAACCCATAAACACTGACATATCCATCATACATTTTCGTGACAGTGTAAATTTTCATATGTATTTGTATAGCTTGAATAAAGGAAGTAAATATACTTTGTTATATGTTGGGCTATAATCTGATAACAATCCATTTGTGAATAACGTTTGCAATTCCTATCTAAATGATTCGATCTTACTCCTTAGAAAACTTCTCATGTCGTCAATAACAATCAGTCTTCCATTGTTATGAATATATAACTGTAGAACCTGATGATGAAATTATCGAAAAGCATATCTTTCGTTTAGTAATCGATCTTCTGGAGTTGTGGATTTCATTCATTGACGAATACAAACGCTTGTGTAATTTTAAATTTTACTGTTTCTCAAAAGTACACTGAAATAGGCGTTGGTATCATAGGCTCAATCGAGGAAGATCAATGCTTACCGAATGGGGCTATCGCTAATTATATTTCAAACCAAGATATGCAGTCATGCACAATATCAGATAGGCTTTGAAAATATCAAAATATGCTTTGAAATCGAGAAGTGGGCTATGGCGAGTGGCAGAATATTTTGATGCAACTACTTGTATATTAGTTGACATGTCACACATTACTGTCAGTAATGTGAACGTGATGTGTTAAACCTACACAATGAGTTCAGTCTTATGTTGTACCATAGCTGCCTTTCTCATAAATTTACAGATGCAAGCATAGAAACACAGAATTTCATTATTTCAAATAGACAACTTATGAGTATTGCAGTGAAAGTATCATTGGGAATAGCTGAATGCAAATCAAGTTGATTCGAAATAGGCTTAGGAAATCTTGAGTAATATAATCGACTCGAATCAACTCAGGATTACATTATTCGTGTAATACAATGAACGTGAAGCAGTGATCTAAGGAGGTGCAAAAGTTCGATACTGTATTTTCTTATGAATATTAAAAACGAAAACACCACTTCCATTTTTAGTCACTTTAATTTACATGGCGTCAGTTTCTCCGATTGTTAATGTCATTCAACTAACGAGTAGACAGCATGACATGCTCATGTATCCTATGCATGCAATTAAAGAGGATACATGTGATTGAAATATTGACATAAACGAGTGAGATGGTGATTGAGATTTAGTTTCATGTGGAGTTGTTTACAAATTTCGCTCTCAACGTGCAGCTGTCACTGAGAAATATAATGCTCACTAATGTTTGAGTGATTTCGAGTTATTTTGGTGGAGAAGATTACTTGGTGTTCTAGTTATTTGACAGTCTGCATGTATGCAAATACATGTAGAGAATGTGAAGGAATTTTGCAATGATTCAGTTAACTAGGAATCACTTATTTGCAATGCTTTATGGAGGAGGACAGATTGGAATTTATGTTGTGAGGTAAAGTGAGACAATTGGTTTCACCGTGTAACTGATCACATATTGTTCACACAAACTTAAATGTCACTCTATAGATGAAGAGTGGGCAGATGTCTTGTAAGAGTTAATGGAGAAAAGTGCAATTTGGAATTTATGACGAACATTGGGAAAGAGTGATTCTGTCTGAAATATTTTGAGAGATTTGCATCTCACGTGAATGTTATCGGTGACATTGTATTGTCTGAGCTAGTTGATTTATTGGTGAAGCTCTTACTACATCTTCAGGTTGGATCTTCAGAAAGAGTCGATGAATGGAGCCACACAGGTCTGGCTAATATCTGGACTGCTTGAGATTGCTAATAGTAACAGTCTGTCTCTCTTTACGTTTTCCAAGCATCTACCTGCAGAAAATCGAACATCAGTGAAAAGTGAAATGGCTGAACAGGTGTTCATGTTTGACACTGAAATCCTAGGAGTTGGTTTCTAGCACGAATTTGTAATCGAGTGGAGTGGAAAGGCGGAGATCAATATGATCAGTGGTCCACTCACCCATTCAGAATTCTTCCCGACACGCGGCACAAACCATAGTGACAATTTACAATTGAATTCCGCTCACCCTGTATTCGACCACCAACAAGTTCTCAGGAAATAGTGAAACGAGGTAATCTCGGCCGCAGGTATAAATTCTGTGATATCCCGCCACATGACTTATTCGTTTAGTATGCAAATCATCCAGACCATCTCGAAATTCACAAGGAACATCTCAATTGAGAAGCGTTTCACACTTGTATATCCACATATTTGTGTGTTGGAGATTTGAAGCTCAGGTGGATGATTTCGGTGTAGTTGCATTCTCTGAGGTGGATGGTTGTTTAGTTGTGAGGCTTTCATTGCCAGAGTAGACAGGATCTTCAGCAGATATCTCGATTTCACATTTAGGGAGATCAAACCTCCTTAATCGGAATGACGGGATACGCAATATTTCGATGAGTTTCGAATAACATAGTTTACAATATTTTCATACATTTGGTTCCCTTGATAAATTTCGATAGAGAAAGAAAGACCAGATTTGCAGTATAAATGATTTGATTCTATTTTGAAGAAGACGCCTCCCTGCCATAACTATTGAGTAGCCGAATCAGATAGTGACTTTGCGATACAGAATATCGAGAGAGTCGACAAAGATCAAGTTCTACGATTAGTGTCTGCAAGCAGGTTGTTTCCCACGACAATTCCTCAAACAAGTCCGATCATGTAAACTCCCTCCCTCCTACTCAAAAGAAGCTTCTTCGGATAACAAAGTCGCGTATTGAATCCTCGTAGGAAAATATCTTTCAAATCTGAAGTCTCCTCTGGCTACTTATGATATCTTGATGGCTCAAATTCATTAAGTTCATCAAAGAATTACAATCCAGAGCTGCAAAAGAATATGAAAACCAGCTGACAAAAGCATTAGTCAAGGAAAAGTTAATTGAAGATCTCCGAGAAGCACCTGAACGTTACGTGTTTAATCTGTCAAATTTACAATGAAGTAGAACTGAATTAGAAGCATCATCTCTGGGATTCAAGTTTCACGTCTCCAAGAAGCACATCAACCGTACGGATATAGAAACGAATTTGAATACTCATACCACCAACTTTGTGATCTGCAACTTGTGGACGAAGACAAAAGAGGATGGCTGAAGTCCAAACTGGTTGACATAGCCGACCAATAGCACACATCACCATCCGAAAAAGAGAAAATGCTCACTGAAGAGCATAGAGCAGCACTAAACAGACTATGTGAAAATGATGACATCGTCATGTGTGGACCCAATAACTGCTGTGGAGTTGTTATGATGAATAAAACTGATTATGTGCATAAAATGTTGACAATTCTTAGCGGTCCCGAAAAATTTCAGGTTGACCGAACTGAGAAGGATGCAACAACGTCATTTGAAGATAAAGTAAACAGATGCCTCAAAGAACTTCTCATCAGGAAACTGATTGACACCAAAACTGATGACGAAGTCAGGTGAATAGGTGGACGCCTCCCATTTATGTACGGTCTGCCGAAAATCCATAAGGCCAATGTGCCCGTAATTCCCATACTATCACTGATAAACTCACCATGCCACAAACCCGCTCGATGGCCAGCTGATTCATTGAAGCCAATTCACAAGAAATCCGCAAATCATAGCTTGAATGATACCTTCTAAAGAAGTCGACCACGTTGATATATCAAATAAACTAATGATGTCACACAACGTGACTGCCTCATTCACAAATGTACGAGTGATGGAAACAATAGACATCATTTGTAAACAAACAGATCTATCGCCATTACCGGGAACAGGGATGAAGCGCCTACTAATTCTTTGCACAAAAGACATACAATTCAAATTCAACAACCGACTCTACCGACAAATTGATGGGGTCGCCATGGTTTCATCTCTACAACCTATTCTGGCCGACATCTTCATGGGTTATGTCGAACAGACACGACTGAGTGACGCTATCAATGAAACAACATACTGTCGTCGATATGTCGATGATACGTTTGTTGTTTGTAATGTTTATTATTTGACCGCCTCAATGAGATCCACCCAAACATTAAATTTCACCATGGAATATGAACACAACGACGAGTTCAATTTTTCTGCACCTAAATGTAAAAAGAAGAAACGACGGAACGGTTGAAAAGTCCATCTACAGAAAAGAAACCTGGACTGGACAATACCTTCACTACAACAGCTCTTGCTGTATAAGCTATAAGTGGGGATTAGTAAGGACAATGTACGACAGAGCCAGGAAGTTATGTTCACCGAACAAGTTGGAGGAAGAATTAGGCTTCATCGAGAAATGCCTAATAGGAAATGGATGCGCAAAGGTATTTATTTATACAAAAGTATAGCAGAGAAGAAGATAAGAAAGGAAAACACCCGACTAACTGTAGGAAAGAAGGAAGTGTTTATTTGTCTCCCTTCCATTCAAAGGAGATGCAGTGTCACGAAAGATTGACAAAAGAATGAAAGGTGCAATTAAAGGGAGCTTCCGCGCAGCTAACTCATAGCATTATACAGCACTACTTCTTGTATAAGCCGATCAAAACTGGATATATTCCCCGCTGATGTCACCTCCAACTGCGTCTATGCATTTACGTGCACTTTTGGGGGCAAGTACATTGGAAGGACGGGAAGAAGTGCTTCTATCCGGTTTTCTGAACACATTCAAGTAAACTTGTGTCTGAAAGGAAGCGAATATTCTCAGAGTGCAATTACCAGACATCTTGTTGATACTGGTCATCTCGTAGAGATTTCTATGTCCTTCAAAGTAATAAATAGACAAAGGACAGCAAATTTACTACGATTTGTGGAAGCGACCACAATCAAACGATTCAAACCAACCAGACTTATGCATACAGAAAGAGAGTGTGATTAGTCTCTCACTGTCTCGGTAACCGAATTTTGGATTTTGATTACATTAATTAGTCATCTAATTCAGTGATCTCAACTCACTGAGGAAATCTCAATCTTATAAACTGTAATCGCTTTTGTGTTTTTGACTCGTCATGTGAACCTACAAGCTAACTCTGTTTGTCAATTTTTTCTGTTTTCTGCCCTACACGTCACCCCACTTTTCTACTTTGAGAGCGTATAAATTGATGATGAAACTTAAACTGAACATTTTAATGCTTACATTTCGGATGCGTCAATTTTATAGTATTTCTTCTCTACTACCACTTAAACATCAAAGTATGTTATCGACATCTATGTAACCATTGTAATTTCAGGTAGTCTGATGAGAACAAGTGAAGTAGAATGATATAATTTTATACTGCAAATCTGGTCTTTCTTTCTCTATCGTAATTAACAATCAACGGGGAATTGTCTATTAGCGTTTTCTGTAATTTTCGAGCGAGTCCAGCCTCCACACTACTACCAAAAATTCATCCACACACACACACACGCAAATATTAGGCTTGGTAAGGCATAACTGACTGGTGATTTTCATGAGAAACACATGTGAGCATTCATATGACTCGTTGGCGAATAATTGTCAGTTTCACTCCTTCCTGAGAGAAATTATGCTGATTGAGTGATTGGTGGAGATTTACATCTGTAGAAGTTACACAGAGCGAAATGAGAATGAAAGTATGTGAGAATAGTGGTAGTGATGAGAATTCACCACAGGCATGCACTGATGCAGATTGATGCATACTTGTTGCACTGCACGGCAGGTGTCTACCTCGTTCGTTAGTGGGAGCTGATAGTATTGTGTCCTGTGTGTGAGTATACTTGGATGTTTGTGCTACTAAACGCATTGTGATAATTTGCAGAACGGCATGATATGTGCAAATGCAGTGTGACAGTGATAAAATGAATTCTGTCATTTTCGACAGAATATCAGGAAATTGGAAGGATGTGGTATTTTGTTGTAGGCAAATATCACTCTGAGTAAATTAGTTAACTGACTGATAGCGAGTGAGGAGGAATGCGTATTTTTAGTTGGAGTTTGGTTGACTGCAGTGAATGAGTGTATAGTGTTCTTTCTTTGTGGAATACATAATTTACTGATCTGGAGATAATGGAGCGCTATTTAATACTTCAAATTTCGACAGATTTGTTTGAAGAAGTTGAACTAGATTATATGTTGTATTTGTGCGGTATTTCGAAGCTCATAGGATCGTACAGCTAATTTGAAGTTGATTTTACATCAGAATTTCAGTTGGTAATACGACGAAGATGGCTTCCATTGGTTGATTGTGTTAAGGTAGTTTGTGTTCATACACGGAATAGAAGTGTAAGTAGTTCTTTGAATGTGAACACAAGTTTGCGTTTATAACTTTGACTTTCACATCACTCATTCAGATCAGTCGAGTGATAGATCGTTTTCTACTTCCTGGAAGAAGTCAAAGATGGTTTCCAGTGTTTCTGTTTTGCAACTCTTGGATAAGTGTGTTCGTAAATGTTGTATTGCAAAGAACTTCAAGAGATTATGTCTTGTTACGAGTAATTATGATCTGGATCCATTTGGTATTGAATGGTATGGAGATCCGGACCTGTCCAGAATGGGGAGCAACGGAAGTCCCTGTTTGTAGGATTTTGTTTATCCATATAGTCGGGGTATAATTGAACTGGTTGGTCTAATTCTCTCGTAAACCTTTACAGAGATGTGTTGATCACTTTTAAGCTTTCTCAATATCCCAGTGATTTGCATTTCTGTTATTTCTGTGTTGTTTTCTCTTAATCAGGTGCAGCGAACTTGTAGTTACCTGATAGGGTTGCTAACATTTTATCACTACAGTCCTTTGTATCCCTGAGGACTATGCCAGTAGCTTTATCGGGGTGTGTGATCAGATATTCCTTGTTACGTCTCAGTTGTTTGAGCTATCCTCTGTGTTCTTTAGTCAGTGGATTATTGCGTTCATACTTTCTATTGAAGTACTGATGGCATGAGTCTAGAATTGTTGACTTGAATTGTTTGAACTCCTCTTCAGAGACTGGGAAAAGATCAATATTCTGTTTGATCAAATTTTCTCACTCTAAATATGTATGGAGCTTGATAATGTTTTGGTTCATTTCGCAGAATTTCGCCCCGACAGACAAGGCCTCCAGGTGAATGGCAGATATCGTAACTGAAGAATACCTACCAATTTTCACCCTCCCACCCTAGTCACAATTTTGATTATTCATCACATTTTAGAAACAATTTGATGGCGAAAACAGTAACCCTAACTGATTGTTATTTTATCTTTGTTTGACAATCCCAATCTACACACACACAACACACACAATAATTATATACAAACTGGATTGTACAGCTAAGTGAATGAATTCGCCGAAGGATACTCTTCGATGAGCACTGCTGTTCTCATATTCATGATAGAATTCAGTCTGAACAAAAGATAGGACTAGACGCATTACACTAGTTACAGACTAGTTTTCAATGAGAAGAAGAATTACTGTCAGAAGTACTTCAATGACCACAAACAGATCGACGACACACCAACTACCCACACATTGTCTCCCAATCGAAAAAAGCTAAAAAGTTGAAGGTGTTAGGTATAGGGAGGAGATTTTACTAGTGAGTGATTTCTACGTGACCTGTAAACCAGTCATTTCACTGTAACGAAGATTAGAGATCATGTTGTGTGATAAATTATTGGTGCGTGCTATCCAGTGGGAAAACATACTTCATACCATCAACTCGTAATTTATTCGTCAGGTCGAACAGTTGAATAGTTTGTTGTGATTTCCAGTGATGAAGTCTGTTTCAAAGAGTTTCGCTAACTGAATTATACGAATATACAGTGTTTGTCTGTGCAATGTATACTTAACCAATCTAGGGATAAATGAGATATATTTGATAATTCGAATTTCGACAGCTTTATTATAAGAGGAAATAGGACATGAGAAGGTGATATATTTGTGAAGTTCATTTAAACTCATCAGATCACACAACACGATAGTTAGTCAGTCAGTTAGCTGTCCCAATCACTCCACGCCAGTTACAATATATTTCACACTTCAATCTCTTCAGAACAAGTGGCTAGGTTCTTCATAAATGTTTCGAAGATGAAACGAACAGTCTAGATGTGGTGGAGGCAAGTCGTTTGAAAGTGGTGAACTGCATTGTGATTGCTTTGTGCTCATTTCCATAATTATGATTTGTCACAATGAATTGGTTCTGACCAATGCAAGTGACCGAATCGAAATACTTCATCATTCTTCTGAGAAGTCTCCAACCGAAGGCGTTAACCGTCTGTTCGATTGACTAAGCCGCAAGGAGGTGGATTGATGGGGCATCGTGGAGTAGTATTGCTGTAAACCGTGATATTTGATTGATGGGTGGAATTGATGCGCAACAAAATTGGAAACTGCAGATAAGATGGTATTGTGGGGTAATTGTTGTCGGAGAGAACGTTTCAGGAGATATATCAATGAGGAAATTGAACAGTAGGTCTATGGAACGTGAAACGAAAAAAAGGCTTGGTTTAATGTAACACAGTGTGAAGTGAAGGGAGCAGAGTAGGCTATAATTCGAGAGACAGAAGAAGTAACCACAGGATGATGGTGAGTTTATACGTGAGAGGGAGAATGACAGAGAATTAGGTGACTGCAAATATTAATTGAACTCAGGCATCATAATAATAATTAGAGTGAAGGTGATAGCGAATCAACACTGAATCACATACACACCATGCTACTTGATAGTTGTGAGTAGTATGAATCTGAGAGCGAGATAATCAGAAGAGATGAGGCAATATGAGCAGAATCACCACCGAAGTCTGAGATTTGCAGTAGGTGTTGTGAACAGAGTGTGATGGATAATCTGTCTTAGACGTGTGTATACCAGTGCATAGGTTGCATGATCGCGGTTGTGTCTCTTCACAAACTGTTGACAGATATACTCATGTGCATAAAGTGCATGTCTCTTGTGGTGGAATATTTAACGAACAGTGTGGCATTCACAGATTATCATCTGACGATATGTGTGCAAATCATGAGATTGAGAAAGTGGATTTGTGCAGAGAGTTTCGATTTGTGTCAATGGGTATTTCATATCTGAGTTTAATTATCCAGATGTTAGAATCTAACATCATTTATTAAGTTTCTTTCCAACCAGAATGTTGAATCGCACTGAATCGCATTATTGGTGATATGATGAATGCAACACTCACTCAAATGACGAACGTGATAAACCTGTAGTGCATTTGGTCATATGAATACGTGGTCAGGAAGTGTGTCTTCATAGTTCAGGTAGAGCAGTAAAGAGGAGACTTCTCGCTTAAAGCGAAAGACAACCACATCTGTCATTTCACCTCACATCACACTGTTTCTCTACTGGTCTGAGTGTGGAGAACAATAATTTGATAAATGGAGCTGGTGCAATAGTGCAAAGCAGGTTCATTAGTGAGAACTACACTCTCCTTCAGTTGTTGAAGCCTGTTAGTTGACATCTTCCTACTGAAGGTGTTTTGTCCTACTGCTTCACGCTATTTTCTACGAGGGACATATGCTGGTGACAATTATCAACAGCTGCATCAATGCCACAGATTGTCCAGTACAATGAACTCTCATGCTGAATACATACACATTCTTCATTGACTGTCGGGGATTTTCATAAGCTCTCTGGAAACTAACTGATACACCATCCTGTCAGTGAATTGGTGATTCGGTGGTGAAATTATTTACACCCAGAATTCAGCAACTCCTCTTCAGAGCAAATATTGGCCACACTTACTAGTCAGTGACACCTATCGAAAATGTGACAGCCGTAACGAGAATACATGGTAGTTTTAACTCACAATCTAGCAGTTTGTCGTTAGTGGTAGTAATTTACAGGTACTACAGCGTGAACCAACAAAGTAATTATCTCACTTAGTGGCACGCATGACTAATCTGTCAACAACAGGCTTTCCTTTTGTGCCACTATATGTGGCTTTATGTATTTGTATGCATAAATAGTGATGGGGAGTCGTTGATGAGGAAGTAATTGAAATGGAATTTACTTCTCCACTCACTTTGTTACTTTTTACTGGATGGCTGAGTGTGGAGTTTCAAACTACTTCTTCCACCTAATCTTATATCAGTTTAATAAATGATAAAACCAGAATCTCGACACTCAGTCCCACTTCTATCATAATAGTATGTTTACTGAGGTGTATAAAACACGAATACGGGGAAAATATATTTCTTGTCGGCAATTATGTGATTATTTATGCATTACTTTTTTCTCGTAATGATAGTGATGCTTGAGATGGATGGTATACAAACCCAATTGTGTTTATTACATACACTGGAATGTTCTCCTGGAAACTTAAGTCTGCATCCACACATTTCGGAGGCGAGTTTAAAAATCGGAATTAATCCAGATTTGGCACATGCAAATAAGTAACTAATTTTCGAATTTCGTGATATCAATAATACAGAATTTCCAGTAGCTGCTAACGATTTGAATAAAGTCAAAAATTTAAATTATATCTAGATGATATTAGAAATGTAATCTTACAAGTGGAAAATTTTCAACCGAAACATCTTTTGAACATTTTCAGGAAGAATGACACACAAAAAATAAGTAAGAAATTCTGAATGTCGTCTAAACGCATTTCATATCACAAAATGCAGCTTCGGATAACATTCCAAAACTTGATTGTCGAAAATATTACTCCGTTCTGACTTCCCGCCTCCTTACTTTTTGCAAATATTTTGACCACTGTGAAATTTGCAACTTCTGAGATGATACAAAGTGCATTTGAAGATGTTAAGCTAATCGATTTAGTAGAAGCCGAAGACCTTTGAGGATATTAGTAAACAAATGGGTTTTGTATAGGCACCCACTTGAAGATGTTAAGGGAAAACTACTGCAGTGTATATAACAAAAGATATACACATGACGAGAAAAAATAAGACATAATCAGACAAAATTCTAGTGGTTAAAATATGCGGAGGGAAATGGAGATGGATCGTACACCACAGAATGACATCACACGCCAAAATCTCTAGTGTAACCCGAATGGGAAGCTGCGGTTGGGAAGTTTGAGGATGGCATATGGAAGACCATATGAACAGAAAATGAATGTTTGTGAGCAGGCATAATGACAGATGAAGGTGATGGTACAGAAACAAATGCAGTAGAAATGTTCAGGTGAAGCTTTATGTCCCACACATAATGTAAGAAATAAATAATATAACAGGATTAATGCTGTCACCTTTAAAATAAGACAATAAGGTTTTTATTCATACACAATAAATGACTTCAAAATTATCTTCAATGGAATCAGTCGAAAATTACAGAATAAACTTCCCACCTTTACGACTCCAAGAAATCATTGGAGATGGCTGTTTCATATGGAAATTTTAATAGTGACAATTAACTGTCTTCATTAATCTAACATATTTTCACAGCTGTTACATTATCTAATACCAAGTAACCTGCATACATGTCAGTATCACTTAATACATACGTGCATACTGTAATGCAGACAGTGCTAATAATATGTTAACGTTACATATTTTTGTCCAAACAACAACCGAAGCAAGTCCATCATATTTTGTATTTTATGCGATCATATGTCTTTAGCTTGGATCTGATCACTGCTGCTAAAGAAGTCCTGGCATATTATGGCAGACATTCAGAAAAATGGTGTCCAGTTTTTTTGACATGCTGGTATTTTAATACCTCACATATATAATCACATAATATCACTGTCTAGAACAGTAAGTAGAAACCTTAACTATGAAATCTACAATAAAAAGTTGAATAAGTTCCAAAGTTCATATGATCTAAAGGGATAATTTTCTGTGTACTGAAATTAACCAATCTCGTAAAAAGTAGGGGTATGATAAAATCTTCTGGAGTAACTCAGAAATCTGACGGAAGTATCCCAACAAATGCGAAAAATCTTATTGTCTTTCTAAATATATATTTACTAATTAATAGTATTCATAATAATAATATTCAAATTAGTCTGAAAGGATCAATTTCAAATGCTGCTTGAGTCCTCAAAGAATATCATACATAAAAAAGGTTGGATCCCTGTGAATTAGTGAATGTAAGATAACACCAGTTGGTCCATGCTGACTGATAAATAATGCTGTAGTTTTATAAGTTATATACTTGTAATACCTGAGAAGTAATTCCTAAGAATAACTACTAGTACTGTAGAACATTCATAAGTTGGATGATATTTCATTCTGCACATAATCCCAAGCATCCTGCGTTTATCATAGTTAAATGCCTTCAAATTGTGTCAAGCATTATAAGATAGTGTTTTTTGAATTTATTTCATACTTCCAACGTTTTCATTACTTTGAGAAATACTTGATTGGAAAGTATGGTTCATACTGTCAAGTTTTGAAAAGTCGTGTAACAGTCTAGACATTCGTCGTTCTACACACGAAGTTACCGGAGCAGGTACTGTATAAATTACAGTTGCTTTTCTTCTCTATTCTTCTTCTCCAAGAGTTCTGTGAGTGACATTTATTTCACGAACATAGTCTTGATGATGACCCTTCAACACTTCCAATACATATTCCACTGTCTTAAGATGTCATTCACTCAATGGTTGTTAAAACTTTGGTAAACCATTTGTTAATCAATAATGTTTTGTCTAACAGCAAATCAGCTTCAGGTAATTTTTGTTTCGACAGAAGACGTAAATAATTGCGTAAACTACTCCAGTCAGGTTCCAAGTCTTTTGTTCCTTCAAAATGATATTTTACGGTAGATATTAATCATCATTCATTAAGTAAACTGGTGCTACTGCTGACCCTTAATGGATTATTCAACTACGTTTCTTCTGGCATCCATCTTTTCTTCATATTTTCGCCCTCCAGTGGAGTTGTTCTTTTTGCTATAACTGAAGTTGTGGTTTGAGAATAAAATAGATACCTTTTGTGCATTCGCATCGCACCACCCACAGTCTCCTAAGTCATATCAGCAGTCATATTGTAACGACAGAAGACAAGGGCCTTAAAATTCCTTGAAATTATTATGCAAGTATCTACTATGAGTTCCTACTGTGATATGTGATGTGAAATCGCTGGTAATAAATCGAATCTCTTGTTACAAAAGTGAGAATTATGGAATATTTGTTATCTACCTAGTTATTATAGTAGTGACAGTATATCACGCCATAAAAACATTGTGCTTTTTTTAAGATTTCATGTAAATGTGTATGAAAGGTGGGTGGTAAATAACAGCTTGACATTTCATAGTGCACTATGCTCACAAAATTTATTCTAAGCAAGTTATAATTGTAACGAAAATCACACAGCTACCGCTTTTTTCGAATTCACATGATTTATCAGTCGAATTTCATGAACACGTGTTACACATTCACATTAACCAATGAAAAGAATAGTTTATAAGTGATTTCGTCTATAAAAGCTGATAGTATTCATGTATACTTTACTGTTCATCCAACATGATCAGTAAAATTGGTTTCGTGTGCTTGTTAGCAATTTTCAGCTTGCAAATTGCAGCATCAATACCAGAGGATGAGGGTAAGTTGCTTAGTAGTTGTTGTTGCAATTAATAAGAAAAAAATGTTGGTCGTTTTGTTTACGGACGACAATTCTGAATCTCCAAATATTGTTATTATAACCTTGGATTCTAGGTGGGACAACAACACGTGACCATTTCACACTGTTCTTTGCAGTCTCCTTTTGACTGACTCCACGACTGACAATGAGCTCTCATTTCCTCTTCACATGATCTTTTCCATTTGAACCTCAAGTCCACACCCAAACTGTTGTTTCCCACTCAAGTTCCACTGAACGGCACAACGTGTAATATCACTCAGCAGTCTTCTCTAAGTATGTCCAATCCACCTTCATTACCCTCAGCATATACGCTAGTCGATATATTCTTTGTTGACTAGCTGAACTGCTAAAATTACTTGTTGTTCACCCCTTCTGACCGACAACTTGATCTTCATTATGGAGGCAGCGAAGGCAGCTGTTGATAAAAGTCTGTGGAAAGTTGTCGGAAATACTGTAGGTAACGCTCATGGCAATTCTCTGAACTATGTAGGAGCACCAACTGATTTAGTATTAGTGTTGAAAATTCGAATGTTGTTCTTTATGCTTATTTCTACATTGATTTCAGCTTAATGAAGGTCTATCTTGCTTTTGTAATCCTGACTTTAACATCCTCATCTGTGTTGCCTGTAGTTGAAACAGCGTTGCCTAGGTAATTGAAAGAGGCTAATTATTTCAGATTCTCCCTGTTGACGGCGATTTACGTTTGTTGTTGTTGGTTCCTTAGGTTACAGGTATTTTTGTTTCGAAACACAAAATGGTCATAAGTTAAGAATATTGGCGAAATTCACCTGAAATATTCTGATAATCAATAAGTTTTTAGACTCTTCAGAGCAAATAAACATTAGGATGGCACACATTAATGTCCTGCAAAAATATAAAGCACCCAGATGTTTTAATTTGGCTTCAATGTCACTGACGAATATCAGAAAGAAAAGTTTGTAAATCATCCATATTTATGACAAAGTATACATATTACCTGAGTTAATTTTTTTGAAAATATGATTAATACCTCTTTATAACAAGTAGATATTTAAAATTGTCTGAAATATGCAGATTATACGGTAAAAAATAAAAGATGGATTATCAACCTGACCTTGCTTTTTCAAAGTTAAGTCCACAAAAAATTCCATTCAGATATTAAGAACACAGTCATGGAGGCAAGTAAATGAAAATGACTGCTGGGAATCAGGAGCGACTTAGATGTGCCACTGAAGCCCTATGTTTCACTTAGGATGCGAGGAACGAATAATAAATAATTTAATAAGATCTATCCACAAAGATATTATTTCTTCACTGAATTTGTTGATTTCCAAGTTTGAAAAATTATATGTTGAGTACTTTTCAAGTATTGGTTTTGTGTGGATTTTCGTTTGATTGCTGTAGGATTTCATAATGAGCTGACATCAGTTAGAGAACCATTGGTAAGCCTTCAGGGAGTACTTGACAGCTGTTTCGTCCCAGTTCACGACTCTTCATCAGCACGGACCCACCAACAGGCTTCGAACCCAGGGCATTCTGGTTACAATGCGAGATGAATTCCAACTCCTGCCATTTCATGACATGAGTAATTTGAGGGAATTTCTTTCGTCAGTATTGAGACGTTTTTGATAATTATGTTACTTTAAATTAAGACTATCTATAAGGAATATTAACAAATCTACTGTGAATTCTTTTGACCCTTGCTACACGTCTATTTTATATAATGAGATGCTTCAATTACTAGTCATTATCTGTAAATAATGTTTGAAAAGAGGATAAATTCTCCAGCTTAAACCAAAACGTATTTCTCAGTCAGTATTCAGTAGTTTAGCATTACAAACGTCGGCTAAAATTATAACGTTCTCCTGAATTTTACAATCTCATTTTTGCAAATGATAATTTTCTCTGGTTAAGTGGTTTCTGTCTAAAAAGGACAGTAATTTTTCACAAACCAAAGGAGAGGTAGTGATTTCTTTCTGTATGCATTTTATGAACAAACTCCATGAGACACTGATTAATAAAACTTCAATTAGCGTACCATTCCATTCATTTGTCATGAAAATAAAAGTCTCATCATATTTTTTGACGAATTAATTGGGTGAAATATCGGTTATTTCAATAAAAAAGGTGAAATATTAGAAGTGATAGCTTAAATTAATTCATTCATTAAGCCATGATATGAAAATATTTACTCATTCTTCGACATGTGACTTTATATATATACAGATCAAGTTTCAATTGAACCGTGAGTTTCATTTGCATGTTTATTTCAGTGATTTACTAAAACTACTTTCTCAAATTTAAAAGAGAAGTTAAAAGAGCTAATGGTAGTTAAGATTCATCTTTCGAAAGCGATCTGCTAAAGAAACTCACCAATTAATGCTTTGGCTACTTATTCAAATTAGACATATTAGAAAAACATCCGTATAAGTTGTTCAGTAGGCAGATAAAAGTTCTGAAATTTAACTTCAGAATTAAATCGGCTAATGGGTGGAATAGAAGAAATGATTTTCATTCATTTATGACTTTTACACACGTCTGATTGGGAGTAAAATGTAATTCGATTAAATTACCTGGTCTTATTATCTTCGAAAAAAAAATATAAACTTCTAAAGAATTTCGAATGTTTACACATGTCAAAATAAGGTGTTGATACATTGTAAATAAAGTTTGCATAGCATTATTGAAACACTGATTCCTAGGTGAGATCAGCGTTTATACACACTCGCGTTTAATTACGCAAATGGCATGATTCACACAAATAAGTTATAACTAAATTTCAATGGTAAGTATTTTGTTTTCAAGTATTGGTGTGTGAGGAATTTGTTTGATTGGTTGGAGGATTTCATCAAGAGCTGACATCGATTAGAGAACCATTGGAAAACCAACTGGGAGTACTGGACAGCTGTTTCCTCTGTCCTAGTTTGGGACTGTTCATCAGTCACACACCGTGAAGTCAGGACCTTCTGATTACAAGGCCAGCTTGTAGATCATTAAGCCACTGAGACCCGATCCAGTGGCCCATGAACTTCTGCCAATTTACGACAAAGTGCTACCACTTAGCAATGTCTTCTTCTATGAGTGACTGTACTCACCTTTGACCTGCCGTACCGGTCACAGCTTCCCACTAGAATTCCAGGTGACTGCCTGAATAAGGTCAGTCGCTACTGAGTACCGAAATATTATCAAAACAAAAAAAACTTATCATTGTGTGAAAACTATTGAAAAAATTATTTATTTGATCTATTCCACAATGCTCAAACTTCTTACTGACACAAATGATTTACACAGATTTATTCGTTTTGTATTTTTAATTATAAAATTATCTAGAAAGCTCTGGCTTGAAGTACTGTAAGTAAAGCTATACCGTGTATTTCGTCTTTCACTTGTACTGTAGTTAAGTACACAGATACTTTGATTGTGAAATTATTTTTTCCTTCCAAATTACTGCCTAATACTGGAACTGAAAGCGTTGGTGGCACAGCGGTAGAATGCTCACCAACCACGCATGTGGTCCGGGGTTCGATCTCCGACCGACGCACTCCTAAACCTCGCTAAGCCAGTAATAAGACAGGTAAAGATGGAAGGTTGGGTATGAGGCTAGCAACCCCATCCCGTAAAAATAAACACCACTGCTACCGAAACTTCTAAAAGCTCTAGTTCGAAACCCTCTGTGTTCCACCGGGAACGTAAAAGAATAAAAAACATACTGGAACTGAAAGAAAAGTATACATTTTCCTATCGCGACAGATTTTATTCTACAGGCTAGTGAAGATGAATTAAGTTCGAAAAATAACTTAGTTAATTAACAGACCCGGATTTTATATTAATAATAATAATAATAGTAGCTTGATTATGCATAATAAGTTTACACAATATGCATAATTTTCAGCCTAGTTTATGACATAATATTTTCTCTTTATCCAGGAGATTCAAGTTAAACGGCCATCTCCAATACATCATTTGATGCAGTGATGTTAGATCTGAAATATGAAATGATCCTTCATGGTATTTTTCTTTGGTCCTTCAGAAGTGAGCAACAGTAGGTTACAAGCCAATTAAAAATGTGTATGAGTACATTTGGCGGACCACAGACATAATTGAATGATAATAACATGGAGAACTAAAGAAAATGAGATACATCCTCTCGGGGTGAAATTCAGGTGGCCCAGTGATTCAAGCAGGCTACTACATTGCTTCGTTCACCCACTGATGTTCATGAGTAATAAAAGTTTAAACCATTTTGTTACGCTATATTATTCATTTTATTTTATTATGGCTTGACTCCATACAGTATTTTTGATAAAAGTATGGAACCAGATAGTTTGTTTGCAGAGCTTTCATTGCCTTACTAGGAAGGTAAATGTGAAAATTCATCATTCACATTTTTTTAAATGTAGTTATGTTCTTTGAGCTGGATGGTTTACTTGAGAAACTCTCATCAGCTCATGCTTCAATTTGAAGTCAGCTTTTAAATTTCCCCTCGAGTTTACTAGTCATTTCTCCTGGTGACCTGGGACGTGATTAGTTGCTTTTGTTTGTTTTCCCAACCTGTAGTCTACTTGTACTGATTGTTTCCTTAACCTGAAGTTTAACTTTTTGTGCATGAGATTTTCCTCTTATGGATTGGTAAATTTCGTCTGTCATTGTGCCTGTTATTGCCGATTCACTGGAATATCAGGCTTGTAGAAATTCGCTGGGGTTCTTGGTGTTTCCTCTGCCTAATATTTGAACGTTGTCCCAGTCGAATCGATGTCCGTGGTTGTGTGTATACAGCAACATGAAGGGATGGATATCGTGTCTTTTGATAGTTAGTGATTTTCATGGATACAAAGACGAAAATTTTTATTGTTGTTGTTCGTCGGATTAAGACTTCCAAAAATGGAATTTTGTCCTCGGATTCCTCTTCTCTTGTGAATTTGATGTCGTTGAAAACGCTGTTTATTAAGTTGTGAGTTTTGTCCAACTCGTTTCTTTTGATTATTATGAATGTGTCATCTACGTGACGTATCCAAATTTTGGCTTTGGACTTCTAGTCTTTGCATCACAGCATCTGCAATCAAAACTGATATGGGCGATCCCATAGGTGTACCTTTAATTTGTTCATATATTTGGCTGTTGAATTGGAAGTACGTTGTCAGGCATAGGTTTATGCATTCAATCCAACTTGTGTGTTGCATGTTTACTTGTTGTGGGAGGTGTTCGTCGTTGCTGAGTAACTGCTTCATGGTTTCTTCTGCTAGTTTCTGCCCACTTGAGGTATATAATGCTGTGACATCGAAGGTTACCATTATTTCTTGGTTATCTATTGCAAATAGGTGATGTATCCTAACGTATCTTAATGTTTAACATTTCTCTGTTAAACACTACTAACTTGTATCATGAAATAAACAAACGTCACTTCCACATATCTCTCAAATAGATTTTTAAAATTTATGTGATGCATTTTGTTTATAACATTTTCATCGATGAAACTGGAAAGTTACCAAATTCTTTTTTCCAGTCTAAGACTCCTAGGAGAACTGTGAGTACTGTAAAAAAAACTTAAACTGCCTGCTCCATGAAAATATTTCACATTATTTATTGTGAACTGTGTTAAAGTATACATGAAGATGTGTTTGAAGACAAAACATCATCTTGCTCAGGATTTAAGGGATTTTTTAAGCTTAATGTATTATAATCAACACTTCTCTCAGTTGATTATTGTTCCTTTGACTACGATGCTTTTCTTTTATCCAACTGGAAAGAAAACCACACAATATATAAGCATGGTATGCAGCTAGAATAAAGTAAATGGCAGTGAAACTAAACAGTTTATTTCACTCAAGTTTAGATTTTCTGGTCATTAATACATTGTTATATAAAGGGACTGACAACCGATATGCTCAGGCAGCTTTTGATTAAAAATGTTGTCAAAAAATTGTTTCAATATTGCAAAAATATTCATTCAGACATCTATAAAACTCAAAATAATCGAGCAAAGAATATTCTTTTCGATAAATTCCTCTTCCAGGCTCTACAATTATATATATGTTTATATACACAGAATATTTTAAATTAGTAGTTAATAACAATATTAGCGTTTTTTCAAATAATATCGATTTGTAAAGTATGAGACAGTAGCTAATTCATTGAACTGGTCACTAGCATTAAAATTTCGAAAAAATGAGTATTTTTATTCTTTAAAGCTCTGTATTATACACATTATGCAGTAATTAGAATCAGAAGGAATCCAGTAGCTTCTTAGAATTTACAAAAACATCATGGAGACTTAAATTCATGGAGATATAAGAAAGGGAAATCAACTATTATTGATATTTATGTTAACTTTGTTTTCAGTCTCTCTGGACTTAGTGAAATGTAAGTTTCAGACATTCACAGCAGGGGTCTCTTTAAATTTTTATTAATTTCTGCAAAACTTAGGAGATGATTATTTCTCATTCATAAACAACGATCACTCATTTCAATTAATTTCATTTAAACTGTACGTTCACAATTTTTTATCTGTTGCTATAGTGATGTGATATTTTTGATGGAAAAGTAAAGAGAAATCAGAATCAGACGGCATCAACATTTTAGCAGCAAACTGAGTTACACTGACCCTTACTAGATGCTCACTCGAAAGTATTATTTTACTGATTTACAGGAGTAAATATACCATAAGGGTGTAAGTGTAGCTTTGTTTATATGTTCAACCAATGTAACAATCTTGGCAAGGAAGATTATTGAATTCTATGATCATATGTTGTCTTTTGTAGAACTATTAATCAATTAACATTCATGTTAGTCACACTGACAGTGTTCAGTCAACCTGAATAACAATCGAAATGTGTATCGGTATAAAGACAGTGAATTGTTTTATAGCCAACAGAACTTTTTGATTAAAATTTGACAAATATTAATACTGAAGCAGCGTAGTTTGAAAGATATTTACCTAGTGAATGTGAATGAAATCACATCATAAAAAACTTTCCTGTATGCCAGTAGAAAAAGATAAAATCACTGTGTCTTTTAACAAAACGAAAACTAGTAGTTACGTTGAAACTTTAAAAGATGAACATACTGTTACAATCAAACCGATCATTGTAGTCTGAGCTCAGGAAACTGAATTCTGCATCCTACTGTATAGCTGACAAACATTCCTTCAGACAACTGAAGCTGCAAAACTCACCAAAGACAGGAGAAATAGGATTATTCTTCAACAAACTTATAGTTCTGTTAAACAGTAGTAACATCAAAAACTCAAACTTACCTTAACAGTGGTGTCAGGCAGTTATACAGTTCAGTCTAAGTACAAAATGAGTACCAAAAATCAAGTAGAATATTCCTACAAAGGTAGGATCGAAGGCTCTGTCCGGAAGAATTACACACGAAAGCTTCCCGCGGACAGTATGAAGTTAGAATGACCTTGATTCCCTCAAACAAAATCACACTGCACAATAAATCATCACTGTACGCATAACTACAAAGAGAAGCATTAGAATTAGAGATTAAACAGGGACAAGGAGAAATACAGTAGGGATCAAGTCAACATATGATATGCTAATGTCAGAACAATCGTGTACAGCCCAGGAGAAAACGGATAACAATTACACAGTTAGTTAAAACGTTCAAATAAGTATAAATATTTGGATTAAACAATTCAGGAGGAATTTTCCAAACAGTTTTTCTGTCATACATATCACACCTGTTTATTTAAATATGTATGATTTTCAGTCTTTCCTGATGGTTGTAATTGACAATTCAAAGTAGAAAATGGCACTGTCTCTCTTTGTTTTATTCTACAAAGATGTACCGTGTGTTCATGAATCTTATCACTAAAGTGTATATCGTTTATGCTTTTTCCAAAAAATTTGCGGTGTGCAGTGCTGGAATCAGTGATGAGTCGTAAGTTTGCAAAAATTGGAGGTTCGTATACAGATTTAATTCAATCAGGATAAAGGTTGACTTTGCAGTATTGGTACATGTTGGCCTGTAGCTACCTCTTCTTGTTTAGGCGAACGATTATCAGAAGGAAAACATTCGAATGTGTACAGAGAACCACAAACTGTCGGAAGCTCATAACATTGCAATACTTCTGAACATAAACAGCTTAATATCTCACCTAAAATGAATAGCTCCAGTCGAATATTGTAAAAATCTGGTAAATTACCAAAAGGTTACTGTACCAATTATAGCACGTCATACAACCTTAGTATTTTATTGACAGTTTGCTGTGACACAGAAAGAAAAGTACAAATTCTTCAGGATTCTTGATAGTTCACAAAACTCAAATACTGTCTTTTAAGAAGACAATTAATTCAGGTTGATACCAAAATAAATCACATTACGAAAGCAATGATAAAACAGCGTAAGATTTATTTTACTAGGGAAGAAACTAATCGTGTAAATTCATGTAAATAAAAAACATTTTTGAAAATAGTTTCACTTGCCATTCAATCTTCTTGATGTTTAACAAATGCAGAAATTAGAAAAATGACTCATATCATCAAAACTACTACATTCCAATATGATATAGTAATATTTGGCAAAGATTCGTACTATTAATGTGTCTTTAGAGTTGGTGAAGTAGATTTCTAGTGCTTCAGAATGTTTTTTAATAGCTCACTTCAAGTTGTTGTGAATTTTATCAGTTTACAAGAAACTCACCGCTATACTATTTATTATAGTTAAGCATAATCTGATTTTAGATGTAACTATTGGGATTTATCATTGTAAGTTAAACATCATTTAAACGTATATTATAGGTAAAATTAAAATTTTCCTTAAAGAAGTTGATACCTTTATCTCCCTGATCATTTACCAACAAGAAATTCAAAAAGGTTTATTGCTTTCCTTACGTTGTCAACTAAAGTTAATATTAAGGTTAGAATATCTGAGAGTAATAAGATTAAATAATTAGTAACACAATAAGTACACTGAACTTTTAAATGAACTCACTGTCAACATGTTTGAATATATTGGAATTCAGTAACTGTATAACTTCCATAACCTGGTGATATCGTCCAGCTATTAATACCGTATCACTTTGTGTTATATCAGATAAACGTATCTAGTATAAAATTACATTCTACCACAGAGCCCAGTACTACTGTTAGCTTAGTAACTTTATCCATTTAATTACATGTTAAAACTAAGAAAAATATTGTATTTCACAAATGGAAGATACTTTTAATACATTCTGATGACCGAAACATGCGTTGGTGGCTCAGTGGTAGAGTGCTGCCCTACTATGCACGCGGTCTGAGGTCCGAGTCTCAGCCGGCACAAACCTTGACCTCCCTTAGCCGGTTATAATCCAGACAAAGAGGGTAACTAGCAAACTTACCCCACAAAAAGTCACCACTGCTAATGGAACTTCAAAACACAAGCTTGAAGCCCTATGTTCCACTGGGAACGTAAAGGAATAAAAAAATGACCGAAACCCAAGTATTTCTGTCCGAACGCACGAAACCAGTCGATATGTTCTCCTGTACAGTTTTTCAAACTTCTACGAGTAACACATAATCGAAAATTACTTTGTAACAATATCAAAACGCGTTTTAGCTTGATAAAGACTGTGTTACTCAACAGTGTCGTCCAGTATCTATAAATTTCAAAGCTGAGAATCAGTAACACTATGTCCTACAAGATAGAATCACAACGCTGCCCAGGAAAAACCAAAGAAGACATAGTTTACCTGAAACACGTACTGCACAACACATTGCGCAACACATTTTGGATATTCTAATCCCACACGTACTTATCATACACATTTGTATAGAAGGCAAGATAGCATGAATCGTTACAATACAGGTCAAATTGTGTACGGGTTAAGGTCAAAAATAAGGGGTAGGAAGATGACGTAAATGTGTGGAGCAAGAAATTAAGAGAAACAAGAAGGTGAAAACTTCAATAAGTAAATCGAATCTTGGTTGTAAATTGGATTGCCAATGCAGGTTTAAAGTAATAACAAATAATTGTTGGACATATAAGGCAGGTTTAAGTCTTTTTATGGCCAAGGCTTCGACAAACTTAAGTATGTGACCCAAACTCGTTTTGTATATGGGTTTAAACGCATTGTTGAAATCAACCCTATGACTCGCCTCTATAATGTGCTTCACAATGGCTGATACTGGACGTTTATTTCCGAGATCACTTGTATCCAGTGATTTTATTTGTTGTTGCAGCCACTTTGGAATATGTTCTGTAGCCCTAACCTGCGGAGACCAGTGGGTCCTTGCTATGTACATGCATCTACACATACATGTAAATTCGTCAACACAATGGGATGTGATACTGTCGTTCGGACGCTGTGAGGGTGTGCAGGACAGCATAGACCTCTTTTTCTTTATGAAAATTAGTTTCGCTGCATGACAAGTTCTACTTATTGCCTCCTTGAGTCTTTGTCTAGTGATCAGACTTGATGATCATCGCTGAATGGCACTGATATATGAACATCCTTTTTGGGAGCTGACTGGATAGGTAGAGCTCTTTGGTTGACACTTCCATAATGCTTCATGAATTTCAGCGGATAGTTGTTATCTAATATTATTTCTGTGAGGTGTTGTGTTTCATCGTCAGTGGTATCGGCTGTACATATATGGTGAATGTAATTTCATTATGGGTAAATTTTGTTTCGATAAAGTCTCATAGTGTTATACAGTAATGTTTACTGATGACGTTTCGAGCACAATTTATTGCTCATAATCATATCACCTTGATATGACAGAATCCACACCTTTGCGTCATCTTCCTACCCCTTATTTTTGACCTTGACCGGCACGCAATTTGACTTGTATTGGAACAATTCATACTATCTTACCTTCTGTATAAATGTGTATGATAAGTACATGTGAGATTAGAATGTCCGAAATGTGTTGCGCAATGTGTTGTGCAGTACGCGTTCCAGATAAACTATGTCTTCTTATCGTTTTGTCGAAATTCATAAAGGGAACTAACTGCTTTTAAAATAAAAGAGAATAAAAATCATTTCTCTCTCAGACAGTCCAAAGTCAAGCTTCCATTCTATAGCATAACTTTGACTTCATTCAAATAAGGCTGCATTTATAAAACAACACGTTATTATCAATAGTCGACCAACACAGTACAGCAAACAGTAGCATTAAACATAAGGATCAGCCGAAAAATAACAAATAATAAGGAGAGAATCAAAGAAGAATATGGAAGTGTTAAGACGATGATGTTCAGACCTGACGGAAATAGGTAGTTATTACAAAATTATTCAGATTGGAGGGAGTTGCATTAATTTCAAAGTAGATTTCGTCATTAATGAACATCAGTTAGAGATCAGTGAAGACCAGGATAACTGAACTGCGCTCCAAGTGACTGAATGGTCAGAGAGCTTGGCGTGGTAACATGCAAGTCCCCGGCAAGATTCATGTTGAGGTCGTGGTGTTAGCGACACCAATTGGTAGGTATTAATTACAGCTGAGGCTTGAAGGAATCATCCTCAGGAATATCATATCTCCAATGCTTCACTTGCACATCTTATGCAAATTGGTCAAATATCACCTAATTCGATAGGTTGTTGAGTTCTTCACAGTGTTTCTAATATTCTTCCAACAGTTCTGTTCTTCAGTTGCTTTTTCCAGTGTCGGAAACGTATTGTTGCTTTTTTGAACTCGTTTGCTGGTATACTACTTATAGCTGATAATAAGTAGCACTCACGAAAGTGAGAACGCATTGCCAAAGAGTCACAACTATCCAATGCTCTCTGATCTTCAGTGATTTCTAAATGATGTTAGTTCACGATGAAATCTACACTGATATTACTAAATTATTTGAAATATTTTAATAGGTATCAACATTTTAAACAGATTACTATTGCAGGAATTTTCAGATCAGTGTCTTTGCTACACATAATAATACAAACTCAAACTTTAATTGCTGAGGCAGTTCGTTAGCCTTGTCTATCGACCATTGTTATATTCAGCCAATCTATCTTTTTATTTATTTATTTATTCAAACACTGTCTTATGCCACTTCCTCAGCTTCTATCAGTTGATCGTACAGCATCCAAAATTTGTGAGGAAATGTTTGGATGAAAATGGGTACACCTTATGATATTTTCGTCACTGTCATTCTTAAAGACTTACGTAGATGCATTTCAGAATAATCCAGTGTATTGGATATAATTTTTAAGTGTACATCAAGTATACAACAAGATTTCCTCTCTGTGATCTAATCTCTAATACCGTTAATATCCAAAATTTTCACCGTGTTTCAGTAACACAAAAAATCTGAAAAACTCAAAACGTAAAATGCTGGGTGGTTTCTATTGGTTGCTTTATTTTCGCTTCAGTTTTTAATAAATTATCCAACTAAATGTTTGCTTTGTGTGTAATATAAACTTTAATAGTTTGAAGATATATTTAAACGAATAAATTTATATTCTTGAAAATGCTTTTCAAAATGTCTCCATTTTAGGTGTGTTGTACTACAGACAAGGTGAGGTGATCATGAGTTTGTCTGATTTATGATACAATAATATGTTTAAACCACCATTATGAACAAATAATTGTTGTACAAGCAATTTTTCAAAGTCCACATACCTGATTACGCAATATCCTTGTGTTGTTCTAACGTCTAGAAAATGTTTCTAATACAGTGATCATATTTTATGCAGTAAAGGTGAAATCACAAAATATGACCTGAGTTATTTTATAAAGACCAGTTTTGGTCACTTGTATATGACGTCATGTAGTGGTTTCAACATGTAAAAGGTCGATAACGTAATTGTAACTGGGGTGGACCTAGTTAAAGTATTTACAGAATTTTATATATATATATCAAGTATTGGTTTTGTAGGGATTTTGTTTGATTGGATGAAGGATTTCATCATGAGCTGACATCAGTTAGAGAACCACTTGAAAACCTGGGAGTACTGCACAGCTGTTTCCTCCGTCCTAGTTTGGGACTCTTCATCAGTACGCACCCACCGGGGGTCGAAGTCAGGACCTTCTGGCTACAAGGCTAGCGAGCGCGTAGACCATTGAGCCACTGGGACCCGATCCAATGGCCCATGAATTCTAACTTCTGCTAATTCACAACATAGAGCGACCATTTCGCAATGTCTTCTTCGATGAGTTACTGCCTCATCTTCAACCTGCTGTATATATATATACATATATTTTAAAACGGGTATTTCTGATAAGCTTCGAAAGTTAGACATTATTAATTATACACTACGTGTCATATTTTTTTCTCTAAAAGATTCGGTTTCTTTGGAGGAGAGTAAGTTATACTGTAAAAAATATAAAGGTATTTACTTGTGCATTGACATGATTATTTCTCATTTCAACTGACACAATTATATTAAAGGCGCCTCCATGAATAAAAAGAAAGCATCAATTATGCATTGCAGATTTTTATGTTTTACTGGCTTAAACTATTTTAAAGTTATTGAAAATTTTTAGCATTCCAAAACATCCAGCACAGTAAGTTTTAAAGTATTATTATGATGATTGTATCTACGTTTTCAGTTCATTTCAGGAGTACTAGAAATTAATTTCTCAATCACCTTCTAAGGATATTTTGTTGATAAAGTTGTAATAAAATTAGACGCTATTTACCTTTTAGTTGTTTTAGTACTGCCATTTTTAGCTTTTTGTTGATGTACATGAAGATAACAGTCTCTCTTTATCTCATGACAGTTTTGCTCATTTTGTCGAAACATAGATTTTTGAAAATTATTAGTAAAACATCAGAAAACTAGTATAAAAATTTTCTATTCATAAATCTTTTTATCCATGTTTATGTGGGTGATTATTACCCAAAGATCACTGATTCTCACATACTGTTTTCAGCGTTAGTTTAGCCAGCCAGCCAGCCAACCTGCCAGCCAATTTCACAGAACTTTTAGACTCAAAGCAACCAAGTTCTAGACAAAAATAACCTATCTGAAATAGATTCTATATACAAAAGCTGTCATCACAAAGTAAAAATGTCACCATTAAAACAGACATATTATTGACTTAGGAAGTAAAGCTATGATCAACTATTTTCACCATTTACAGCAACAACGTAATAAGAACTCCCAAGTAAGTAAACAGTTTGTGTATCCATAGTTCATTATTATACACTTAATGTAACATGTAATAAAGAAAGTTGCGTAATTTTTACCGATAAGTTGAAATACAATGTTTAAATTATCTCAGTACCTAAACAACATTTCACTAAATATATATCTCCTTTGAGTAATTCACTTTCTTGTTCAAAATCCCCCCCTAGACACTCGTCTAAATACAAGTTTTCCTAAAGTTCACTTTGCCTACTCTAGGCTCGTAGCTTTAGCTCTATAAATATTGTCTTTGATTTAGTTATTCATATCAAGAAATTCTACATTTTCCTAATCTCTTTCCATAGCTAAACACGATAAATAAATATCAGTTATTTCAATTAATTGATAGTACACGAGAAACTGTCACTCACCGCTATAACTTGTAACCACATCGTATACACAGTCATTGAATGTTGGTCACAACATAACAATTTAGAATAACGTTTTCTGCCAATGAATTCTAATAAACCTTCCTCCAAACTCGGTACGAATATTAATGTAGATTGGAAACCTGTATACAATAAGCATGTCTTCTAAGCCTGAATTGACAGAAGATTTTACACATAAAAATGCATTTAAATCAAAAATCTACAAATAATTTTAAATTGCTGAAAGACAATCAGTGCTGAATACTTTTCATTGTATATCCACTTTCAGTAATGACATCGCTAAAGCAACTGGTTGTCAATATACTTTCCTTTGTCTGCCTTAATCTCCGAATTAAATGATATATGGTATCTATATATTTTTCAGTGAATTGACAGCATAAACTATAACATGATATGATATAAACATCATTAAATTATTCATGTTTTATCAATTTATACCTGTTCACTAAGCGTTTAATTTAGAACAAGGTCATACCACACTGGACAGATTTCCTCTTGATAAAAATGCGTTTATTAATTTTATTACATTATTTTATTCCTTTGCGTTCCTAGTGGAACATAGAGTTTCAAGCTAGAGTTTTGAAGTTTCAGTAGCAGTGATACTTTTTGTGGGGTGGGGTTGCTAGCCTCATGCCCAACATTCCCTCTTTGTCAGGATTATAACCAGCTAAGGGAGGTAAAGGTGTGTGCCCACCGGGACTCGAACCTCGGACCAGGTGTATGGTTGATCAGCACTCTACCGCTGAACCATACACACACACAATAATGCATTTAGTGCTTAATAAAGACTTTAACGATAAACAAATCAAATTCCTGGTGGACAAATTTTATTTTCATCTAAAGGAATATTCATTTACAGATATCTGATGGTCAGTATTACAACGAAGAAATCTGTTGATGATTAAGAATTTTTAACTAAGTTTACTGGACTTCAGTAATTTGGTCAAGATAAGTTAAAACCAGTGTTTAGTAATAACTAGTGAATAAATTAAACAGTGATTACTAAAATTTCACCGATTTAACTAACTCAAACTCTGATAAATTTCTTGAAATAACAGACCACCTGATGCTAAAAAGTAAGCAGAATGTTTTTCGATTCATACCATTTTATACACTGATTGTAATCTACATGTCAATAGATAAAGAGTCTTGTGTTAAGAATTATTCTATGAAAATTAAAACAAATAGCCAGTGGACATCTCCAGAGTAGTTTGTTGAGTTAAAAGGGTTAAGTAGCTAACTTACTTTAGCATTCTATCGATTGTGACAGGTTAATAAGAGCATTCAGTTGTGCTAACCAACTGAAATATAATGCAGACTGAAAAGATAAAAATGGATGAAAGAATGATTATCAGAATATGCATCTTTTCTAGTGAGCCGGAAGTCTGGTGTCTTCCAGGTATTTGAGTATATGCTTTATTTACTGTTAGTTTGCTTACAGCTAACACGGTATAATAAATCTAGTGACTACCTTAAGTAGTCGATTGCTGGTTGGTGACTAGTGGTGGAATCCAGGATGTGCATTTCGTCCGATTTCGGATTCGTCACCTGGATATACCTGCATTCCCAACGAGGCTCTAACCCAGTGCCCGTAGTTTCAAACGCCAACGCGTTATCCACTAGACAGACCACTTGGACCACGACAGCCACCTCTTGTGCAATGGATCTTATTAATTATTTAATTCAATTTAGATCTTCCACTAGGTGATTCACTTCTCTCAGCAGTTACACATCAGAAATTCATTAAAATTAAATATTTGCAGATGCCGTGTACCGGAAAAGTAAGTGGACTACGTGACTGTTTCTGAGTAAAGTAATCTGGTTATAAATGGTTAATATGTAGCTTCTGATACATAATATTGTTGGTAATCTTTTTAAAACCGCCTTTTTCAGAGTTGATGTATCATTTTCCGGGCTAATAGTTGAAATTATCTTCACTATGTCAATGTTCAGTCACAGAATAATCGACTCGAAAAAACAATTGTCATACTATGCATTTTAAGGACAGATAATTAAAGCCGGTTATTGACCAACTGAACGCGCTTCTGTATCTTCAAATTTATAATCACAATTGGAAACATCTCCATTCAAGATGTTAGGAATATATATTACTGTAAAATATACAATGCAATTTATCAGACTTACTATTTACGTCATTATCTTCCACTAATTAGAACAAGTGCATACTTTTAAATGAGAACTAACGCAGTCTTTCTAAAATTCGATCATAATAAAACCCTGATATTATAAAAAAGGAAATGATGGTGTGAGATATGTTAAATATTTAGTTATTTTCTTAAGTCGGTCATAGTGTAGTCAAAAGAGAATATACCACCACTTTTCAATTAAAATAATGTATTTTGATTTCAAGCTATACATTCCCGGATGTTTATTTGTAAGTTTACTTCAAATGTCCCCAAATTACGTCAATTATCATGGCTCTTTGACTGTCTTGTAATTATTTAGATGTATTAAAACTATATTCACAAATGATTTAAGCGTGTATAGAATAGGAAATGTACAAGATAATTACTTTATTTATGAAATTTGCGAACAGATAAATGTGGAGATTGTTATTTATTATAACTGTTCCTTTAGGTTCCAAGTGGAACGTAGGTTTTCAACAGCATATTTCGATTTTGTCCTGTTCCCTGCAGTCCTCTTAAGTTGGCCCCATATTGCCCATAGTGTCTCACCTCCTCCTCATAAGATCTCCTCCATGTAAACCTCGGAAGACTCACTCATCATTTTCCCATTCGGGTTCCAATTGAGCAGCTGGCCTGGCGCGCCATATCAACCAATGGTCTCCTCAGAGTATGCCAAATCTATCTCCATTTCCTTCGGAATGTTTGTTGGACAATATTTTCTTCGTTGGTTCGTTCTCACAGTTTTTTTTGCTAATTCCTTCTTGCCGGCCATCTGGTCATCAACGTGGAGTGGGCAGAGTTGTTGATGAACGTTTGCAACCTGTTAGAAATCCTTTTACTGACTCTCTGACCAAGTTTCTAACCCATATATAAGAATATACTTCACACTTGTGTTGGAAATCTGAATCTTGTTCTTTATGCTGACTGACAGCAGACTGGTTTCAGGCTGACGAAGACGTATTTCGTCTTTCCAGTTCTGACTGGTGTTGACATCTTCATCCGTTCCACCTGTAGTTGAAACGATGCTTCCTAAATAAATGAGGGAAGTAACCTCTGTTAAATCTCTCCCATCGATGCTGATTGGTGCTGATTGTTGTTGCTGCTGTTCTTTATGTTCACCTGCAGTCCTGTCTTTGCTACCTGCTTCTTCTGCCAGTTTGTTGGTTTTCGCCTGCTAGTCTTCGAGTCTGTATGACATTGAACACAAATCACCTGCGAAATCCAGATCTTCTAGAGTCTTTTTATAGGTCATCCAGCGTTTTCCTGTCTCCTTGCTCCCCACAGTCTGCTGCATAATTGAGTCCACCACAGTCAGGTATATCATCGGTGATAATAGACGGCCTTGTGTTACTTCCACATTCGCTTCAAATGCCTCACTGAGTTTCCCGTTGCTAATCACCTGACAAGTGGCGCTTTCATACAGCCAGCTGTTGAATGAGGTTGATAAAGGTATGGGCACTGCATGCCATAGTGTTGAAGTAGTTTCCAAATTACTTCTCTGTCAAAACTGTCGAAGCCCCTTTGAAAGTCGATGAGGTTGACGTAGAGGTTCGACTCCCATTCTATCCTTTGTTCTGAGATGACTCTGCTTAGAGTTGCAGTTCGATCAGCACATGATTCACCTTTCCTGAATCCAGGCAGCTTGTTCCATTAGGGCGGAGTTCTGTATCCAGTGCATCTTTTATTCTCTTCAGAATGACGCGACTTAGTAATTCAATTACCGCGGACAAGTTCATGATTCCGCACAAGTATTTGAAGAGGCCTGAGATGCCCTTCTTTTGTAGCTTGACGAGGTAACCTTTCTTCGAATCAGTGGGTGCCTTCCTTAATGTTGAAGTGTTTATTTATTTATTTTATTACAAATGGAATTTAGTACTTTCAGCTTTTCATTATTCAGATGTGTGCCAATACATTATTTTCTTTTTCATTTTTGTAAAATAGGGCCGGAATGGCGGATTATTTGTAAGTCTTTATTTAATTTGACAATAACTTTTAAAAATATTTGCGAGACTTTCTGAATGTCAATTCATTGGCTTATCCGAAGTTGATGGCATAGTGAACAAACTTAATGATGAAAGGATTTATTCGAAATCCTGTATATATTCCATTCTTGATAGATTGCCAAAATAGTATATTTATTCATTTTATCGCACACTGAATATCATTCATCAGAAAGAGCAGTTTTCTGTATAGACTAAATATTAGGCAAGTGATTTGTATATCCACATATTATCAACTTGCATGTTATGTGTTTAACCCTATTGCAAATATCACACCTTTAATGTTTTCCACATTATAAATCATTTCCATTTCTTATGTAAAAGAAAAACTTAGTTGTGAAGCTGAAAATTTCATTTGGATGTCATATTTTTAAGCAACATTACACCAGAGAAATTTTGAGATTGGTGCAACTGTCTTGAAGGTATATTAGATAAATATTAAAACTTAGAAGTGAGCTTTCAGACTACTTTTCAACAGCTCATACATCCGTAATTACATATAGTTTTCTGCATATTCAATATCAAAGGTTTCCACTGTCAAGTAGTAAAAGGAACAATTTATCTCATATCTAGGGAATGGATTCATCTTAAGGAGATTTTCAACAGTTTTCTATGAATTTCAGGTTGATTCACAAATTTAGAAGCACCATAAACTTGGTGCATTAACTGTCAACTATTTGTCTTGATACTGCTTAAAATAAAGTTCGATTATCTTTTCATGAGATAATAATTCAAAGTACATGACACTGTGTATGTTATCTGATTTTTCAAAATAGGAACACCACTTTTTGGGCAATGTAAGTTTGTTGACAATTGTAGAATTTATCAACTAACAAGCTTATCATAAGAATTTATGCTCAGTGTCACATGAAGAAGAGAAAATCTACGTTTACTTTTTGACTATTAAATTACTTCAAGTATTGGTTTGTAGGGATTTGGTTGATTGGTTACAGGATTTCATCATGAGCTGACATTGGTTAGAGAACCATTGGAAAACCTGGGAGTACTTGTTTTGAAGAACATGTAGTAATGAATTAAGAGTCTGAGATCGCATCACTAAAGTATGCTGACAATAAGTTCAAAAACAGTGAACTTATTGTGTATCTTCTCTAAATCTCTGTATCATCTGAACATAAATTCTCTTGAAGTGTGAATATTTTAGTTAACTGCTTCAATGTCATCATATCTAAAAAATAATAATATAAGACGTAATGCATGTATCTGGTCATTCTGAGTTTGAACTATGTTTATCTTTTCGGTCGATGGAAATATGAAAATGTAAAACTTAATTTTAGAAAGTATCAGAAGAAACAGAGTTTTGTTCATAAAAATTGGCTAATATGACCATTACTACAATTGACTATTCTATTATCGGCAAGTTGATGCCTTTCGTATCTTAAAAATGTGCGAGATTATGACATTAATCTACCGGAGAAAGCTCTTCATCTTGTATCATGATTATCTGATTGAGTAATATAAATCCCTTTAACAAATAAAACTGAACTAATAGAAATTGAGATAAAATAAAACTTGAAAGTCTTCGTTTGAGGAAATAGAAATATTTAGTCCCTTTGACAGATTTTAATAAGGATTTTGTAGAGAGATACTGAGGCATGATGTAATTTCGTAGCTTTTCCACAGTTGTGTTACAACTAGCATGAATGACAATAATAAAAACGTTTGACAATTAGTTAATCGTATGAAGTTAAACGACATATTAATGAGCAGTAACGCTTAAATAGGTCAATTACTTCAAGGTAGGCAAAAGTTGAGTCCTATTGCTTTCTGTAGCAAAAAAACTACATTAGAATGTAATTCAGTGGGGACCAAATCATGCGAATGAAAACTCCAAAGTTTCTGCCAACTTTGAAGCACACATTCTACGCATTATCCTTTTTCTAATCTCTCGAACATTTCCTTTTTCTGTGCCTATGAATAAAGAGAAAAATTCTACGGATTCTACTTCGATATCACTTCCCTCTTCACAAATGTGCCAGTCGTTGAGACTATTGACTTTATATGTAGAGAAGCTGAAGATATACCCATTCAAACATCGCAATTAAGGAAATTCGATGAGCGTCTATTCCATCAAGTTGATGATGTCACAACTGGAAGCCCTTTGGGACCACTTTTTGCAGATTTAGTCCTGTCAGGCCTAAAAGTTGGTATTTTGCAACAATATATACAACAAACGGATATATACCTGATATATTTTGGTGATATTTTTATTGTCTGTGAAAGCAGATCGAAAGCTGAAAACCTGTTGATAAAATTCAACTCATGACATCCAAATCTCAGCTTCACAAGAGAACACGAAGAAAATGGTACTATTAAATTTCTAAATGTTTCTCTAGTGAAAAGGAATGATGGCACAATCGAAAGATCTATATTTAGAAAGTCTTCATTCACAGAACAGTACATAAATTTTAAGAGCTTTGTTCCAATCCAGCATAAAAAGAACAGTCAGAACGCTGTTCAATAGAGCATTGGAAATTTGTTCTGACAGTAAAATTGAGCATGAAATACAAGCTCTGAAGGATATTTTATGTAAGAATGGATATCCTGATAAGTTCATTAATAAATTCTGTATAGAAATGAGCCTCAACAAAACTATCCAAACACTTCCGAAGAAATTTGTCTACATCAGTTTGCCATTCAAATAAGATGATGTACAAGAAGTAGTCAAACGAAGACTCGATAAAGCTACCAAGAGAACTTATTATGCTGCAAAACCTGTCTTCCTTAACACCACCAAGCGAGTGTTTCAACAATCTGGGAAAGAACAGCCGCCAATCCTTGACATTTTAAACGGCGTATATCATTTTGAGTGTGTTTGTGGAAGCAAATACATAGGTCGTACAGAAAGGCGATTGTCTAGTCGCATGATGGAGCATTTGCCAAAGTGGTTAAAAACAGTTCAATTCAAAGTGCCAAAATGCTCAATAACAAAGCACCTTGTGGACTACGGATATGATATCGACGCTGTCAGGTCATTCACCGTTTTCAGCAGACAAAGAAACAGTAAGATGCTTGCAACTGGAGAGGCTTGTGCAATTCGAGTTTATAAATCAAACAAAAGGAAATGATAGTCACTGTGAATCTACGGTGGTAATACGTTTTGCTTATAAACTGTTGTTATTATTATCTTTAGTATTATTAACACTTTATTCCACCTCTTATTATTATTACTACTATCACTCCTGATTCATTTAAAACTCTCTTCTACCAGTAGCATTATCTTAACTCGTTTCAGCATTATTGTTATAACTCTTACTATTAATATTACTCGGTTCGCAATTCCTGATATATTTAAGTTCTTTCTCTAATGACTAAATGTTTATCTCAGCGATGAAATTGAGGCGTAATGCATTTTATTATACTTTTAATCTTTTATACTCCCTTTCCCTTATCTATTTGAACATGACCTGAAAAACATTCACACGTGTCGTTTTGCATGACTAATTCAATGTAGTTAATTTGCTTATCAATCTCAAATCTCCCAATGTAATTCCAGTAGTATATTTATCCTTGTATTTAGAATATTCAGCTGAGAAGTTCTACAGAAATTTGACGAATTCACTAAATCCTGCTTTATTAACCTTTGTTGCTTGTTTTAAATTCGTATCAGGAAATAAATGCTTCCGATTCTACTTCACATTGTATGTAAAGGTCCACTTGTAGTTGGGGAGGAATATATATCAGTAAAGCCAAAATAATGTTCTAATATCGTCCTAAGTGGTTACTAAGTTACAGAAAACCTGAGTAAATTTAATCTGAACAGAAGTTCATCATCGTCTACCGCGATATATTTTTAAAAGTGATTGGCAACGATTTCAACTAATCAAATACATTCCAAATAAGGCATAGAGAAAATAACAGATTTCAGCCTTTTCCTACTCTGAACTACTCAACCTTTTAGAAGGCGATCGGTCATTCATTTCATACGATTAATTAATTGTCGAACATCTCTATTGTAAGGATTGATTTGTTTCACTTTTGATCACAGATTGATTTCATTTAAAGAACCACTGAAAACCAGGGTGTATTGGAGAGCTGTTTCGTCCTAGTTTGGGACTCACCGGCAGTACGCATTCACTGGGACTCAAGACCAGAACCTTATGGTTACAAGGCACGACCGTAGGCCACTAATCCACTGGGACCCAACTCAATGGCCCGTGAATTCTAACACCAGCCAATTTCATCGGCGAGTATTTGTCCCCACTCCCGACCGGGTGGACTCCAATGGTCATGACTTCTCACTAGAACTCCAGGTTGGTGGTCAAGAGAAAATCACGAATGGGTAGAAGTTAAAATTCAAGATCCATTGAGTCGGTTCCCAGTGACTGAATGGTCTACGGCCATGCCTTGTAACCAGAAGATTTTGGGCTTGAATCCCAGGATTGCGTAGTGCCGATGAGTCTCAAACTGGACGAAACAGCTTTTCAGTACTCTCTGATTTTCAATAGTCCTAGTACTGATATCGGTCAGTGATCTAATCTTTACTACTATCAAGCATGCTAATTTTAATGAGACTGTAGATAAAATACGAAATGCCACCATGTTGTAATATCTGACTTGGGAATCTCTTATTTAAGTATAACACCTTTCTATTACTTTAACGATAGAAGTATTGTTTCAGCATATTTCAATGGAATCGACATTATAAATATATACTGTCAACTCGTCTTGAAAACGAAGAGAGAATAATACTTGCTTTATTGTGTCATATTCTAGACAAAACTTGACAAAGTAAGTTACTTAAATATAATAATTTTATCATACATTAAGTACTCAAAATAAATTTACTAGGGAGTTTATAGATTTATAAATCCACTTTTCTAGTGATGAAACACTACATTTCACCTTCACATGGAATTCTTATGCTGAATCCAAGCGCCATGTTTATAAACCTTTTTAAAATTAAGATAGTAAAAAGTATTCCCGTATATTTCTTACAGTTTATTTCTTTCATTATGTGTTGGTTTATCTCATACTATCACCAGAAGTTTGAATTAACAATTCAGTTATGTATATTAAATATTAACAGGTGAATCTCTGATAAACTAGTCAATTATGTAAATAAATGAAACAATTTTCGACTACTTCCTAGGAAAGAACATGTGCCTGACGAACTGTAAGTTAAATTTCCGAGTATTTTTATGACATGAGCCTAAAACTCAGTATAACTTACTTCTTTTGTATTTCAATTCACTGGGCTACAGTCTGACTGTCCATCATACTTTTGAAATATTGAAACATGTTTTGTTATCCTATAGAGATGCAGTTTAACAACCAGGCAGATTTCTGAGTTTTCATGGTTGTATTTAACATTGCACCTTTTAAACCAAGCAGGACATTATTTAATTCAATTTTAGATTTTCCCGTCGATTGACTGGACCGAAGTGCTCGATCTCAGGTTGACGTGTCAGCTTCTTGTGCAGATGCTTCGATGATGTCTGGGCAAGTAATTAGAAGTTAATTGGTGGATGGTGACTAGCAGTGGAATCTAGGATGCGCATTTCGTCCTAATTGAGACTTGTCAGCTAGATATACCTGCATTCCACAGTAATTGATGATGTTCCCATCAAGGCTAGAACCCAGTGCCCATAGTTTCAAACGTTGAAGCATCTGCACAATAACCGAAACGTCAACCTGAGACCGAGTACTTCGGTCCAATGAATCGATGGGAAATTCTTAAGTAGAATTAAATAATTTATATGACCCATTGCACAAGAGGTGGATGTCGTGGCCTAAGTGGTCTAGTGGATGACACTTTGGCGTTTGAAACCACGGGCACTGGGTTCCAGCCTCGTTGGGGAATGCAGATACATCCAGCAGATGAGTCTGAATTAGGACGAAGTGCGCATCCTAGATTTCACTGCTAGTCACCATCCACCAATTAACTTCCAAGTAGAATGGTTTAAAAATATTTCTTCCTAATATTTACTACCTGATACTTTTAGCTTAAGGGATTATAGTTCTTTTTGATGTATTTGTCAAGGGATAAATTAAAGAAGCTCAATAGAGAATCACAGGTTAAATTCATAGAGTTCGCTACCGGTTACTCAGGAAATAAATTTACTGAGTCATGTACCCGGAAAGCGGTTAACTGGCGTACGAAAAAATAAATCAAGCATGATTTTCAGCGGTCATAGTAAATCAGTCGAGAGAAATCTTTATAACATTGGATAAGGATAAAGAAAAAGACTTCTGGTTACTTCATGTTACTTCATCACATATACACAGCTATGGAATACCAGGTATATCTTTTTAATTAATGTATGAAAGTAATATATGCTTATTTGATTATTTAAACAATGCTTGTATTTACAGAAAACATATATTAGGAAACCTGTAAGCTTTTATGATACATTTTACATGAAAGCGAATTCTTGAATTATTAAAATTCTTAAAACTATACAACAAAAATTATTAGATAGAAGTGTTGACACGTAGCAACTAAAAATAAACCGCATTTCTGAAATTCCCTTAGTAAAATAAAATTTATGTGAAACAGTATTTTTAAGGATGAATTATTTCCACAGATCCTATTATGGTCAAATGTTTTAGCGTGACATCGATTATTTTAAGGTGAATACAGAGAAAGATAACAGCACAAAGTATAAGGAATTTATAACACCAGTACTACTGCCATACAAGGAGACGACCTTGGAAATCGTACGAAGGATTCTAAATAAAATAGGAATAAAAGTGACATTCAAACCCACCAACTCACTTAAAGAACAAATTAAGTCACTTAGAGGATCCTGTGAAGCCAATTAAACAAAATAATTTAGTTCATCCCATATCCTGCAATGGCTGTAAAGTCGAATACACAGGTCATAGCTAGGGTCAAACAGATTAGCTCAGCTTAAAAGCTTTGTAAAATTTAGAATACTGGACCCTAATGAAATAAAAATCCAGAAAATAAACTTCAGCTGTAGCTTTAAATACAGTTACACACAACTGTACAATGGGATGGGACAAACTGACAGTTTCAAAATCTGATATGACATAGTGGTGTGAGAGATTGATAACTGAAGCCTTATTCGTCGAATCGCCTTGCAACATGTGAAATAAGAATGTCTCAAAGACTTGATACACCTACTCTCGCTATGAAAAACTGGAAAGAATGAAAAGAAGTAAAACACACTTGAGCTTCGAAGTTGTGCACCTACAACTGATATGACTATAAACAATCAATTGTGTTCGAAATGTTATCCAGGATGTAATACTGTTTCACTGTGTCGTAAATCCAATAAACACACTAATATGGAATTACATACTACCACAGTGTTCAAGTTTTACACATACATTATCAAGTTTAGCATCACATATTCAGACATTATGTACATTGAGTATGCTATTTCAGACGATATTTTACTCCCTGAAGCTATCAAAAAGTACTCGTATAGATTGAATTTAATAATGATTTATGTTTTTGAAATTCTCATTTTGTAGTGCGGATCTACAGAAAAACATGTAAGTCTATTGAAGTCATTGAAACTAAATATAACTGTTGTTTATGCAGTCATTAGACGAAAGTAGACATGTATTTCAAGCCTTTTAGTTTACAGTTGTCATGACAGCTAAGCATAATATGTTGATGTTGATAATTTAAATATTAATTGCTTATCGTTTTTTATAAAAATTGCCTAATGAAACAGGGAAAACCTCATTCCACCCAGCAGGTAAGAAACTAATAGTTTAACTCTAGTTATTTTACTTGGTGATTTCAAAACGCAGAGAGTTATATGTATGGTATTTTAAATATAACAGTCCCATTAGAGAAATCTGTACTTGCTATTGAGTGAAGAGTGACCAAGACAGTGAGCAATAGTATCAATGACTGCTATGAATACAACGAAGTTTTGTTTTGTCTCACATATATGTTACAGAGGCTGAGGAAATAAATGATGAATATTTACACGAAGAGAAAAAAGAAGTTACGTGTGAACCAGAAAAATGGAAACAATTAAACGGCATTCCTGAAAACATAAGCTGCATTATTATTATTCATTATTGTTTCCTTTAATTCCTAGAGGATCATAGGGCTTCAGCCGTGCGTCTCCATTGCGTTCGGTTCTCTGCTAGAGTTTTCACCTTGCTCCAAGTCTGCCCACATGCTTTCATCTCCTCTTCATATGACCTCCTCCAAGTCACCCTTGCACTGACGACCAACTCGCCGCTTCCTTTTCGGGTTCCACTCGAGCGATAGCTTGTCTAGTGATGTCACTTGATGGTTTCCTCAGAGTATGGCCAATCCACCTACCTCCATTTCTTCCTGCCTATTTGTTTCACAATCGGTTCCTGCTGTGTTTGTTCGCTCATTGCCAGAGATCTCTATTGCTGATCTTTTCTGGCCATCTGATCTTGAGTATTGAGCGAAGACAACTGTTAATGAAGGTTTGTAGTTTGTTTGAGATGCTCTTTATGACGCGCTGGCCAAGTCTCTGATCCGTATAGTAGAACTGACTGACTTCAAATTTGAGTTGAAAATCCGGATCTTATTTTTGATGCTGAGTGCTGCTGACTTCCACACAGACTTGAGAGTAGTGAAAGCTTGTCTTGCTTTTCCGATTCTTGATTTGACATCCTCGTCAGTTCCGCCTGTACTTATTGTTGTAATGTTAACAATAGTTTCCATCATTTATGGTTAGTTTCCCGAAGATATCCAAATTCAAACCTTTCTTAAGGCAATATGATAAGTTTCGTTAAACACTACTTATAACAGAATTTCTCTCACTTGCACTTATTAAAGCATTTTTCTCAAAATAATCTTTCTCGTTGTTATTTATCCCAACTAGTGTAATAATTCAGCAATAGTCATTACTATGAATATAGATATTTGTCGTCTTAACATTTATAGTGGCGTTCTCTGGATATTCAGAGATTTATAAACTTTTAGTAAAACTAATGCTCTGTATTGTTTGGTTATGTTTTAGAAACACTTGTATTACTCCTGTGTAAGTGAATGTGATCGAACGTAAAATGAAAAACTTTCATAAAAATTTCAATAATTGTGCTTTATTAAAATCCCTATCTGAATGAGTCATATGAAAATGGTTCTGTTTACACTGACCTGTCTTTTCAAAGGAAGAAATTCAATTAAAAACAATCGTGATTCGAACTTTTCAGTTACATTAATTATTTGACTAGGAGATAATTACATTAAATTATTTCTGAGAATTTGAAGGTTAATTTGAACCTGGGTCTTGTAGATCATTCAGTAAAACCCCAAGCTAATATTCCGAATCATGCTGGTTTGTATATTACTGCTATCCACTTTCAAATTCTACCTCCTAACCATCATAAAACCATATTGAAGTTTGAAATTTTTAATACGGGGAACCAAAAGACATTTGATTTTTCGATGTATTCATTTAGGAGAATCTCCACAGGTGTTACGTAAGTGTACTTACCTTTGGTAAACATATGAAATGCCATAAAATGTGAAAGTAACGGTTCATCAGCCTATAAGTTTCATATGTATGAAGCAATGCGTCACATAGTTATACAATCTTCTTGTCTATAAAATGATACAACAAAAACTTCTAAGTATAATTTCAAGTTGTTATTTGTTTTCAATTCACTTTTGATTTTCCCGTTGATGGGTTGAACCGAAATGTTCATTTGGCCTCTGTTGACATGTAACCACTCACCAAACTACTTCAAGTTAATCCTCAGACAAAGATGGGTACTGGATCAGAGTTTCTGTGGGAACACCATTACTCACTGAGGAATATAGGTACATTCTGATGATTTTTTTTCTTGTTCATTGGCTTCACCTAGCAGAACAAAAATTGCAATAAAAAATTCAGAATATTATAAGAGATTGTTGATATGATAATAATTATGATATATAATAATAATATAATATATGATAATTAGTGGCTTACAATTAGAAGTTTATCCAGAGATTGATATTCCGAAACCGTATTCCATATTGAACTGATTTATCATAAGTTTTGAGTCTGTCAAGGGGCTATTTTGTTAAGATGTAATAAGATGAAGGTGACTTTTATGTGATTACTCACAGTTTGTGTTTTCCTAGAATTTCAATTCGACACTTACTCCAATGATTTGAGTATGCCATATACAAAAAAGATATCCTACTGGGTATGATACTACTTCAGTTGTGCTGTTGTATATGTTAAAATAAAATAATTAAAGAGAAACCAAGAAATTCAGCAAGGATATATAAAATCACTGAAACGACATCTTCGCTGAACTCCTTACTTTTTTTCTTTAATATGCTAATGAGTATTTTTCGTGAACAGAAGAGCTTACTGTGAAATTCCAACAAAATCTGAATCTCAACAGATGCTGAAAAATACGAATTTTAGGCTGTATGATATTGTCGTGGAATATCTAATCGCTGTAATGAATAATATTTTAATTATTCTATCTCAGGGAAAAAAAGTAAGCATTCTCTTAAACTATTAGTATTCTGTGCAGTTCATTTTCAGTTAACTTGTCGAACAAAGCATTTTACACTTTGAAGATCAAAGTCTACAAAACAGGAAATACGTTTCTTAATGTTCTTTTTGATTCACATTACTGATGGCAGCAAGAGAAAACTAAGTGAATTTTATGAGAAATCTAAGGTAGCTGTGATTTGTTAGTTTTATTTACTACGCAGTCTGAAGCACCTGTGGTATTTACATTCAATCACTTTGATGTCGATGAATGTAGACCACTACAGATATTTCAATGATACTCTGTGAATCATTATCAGCACATTAGTATTTTACAAACGTCTAAATGAAATGTAGCTGCATGAATGATTACAATACATTATTTGAACCAGAAAACAACTTAGTCTGAAATCTATACAGTGAAGAATGAGTAATCTCAGCTGCAAAGTATCTAAAAAACCAAGTGCATCAATCTGGCATGCGCAGAAATACTAGTTAAATTTTGCGGAATCGTACTGCTGTGTATTCAAGAATTGAATAGTTTTTCCTAAAACTTTGAAAAAAATGTCAATAGTCAAACATATTTATATCCGTTTCTTTGTTTAGAAGAGTGTAAGTTGATCGGAAGTATCAAAACACATATAACTATATCAAATGATGGGTTCACAAAATTACATTACTCCATTACCTGTTTTATAGAAATTAAGATAATGAAAGAAAATTAAGTTTCCATTTAGATTGATGATGGACAATATGTGGCACTCTAGTAACATTTCTGACTAATCCCAGTACCCACTACGTGGCCGCATTTCACGTGCACTCATGTGTTGTTTTCTTTGTAAATGTGTTTCATTTCTGGTAGTTAATACACCTTTTAAAAATTTGCTTCTTTCCAACTGGTTCAAGGTAGATCTGCGGTTGACGCATCCATAAACCTCACCTACTTTACTAGTTGATAGTTGGCGTGCAAAAAGAGGGAAAGTTAGGCTTGGAACTAGCAACTTCATCCCCGTAAATGTTAACGTCACAACTACTGAGAGTTAGAAAGCCTAAAGCTTTATGTTCCTCACTAAACAAATCTAGGTGTTAAATTCTGGAAAAAACTTTAGAAAGCTTGCTAAAAGAGGGGAAATCAACTGCCTAATACACTGTAAAAAAATACATACTTATTTGACGGACCTCAAACCATGACGTTCGGTCGTGGACTTCTCATCACCGGAATTTGTGACATCTTCCGCACAAAATTTTATTTCATATACGGAAATATTTGTATCACAAATTTTTGACAGATAGAGAGGCTTTAAAACTCCTTAACACATTTCAGACTGATCACTTATGTTGCAGTCATTATTTGAAGTGATCACCTGCTGTGTTTTACTTTATAGGCGACACAGATTTTGACATCATAGTCTATTGATGCTGAATAGCAGAAACACTTCTTTGAAAACATAAATATTTGAGACGAATGTTCACACTTCTCATTTTAACTTCTATTTATATTTCTACTATTACCATGAGATTGAAAAGAATGTCTTTTTTCTTATACAGAAAGGTTATAGTTGAATCGTAAGTTGTTTGAACACCTTAGACAATAACGAATCTTACACTGCATTATTTTGCAAGATAACCTTTATCAATCATGTATCACTTCATTGGGAATGGATAGTATTATACAAATGATAAATAGCTGGATAACATTAAGACGACTAGCATTTTTAAATCAACTATACTTTTTCTGTAATCACTGGAGACGTTCGTTTCTGCAATAGATCAAGTTATAAAAGCTAGTTTCCAGTAGCAATATATCAAAATAACAATTTTTGGGATAAAACAGCTATCCGGTTAACTTACTTTTCATCTACAATATACAGCAAATTGTATAAATTATATGACCAGAAAATAGTGTCAATAAAACGAAAATACCTTTAAATTTCCATTCTATAGATAAATTCAAGAATTTAATAGCTATAAGCCATTCTGTCTATAAGACAAAGACTAATTTATCTGACATTTGTTGCAGCTTATGCATATAAACTTGAGAATAAAAAAAAGTTTGTTTCCATTGAAGTCAAACGAGTCATATTTACTGACTTGAATTCATTCAAAATTTAAAGGTTTTCTTCCAGCCTCATAAAGCTTGAAATGGACAAAATTTTGTAAAATAAATCTATGTCAATGTTAAGTGTTATAATGCACAAAGGAGTTAGGATAACTAAGCAGTGTAATGTCAACAGATAGAAGCAGCTGGCCCACGCTGAATTTACCATCAAATTATTTTGAGCACGGAGGTACGCCGTGAAGTATTGCGTAACAGATAATTTTTCAGAATGAATTAATATGAAATGTTTTGTTGAAAGCACTCTGACAGATGAATCAGAACACTTACTTTCAAGACGGTGATTGTCAGGAAAAATTAAATTCCTAAAAATAGTGTGAACTACACTATCTTGAACGTTTTTCATGCAGAATGATCAAAGGTTTAGTTACTGAAGCCTATAAGTCAGACTTTTCTAGTGAGACTTGCGCAGCGTGATCACGAAGAAAGCTCAATTTGTCTGAAATATCTTTTAATAAGTGAACCTTCTACCTACTTTCTTGCAGAGGATCTGGTCACCATTTGGCGTGAGTTATATTACTTAAAAATGCTTTACAAATGCTTTTTACATGGTCTCAGCATTATAAGTTTTTTCGGAATCATCATCCAACTGGAGTGGTGGAAGAATAAAATCTGTTAGTAAAAGCAAGTGATGTATTACAGTACTAGAACTAAAGTGTATAAATGGGACAAATGCATTTTCATAAGATTTATATCCTGTTTGAAACATGAGGAATGAAGTCAACATATGAAACAATATCTTTGCGTAAGCTGAGGCATCAAAGTGCAGTTACTTTCAGACAGAGCTGCATATCAATGCCATATGTTTTCCCCTGCTTACAATAAATGAATCAGTTTGTAAAATCTGTATTCATTTATTACACACACTGATCAAAATATGCTGAGCACTGCTTTTACATCGCATTCCGATAGTATGCATTGTAAGAATCAAAAACTGATGAATTCTTAGATAGACAATTTCGTTTTGATCGAAAATAACTTTTGTTAACATGTCATACACCAGTTGCGATAACAAAACTTCTGCATTAAACTCATCTAACTCGATCTACAATCGACTGTCATTTAATCTAATCTCTGTTATTATCACTAACATTGTTAGCCGCTCAGATAAAAATTAAATGTTACATTTATCTTAAGTGTTTTAGTACACTTGCATCACTAGTAAAGTTAATTTGATTCTACACATTCTGGAACAGAACAAATAAAAATACAAAGATCCTTTATGCATAGCTTTTCACAGTACAGCGTCAAGTTCTCTATGAATACTAAGCACTTTTAACTCCATTCTGAAATAAATTTCTTGTTATTTTATGTAAAAAGTTATTTGAAGCTTGCAACACAAATTCAAAACAAAATCAGTCTTTGAGATTGAATTCGCTTTGGCATTATAAGACACACAATACAAGTTGTATCATATTATGATTTCTGTTAAAGCTATCCACCCAACAAAAACACTTTTAACAACACGCTCCAAAAATTACTCTGCTAAATATTTTGATCTTTTCTTTACAGAGCAATAGAAACACAGTAAGGACCACGTTTTGTCTTTTCAAAAGTTTCCAAACTAAATCAACACCTCCATGTTTAATGAGCATTGAACTCTGCTACTTTCTTGAACAGTGAATGAGAAAATTCTTTTTACTTGGAGTCATTGAATAACGTCAGTAGCGTTTGTATTTCATGAAACAGATTGGCGTATCCAGTCACTGGGTGAGAAAGTTAATAAGTATTCACTCTGTTACTGGACTCGCAGCCAAAATCAATGCTGTTTTAAAAAGATTGGGAAACTTTATGAAAATACTGGCGCTTACACTGGTTCCAAAAAATTTGAAATATTAGGTAATAAAGTTATAATACTTGAAAGAAATCTGGATAAATTCACAAGCGAATTAATTGAGATCTTATGACACTTGATATACTCAAGTTGTTATTGTTTCTGACTTAAAAGCCTATAAGTGCGAAGAAATTCTGACATCAAGACACCAGTTAAACTTGTGACAGAACGGTATGATTCTGGATAACTTAATAATTTAACAGTACACTGCTAAATTCAAACAGCTGAACATGCTGTAGCTCTCCGATAACGCTAAATCGAAGTGCAACAGTGAAGCAGACTGTCTCTCTATACATTAGATAGCTGACTGATTTCTAAAATATGATATTTTATATGGTGTATCTTAGAAACAGCCTGAATACAACTATGACGTTCACTTAGTCTTTGCTGGTTTATATAGACAGTTCGTCGAAATTTTACTAATGAACCTACAAGAACAACAATGTACAGTTAATTTTCTTCACTAGACGAATTCTTGAATCATATTGTGAGCTAATAATAAGGTTCATTTTGAGGTTGGCTGGTACAGATGCATAAGAACCTCCGAAAATCTAGCTACGGTTTATGCAAAAGGAGACCAATTATTTCGATGTGCCTGTGTTGCAAGGTTACCTAAGCGTTTGTCTTGTTTGGAGAATTTCACTTCTCATTGTCATCTCCTAATGACTTTCGGCATTATGAAGTGAGGTTTAGTCTACACGAATATAACATTCTTGATGTCATTGTGGTCCAAATTGAAAAATCTACTTGTTGACTTCTCACTCAATTCAAAACATCCACTTGTTTGAATAAAATGTGCTGAGTGGTAAAGAAAGGAAGTTTTGGTTAATAATCCTTCTGTCAAAACCTTAAACTACTTCCACTATTCAGCATTTACTGATTCAATAATAAGTTTTTAAGATTATTTGCATTTGTGTCCACTTACATTAAAGGGAACCTTCTGAAGGAAATGTGTAAGTTTTACAATTTTTAACAAGTAACAACGTCAAATAAGATGGAAAATCTTGTCTCAACCGTACTTGAACCAACGAGTGTGAACTTGGTTTGTAGGTCGAAGGATTGAAATAATGTGATCTGCTATGAACGTCTAGACTGTAAACTGAAAATGAAATGATCATCAATTAAAAGTATATAATAATTCCAGCAAGCACTGTAATATATTTGTCAGATTTTTTTAAACCTATCTGTTTTGCATACCATGAATTGGATTATATGTTCATTTCTGAAGGTTTCCTTAAGATTTATGCATTTGCAATGAATTAAACTTACACGGTAGTATAACGTTTACAAACTGAAGATAACAGTGAAGAACATGTCCAACTTCAGTCAGATGAGAATCTCATTTTGAAGATATTGTCCGCCATAAGTAACTATCCACATCCGAAATTAAGTTAAGATGCTGTGCTTATTAATGCTTATAAACTAGAATAGTTGGACACATACTTAACAGAATTTTAACTCTAAGGGCAACATCAAACTTTCGAAGTGTGTAAGCATTCATTTTAAACGCCAATGGCTAAGGGTGAACCATCAAATCTGAATTTGAATTGTGTCACGTAAGAACTTTACCGCGAAAAAACTCATAAAAATATTCGTAATTATAATATTAGTGAATGTGTATGAGTACTATCCATATCCATGGCCGCACTATAAAGTATTACTGTATGACTAAGAAATTTTGATGATGAAATTCACTAATGATATCGCACTTTATACAGAAAAAACCTTTTACTTGATATCACACTAACCATAACACATTTTTGACATCGATAGTTCACTTGATAGTAACCTCTGGTTTATTGAGAAAAATGTAATGCATCTCGTTATAATAATCCCACTCTCTACTTTATATGAAATGAAGCAATTTCGATGTATCCAAATAGTAAGTGCCACTTCTGAATAATTATATTTTATAGTGAAGTATATTAATTTAATCACTGAATTATACAATATATATTCTCCTATATTAAAAGAATGAGGAGTGTTAACAAATTTACGCCTATGAAATTTTCATGAAGGTTAGAATGAACTGAAAACGTAGATTATTTTCTAGGATCTACCATCGGTATTTAAAGAATTCAGTTTCTACTTTAGAGGCTCAAGTTAGCTTCTTTAAATGATTAGGGTTTCGAATGTATTTTTAACAGTGAAAAGAAGTATTGAAGAGAGTAAAATTAAGAATTTTTTCATTCATTACTGCAATAGCGGTCATACAGTAATAAACTGAGTAGTGCCGTTCGGTCTGTGACCCTTGGACTGTAATTATCTCCCATAAGTCAGTATGTTGCTTGAATTCGACTAAATTACACCTCAACAGACCAAAAATGATTCCCTATATTTAATTCTAAGTCTCTACCTTTCCGTTTATATAGCTTCATCACATAACATAAGCAATTCCTCCACAACAAATAAGAATATCTGGTTAATAATAAGGTCTCAGATGAGGTACAAAGTTTTAACTGTTGTTGCTTTCAAGGATTTTAAAGCTGCAGTTGTGAAATAGACACCATAACCATTAGAACCCACAACATATTCGGTGTTTACATTCATCAAGTGAATGTCATGACCTCCGTGAAACAAGTTAATGGTACCCTACCAATGAGTACAATAATCATTGAAGTACAGTCTGGCCACCGCTATGATAATCCTGTTTAGTACAATAGGAAGCACAGATTCAGACAACTGGTATACATACCTGGTCAAAAAGCCTGTGTAAAGCATGTCATAAAAGCACACTGTTTTGTTCGATTATCCAGGGGAACTATCCAGGGGAAATGTTGAAAGCCACGTGTTTATGGCCAAGTACAACCACCATTACGCTATTTTAGGACTTCAAAAATAGATACAGTCTCTCAGAATTCTAGTGAGATGGTGTCATTCACATACATAATGAAGAAATATAATATAATAACAGAATAACTACAGCTCATTTCAACGATAAAAAATCTAGTTTGAAATAACTAATTTTGATTTGCGAAAAAGCACTACACTTCACCGCTTACTTGAAAAGAATATGCAAGAGTCTTATTGAGTCATAATCACTTATGAAACAGTGTAATGTCAATAAGGACTTTGTAAATCTATTAACAATTCGTTAACTGATTACACCCACGAGATAATCTCCACAAAATATAAATGACCACAAGTATTTTCTCTGTATTTAGTTTCAACTAAGAGTCATACAATCTAAATGACTATCTTTTCTAAACTTCAACTCTCAATTTTCAGTGTTAAAACGCCTTTTACTATCAAGTAAGTATTCATTTTGATGAGAATATAACCAATAATTTCCGTTAGAAGAAAAACTATTTAAATAGGTATTTTCTAGTATCGGTTTGTAGAGACTTAATTAACTGGCTACAGGATTTCATCAAGAGCTGACATCGGTCAGAGAACTATTGGAAAACCTGAGAGTACTGGACAGCTGTTTTTTATGTCCTGGTTTGAGACTACTCATCATTACGCACTCACCGACAAGTTTCGAACTCAGGATCTTATGGTTACAAGGCCAGCTCGTAGACCACTAAGCCAGTAATACCCGATCCAATGGCCAGCCCATGAATTCTAACCCCTGTCAGTTCACGAAATAGCGCGACGACTTCTCCATGTCTTCGGAGAGTATTAGTCCTCACGTCCTACATGCTTGTATAACTGTTTAAAGACTGAAACAGTTCATTAATAATATTGTGCAATGTATAAGCTCATGAATTCGCTAATACCAGTACTCGATAATCATTACTTACAAAATTCAGTGAACTCTCCTTATTAGATCTTAGATTTCATTATTTTCCTTATGAAATCAACATAAATGAAACAAGAGGAATATAACTTCACTATTCTATTCAGCATTTATTAAGGTTATTTTAGATACCATGCTATTTGTAGGCTGTGTAGAAATTATGGAACACTTTCAGTGATTATATTCTAAAGCTGCACAATCGCATACACTTAATACTTTGCCAAACGAGTGTCTTTAAAACTGTAGATTTTGGGATGTCATTCACGTAATACAGAAAGCACTAATTAGGTAGAAAACCAAACAAAATTGAATTAGTAAACTCACTGACGTAACAAATTTGGATTGTTTGAGTGAAAGTCAAGCAAAATTCAAGGAGGACCAAAATTAGATTAATGTCATGAGGAGTAGATATGTATTAGTGACAAAGGAGAAGAAAATTAAATAAGATTCAGAAAAAAATTACGCATCGAATGTTGAGACATAACTAGGTCCACTGTGGGTTCAGTGGCTGAACAAACTTCTTCTGCCTGCAGAGTTTGGGATTTAACATGTGGAATACCAAAGCTTCCGTGGTTTGAAGAAATTTGATTCACACTTCTTTGACAAAATTTCCGCATATTATGTAGATGATTCTGAAGTTGATTGGTGAGTTCCGCAATAGGGTTGCAGAGATCTTTCTTCTCCTCTTTAAAACTCTGAGTCTTTTAGTCTGTATACACAGTGACGGCATAAATTATCGCAAGTCGACCACTGCGTATTTCTGTTCGTAGTTCTAGTAGTAACTTGCACCAGAAAAGCCCAATAAAATGTAAATGCTCATAAATTTATATCTGTAGTTAACAATCATAAAATCTAAATGAGTCTAATTTCAAATGGTTAACTTTCAATTTTCAGTGTTAAGACCGAATATTTAAATAAGTAAGTGCTAATTTTATTGTATATTTAACCAGAGAGACGTGTCATTAATTTTTGTAAGAAGAGATAAAACCATCTAAATGGGTATTTCCTCCTGCAGCTACTTAATTTTAAGGCAGAAATCCATGAGGAGTAGTAATGTGTAATGTATAAACTCATGAAGTCACCAGTACTAGTAATTAACAATCATGACTTATTAAAGTCAATAAATTCTTTCTATTTCCTCTTGGATTGCATAATTTTCTCTATAAAATCATACAAATGACAGTAGAGAAACATAATTTCATAGCACAATCGTTTATAAAAAATATACCACTATGCCTTTGATGTAAGTATGGTTTGTGTGGACTATACTAAAAATAGAGACAAATAATTTTACAGGCTAGGTCTATGGAGCCAAATGTAAGTCTAGCTCTTTGAAAGTTGTTCATCCATAACTTCATGATACACATTTTTAATGCTTCATAATTCATACTGCATTATATAGTCCATATTTCTACTCATCTGAGTTATATTTGGATATATGTAAATTGATGTGCTTAGTGAAATTGAATAGACTTGGTTAGAAATAGTGCAGAAGCCCTGAGTGTATCTTCCATGACTAGAAATGCCTAATTAGCTAGTAATATTTATGAAATACTTGGTGTAAACTTTACCTGATTGAAATGCAACTGTGATAAAATCTACATTTACACTGTCTGAATCCTACATGAGTCTTTAAAATAATTTATCTGAAGGTCAGCTTATTTTGATTCTAAAAACTGAACAATACACACCGATTGAAAAATTCCTTAATGAAATGCAAATTGTTTGTGTTATATCGAATATATCCACACATATAAATATGTCTTCAGGTAATTAGTGGCTATAGTTTTCTTCAAACTGCTCACCGACTAACTGTTATTTTGAAGAATCTGTATAAACTCAAATATACTTGTCAGACATGACCCAGTACAACGTAACAGCGGATTAAACAGTGAGCCGTGATGTCGTTAATTTTTAAAACCATGTGTAAATAATCCCTTTCAGTATAGATATATTGTAAGGACAGAAGACAAGAGGCAGACAACAGATCGTTTATTGAGAAAATCAAAAGATATTTATAGATTTTTAAGTGTATTATTATAAGCGTTATTGCTAGCGAAGAATCAACCCCTTCTGACTGATTGTTTTCTTGCTGAAGGTTATTCTTTTATCTCTTTGTGGCCGTTTCTCGGAAAATCAAGCCATATAATTCTGCGAATCACATTTTCATACATTAACTCCGCTGTGATTGGCAGGTGATTTTGTCAAGGTTAAGCCTTGTTATTGTTTTTCGCATGACCCTGATTTGGGACGTGAACATTGATGTAAATTGTTGTCTACAATTTTGACTTGTAACCAGCTCCCACCACACTATTACTGGACATAATGGCAATTATAATGAATACAATAAGTATTTCAAATTTCCTTATAGTTTAATCTTCAAAAGAGCAATGGAATTAGAGTAGCATAGTTTAGGAGTGAATTTAAGAAGTATGATGTAGTCGACTACTTGACTTGTTCAGATGATATGGTCTTATGAAGATGAATCTGACAGTTGTTGTCTATTGTCCATCAGTTGATAAACTCTCATTTATCTTGCTTTGACTTCCTTATCAATTAGATACTTAATTGTTTTTCATGGTTTACGCCTACGCTGATCATTAAACTCCTGAGAGTATAATCACATTTAAATAATCAAACAATTAACAAGTGTGTTAGAATATGGTTGATGACTGTGACAGGTTTTCATAGATTTTTATCACCTAGATGCTTATTACACAGTACAAAACGGACATATAAATATCCTTATTGTAAGTATGATGCGTCAAAAGGAAGGTTAATCTTTATCGTTAAGTCCTGGTGCATTTAGTCTTTGAATAATACAATAATGAGAATAAAATCCCCTCAAAGGTAACGTTTCTGATTGCATCACTGAGTGACGCGGGTTCGAATCTCAGAAGGGACATGAGTTCCTTCAAGGTTGCGGATACACCTTGCTGACGTGTTCCAACTAGCATTAAATCTAGGCTCAAGGCTTCCTACCGATTACCTTCAACTATCTAAATCCCTTATTTTCAGTGTTACGTTCAAGTCTCTTCAAGAGTTACCAGTCATATGTCCATTTTTACTGAAGGAAATAGAACGAATAGCAATTTGAGATAAAAAATAAATAGCCAGTTGGTATCTTTAGTAGTAAGTAAAATTGTAAGTAATATACTGGTGGGAACTATCAACTATAAATGTAGACGTCAAGTTTCATTAGTAATGATTAGTTAAATTGTCCAGAACAATTTCATTCCACCGATGCATTTCACGATGGTCTTCAGATTCAGACAATAAATCTGATATTTAAAATTTAAGGTGTAAAAATACCACTATATAGAGAAATGGCAACTGATTATACAATATATGTCTTAATATTAATTGTCTTTTAGTTACCTTTGCGACATGAAATAAAAGACTGTGCTGATACCAAGGTTGTATTGCTTCACAAACACCTTCAAACAGTATTCGTACATTCAAGATATTCTTATTAATTATTTCTTTCCAGTTGTGATTGTTATCTTAGAGTGTAAGTTCACAGCAAAAGACAAAAATCAAAATGCATACAGTACAGTGACCAAATATTCATCTAAAACTCTAGAGTATTTATGACAAACGCCTTTTCAAATATTTAAATATTCCCATTATTGATATTAGAACAATACATATAAGCGAACAATATTGTTTTCAATTAGATCTTCTCCAGGCTTTACTCTAATTTACATAGATTTATATACATAAAAATTTTAACCGATTACGGTGATTTAGTGGATCAAATAATAATGATAGTAATAATGTTAATGTGGTAAATGTTTTGAACGTCATTAGTGATGTCCAATTGAGCAGAAGAAAGGATGGTTCATTCAAGAGAGATGTCTATAGAAAACCTACATCTGTAAGACAATATACCCATTTCCTCGGTTTTGTACCAATCTGATACAAAATCACTTTGGTCAGATGCTTCACGAATAGAGCAAGACGTATGTGTACGGATGACTCCCTAGAAAATGAGTTAGGATGCATCCAAAATACACTGATCCAAATGGGTTATCCTAGTAGATTTGTAAGGAGATATATGAACACCAGGTATAATAAAGAGAAACTGACTGCAGTTCAAAAGAAACAACTGTTCCTAAAACTGCAATTTAATGGGAAAGTGGCTAGTGAAGTCTTACATCTCAGATTATCAAGAGCAATAAAACGGACTTATAATGCCGCCACCACCCTTTGTTTGTCATTTAGCAGCTACCCACCAATCATGATTGCTCAAGCAAAAGACAAGCTACCTAGCTGTGTCACTTCTATGTGTATCTACAAATTAAGTGGCTCCTGTGGAGAAAGCTATATAGGGTGAACAACTAGACAGTTCAACAAACTCATTTAATTAGACTGTCTGCTAATGATGTTCCAAGACGTTCACAATATCCACAGCCTAGACACTGATAGAACCTTAAACCATTATAATTCCTTTTAAGTGAATTGAAATAACATTCTGATTAATTTGATCCAATATTTAAAAATGTTTTCAGTTACACAACTGCACTGAAAGCGTGAGTTCTTAATAAGTTTGGAAAATAATTTGTATTCTACGAACAATAAGAAATCTAATAGTTACACTCTAGTGAACATTTGTGTAGCGTTATTATTTCTTAAAATTTATTAGTTTAGCAAACCTTTCCTAGTTTTCTTTATAACGTCATAGTACAGATAACTAGTCATAAATGACGCTTTGGTAGACGGAATTAGGCACAGATTCTTTTGTTTACGGGTTAAAATCACATCTAAACTCCAAGCAAGAGCAATTCACACATAGGTGTCAGAGTGATAGACTTTCTGAGGTGGCATGAAAAGTATCTCAAGGGATTTTTAACTGTTTACAGAGCTATTTTCACTAAGAAAGTGAGGTTTCTATTAAACTAATTACTGACGACTGCGTTACTCGTCGTCTGCTTGGGATTTGACCAGTCTAATTTGACCACACAGAAAATTAATCGTTGCTTGAAAGGTCCTGTTGTGAAATACTGTCATCGGGAATCGATGCTATACTGATAAGTGCAGAACTTCACTTCAGTCCTACTAGCATTTGAAATCAGATTATATTGCACTCAAGTATGCACCGGTGTCATGTAACTTGCTTGCTTGTTGGTTACATAAAATATTTGACCGAAAAATGTTGATTTATGTTGTATAGTACAATCAGATACACTAGTTTTTATGAAAGAACCATTTCGTCTTCAGATCACTCGTATTTTCTTTAAATTTCCTCATGGATAATGTTTAACATATGCTGTGGGGAAATTATGCTTATCGAAATAAGTCTTTCATAAAGCCTATACATTACTTTGTAAAACTTTGCAAATAAAGACTTAGTGAATGGTTTCATTAGCATACATATTTGCTAATCGAATTCAAAATCTCATCACGAAAAGAAGACTTTCTTCCGACCTTATTTTGTTCACATTGTACTAGAAGGTGAATTAACTGGTCAATCTACGATATAATTGTCTATAAATATGAATCCTAAATGGCATATGGGTTTTGAGTGAAAGGTCTAGTACTATGTTAATTTAGTACTCTTTGTCATAATGGCCGAAACAGACGGAAACAATTTGTATATCATATTTTCATAGATTAATGTCATTTTATTGATGGCTTTCAATATTCTGTTAAACAGAGCGGCGGCTGGAGTTAAAATGTAAGTTTATTTACTTATGGGTTATTTTGCTAAGATTGCTAAGGTTGAATTTACCGATAAAAAGATTTAAAAAAATGTATCATGAACTGAATAAATCTCGCTGAGTGACCACAGATTATCAGCACATATACATAAAACGTTTGGTTACTGAATGTCATCATGAGCTGACATTGGCTAGAGAACCATTGGAAAACCTGAGAGCTCTGGATAGCTGTTTCGTCCTAGTCTGGAACTCAGTGGCCTAATGGTCTACGAGCTCGCCTTCTAACCAGAAGATCCTGGATTCGAAACCTGTCGGTGGATGCGTACTGCTGAATAGTCCTAGACTAGAACGGAGGAAACTGCTGTGCAGTACTCCCAGGTTTTCCAATGGTTCTCTAACCAATGTCAGCTCATGATGAAATCCTGTGACTAATCAATCAAATCCCTACAAAACAATAATTGAACATAAAAAGTTTATTTTAAATACCAACTAACAGTGACGTCCTCAAGTTTCGTTTTATACTCTCAATCATCAAAGTTTCGGTTTTATATAAAAGTGTAGAAATGTGTAGCTTTTACATATGAGGATACAAATTACAATTCAGTAACTGTCTGACATTTGACCTACTGACACTCTCCACTTGATCAGATGTAGTCAACTTGTTTAAGTACTATTGTACTTACAGTCACATAAGTAGTATATAAATGGCAGATATGTGTCAATAAAAATATAATTTTATGTATGTTTTCCTTACATATGATATGAATATCTGAAAATTGGGAAATACAAGATGAATGTATATCATTAAATTTATTAATAACTTCAAAATGCGATCTTTGAGTACTTTTAAAATATGAATCATTCTATTAAAGGAACTATAAAGATATAGGCGAAAAACAAACAAACGAATACTGAATAAATATATTGATTTTTCATTCTAAAAATATCTCTGCAGATGGAATGACGGTGTAAAAGAGTAAGTGGAGACTTGTCTTCTTAGTAAAAGAAATCGAATTTTACAAATCAAAAAGTTATACGGGCATTAGAAGCTTGAACTTAAGTCATGGAGATGGAATAAATTTTGCTTCTCCTGTATATTTTGTACGGTTTACATTAGTACTAAGGTACAGAACACCTCCAACAATATTCTCACGAAAAAAAACCTGAAATATACACGAAAATATTAATAAATGAAAGTGTGAAATGAATGAAGTAGACAGCCATTGGGGAAACTGAAAAATGAGGACACTGAATTCTGAAATCTACTTACCAGACGTAAAACAGTTAGAAACAAGAATAAATGAGAAATATTTAACAAATAAACAACCTACAAATACATTTTTCAATGACTAACAGTGACAGTTAGAATTATTCAATGCTACGCATAGTGCTATAAACAACTTGGAACAGGAGAGGAAGAAGAAGAAGAAAGACTTCTATAGACAACTGCGAACAGTAATATTGACAACATACCGAATAGCGGCATCAAAATCCTTATGGGTGGTATGAACGCCGGCAGAACTGAGAGCAGACAATAAGGGAATAGATCTCACCATGCGTCGAGAGGCTCTCGGAGAAATGAATGACAATAGAGGACACTTATCAGATGTATACTCCTTCAATGTTTTGGTGATTGAAGGCAGTGTGTACAAACACAAGGATGTACACAAGGCAACATGGAGGAGTGTTGCTGAAGCCCTATGTTCCACTTGGAACCCAAGGGAACAATAATAATAATAACAGCAACAGTATGTACAAAACGCTGAAATTGTGAAATGGCCTTAAAATAATTAGTTAATGCAACTGAGTAAACAATTAGTACTGATTTACGCTTTTGTTTAACTGAACTATTTCATGCATCGACATAATTATTCTGTACTGCATTAAATGATCATTCTCAGTGCTCACCTAGTTTAACTGATCAAGGGTACTTCATCAATGTCAGACTTCATAAACATCACCAAACTACTTTTCCACAGATAACTGAAGAAGCTATGACAATTTTTACAGAACATACCTTATACTGAAAATGCATTATTTTTTTCTATGCAGGAACCTGAAGTACATGCTGTGAGTTTAATACCGATTACAAAATAAACTCTACCAACCGCATCAAGAAAACATTTTGTTCTTCATTCCTTCACATTCCCAGTGGAATAAAGAGCTTCAAGTTGTAAGCTTTGAAGTCTCAGTAGTGGTGTTGTTTTTACAGGTTGCTACCCTCAATCTGAACCTTCCCTCTTTTCCAGATTTAACACAGGCTAGGAAAGGTTTAAGAATACGCTGAACGAGAATCGAACCACGACCGCATGCGTGGTTAATCAGCAGTGTAACCCTGAACTACTGATACAACATAATTCGTGTTAGGTAGTTGAAAACAATCATAACGAAGCCCTGGACATAGGCTTCGTGCCTGTTAACACTCACCAGCAAGGCGTATTTGCAGCACTCAAGTAATGGATATCCCTTATGAGATCCAAATAGGCATCATTCAGTGCTTCAGTTACAGATGCCTCATATGAGCTAATCGGGCCCATTCAGAAAACACTCTAGAAAAAATAAAGTCACCTGTATATTTGGCTTTATAAAATGTGTCCAAGGAAAACAGGGCGATGATTGACAATTCATGATTGATGCAGAGTATCCTTAAATAAATTAAAGACATATTGTCAAATAGATCTTCATTTAAAAAAGTAACGCTAATACAAAGCTATTACATTTTTCTTGCTCTCTTCTTCAAATTAGTCCTTTCAAAGTAATTAACGAGTAAGCCATCTATTCTTATTGATTCATTTGCAATTATTTTGGTGAAAAACATGTTGAGGCAATAAATAGATGAGAGGTGATTGGATAACTTGTCGACTTCACTAAAATTAATGTTCAACTGAGAAGTAATAATAATAAGGACATATTTATTTCAGAGTACCTATAGAAGAGTATACATAAGGCACTGTGTAAACAAGTGTTAAACTCAACAGCGTTCACCGTGAAATGTCTTCAGTGGCACTGGATTCAGTCACTCAGATACGCTGAATGGTGAAGACAGTTCTTGTATATCTCATCTGTGCCTTTTTTGTACTACTTACATATGCCCACTTAGTTTTATGTATACTTGTAATAACAATTTTCCATATTTTATCTTATTATTTGGGGGAAGTGATCAAGCAATGGAGTATTATTAACGACTATAAAGCTGGAACCATAACTTTGAATCTTCGTACAACATGAACTATGAAATATTTCTTACTTCTTTTGTTCCTGTTTTTCTTTTCATTAAAATATAATTGTAACTGCACATCAGTTGTCTTATAATCTTATGAATTATAATACTAAGAATGTATAACAAAACGACACATTCCCACAATCGCCACACGAGGACGAGTAACACAAAGGAAACATGTTAGTAGGGAAATCAACTATAGCTATTATTTAGCCATAGATAATATCTTGACCTCTCATGATGCACTAAAAAGTTGACCACTCAGTATTTTCAAGCAAGAAGGTGAACGATGTGAAATGTAGAAATGAACCGATCTTGTGAAACCTGAGTATTTTTGAGGGAACTTAGTAGTCATAAGTAATTCCATTTAGGTGAAATTCAATAATAAATAAAAATCCAACAAATCTCTGTAATTTAAATATTTGCATTATTACAATTAGTGAATATAGTTTGAATAAATAGTTGTTTTTGGGTAATTTGTTGACAGGACTAAGAGTCACTTGGGTTTAATGAATGTTGACTGATGATAGCTTTGGAGGCGATGAAAGGAAACTGAAATTAACTCTGGTTGGAAATGGTTAACTAGAGGAATTCATAAAAGGATACAAAGCAACCACAGCATTAAAACCTAGTCTCCGATTTCCCACTAAAAAACAATGTATTATTCTATCTATCCTGTATGGGTGATTACAGTAGCTTGATACCTAGACAAAGACTGATTGTTGCAGTCAAAATGACTTTTCAGTTAGCATAGATCTGGATAACTGAGGACGTAAAGCCTACATACCTGTCTAAGCCATTAGAACATGTCAAGAATGACGTTACATCTCAGTGTATTTATCTGCTTAAGTTTACGCGTGGTCACATATGGATAATGAGAACTCATAGACCTCTGAGAGTAAGGACTTCAAAACGTATTTCTATGTGACTTCAGTGAAACTTCCAATGCCCAGATCACATTAACGGTGAAAATACATGACCAAGCTCATCTACCGTGAAACATATCATGGAAACAAGGCGAAAATCTGATGCATAAACGTCTTTTAAATATATCTATGGTAGGTGTTCCACGCATATCCTAAAATTTGTGGAGGCCGTAACGATTAAGAAGTTCAACCCACCTTTAGGTATTCAAAAACAGTTTGTCATCAAATTAAAACTCCTTTGGTAATTTCGCCTTGACACCAAAACTGATGTTCTACCCTCCCACCCTCATTCAGTTCGTTGATCTTCATTATTATCCTAACCTCTAATAAAGACTTTCAATCTGACCTATGTCTATTTGCTCACCCCTTAACGCTTTATCACTTTCTCCATAATCATATCAAGTTGATATGATTATGAGCAATAGTTTATGCTCGAAACGTCATCAGTTAATATTACTGTACAACACTGTGTGATTTATCAAAATAAAATCTCTAAATGATGTCAGCTCATCATGAAATCCTCTAACCAATCAAACAAAATCCTTGTAAAACCAATACTTGAAAAAGACTAGAGCTTTTACTTTTCTCATTCAGCATGTAACAGTTGTCTAGGATCATCCAGACAGTACGAACTATTTTGATTCCCATAACCAGTCCATACTGGTTCTAAAATAGTATATTACTTCATCATTTGAGTGATCATTAGTAATACTTGTAAAATAAAACTATTTATCTAGAAACATGTAGTGTTGAATTTGAGTGCTACATTTGTGAATAATCATTGATCAAATAGCTATACACGGATCTAATGCTGCATAGCATATGCACAGATATACATGTGACAAAACTGTAGCCAATATTTCTAACCGAATATTTTACCAAATATTAGATAACAGTGACTCTCAACATTCTTAAAATACAAACACTATCAGAAATAGATTTTTTCCGGCAATATACACGTGATTGATATCAAATAGTGAATTAAGCTAAGCTTTAACTTTGTTTTGTCGAAGAAGATATGACTGATTAAAACGATCCATTCAGCTGACGATCTTTTCACAGAAAAACAGAATGAATTATTATTACCATGGTATATTATGTCGTTCATCACATTTGATCAATTTTAGTACCAAGATTAATGAAATTATTATCAAAGATGAGTAAAATGTGAGTTATTCTACTGGAATTTGAAAAACAATATATAGATACGAGCCAAGTTAAACTTTAGGCACCACTAACTACCAGTGGAGAATGTAGCACCATTGACCTTGAATGGTCCAATGAGATTTATTCACGTGAGTTGAAGCTTCTATTCCGCTTGATTCGAGTCAATTACCTGCCTTAAAGCAGTTGTGTTTTTAATTTGGCGAGGATCAAGTCTTCCAGTATTGCCTAGGTGTGGGGTTGAATAGGAAAGAGAGCATCTGTTCATGTGGAGGTGTGATGACTATAAATTGCTTCAGCTGGTCTGTTGATGGATATGTGCAATTTGTTTGAGAAGAGTTAGTGTCAGGTAAGGTAAGCTGATGATTTTAATATTTCGTAGGAACATTTTTTGCCAGTTCCCATCTTTCCTTAACCCAGGTTTTGTATATTTGTAATTACTGGGTTTCAAAACAGCCTGTGAGAGGCGCAGCTGCTGAAACTGAAAATAGTCTCGTATAAATAGTTCAGTGGTCCCAGCACTGCAGGGATATCGCATCCTGGAAAATGGAGAGGCTTACTTTCTTATTGGGAGGAGAAAGTGTTGTCGTACATGTAGATGAAACTGTCTTATCAAAGAAAAAATACAACCGTGATCGAGAACGAGCGAATAATGTTTGGGTGATTGATTTATATCATACCTCCCTGCGGAAAGAGGATTGCAGTTAAGTACCTTAATACCTATTATTACTCGACTAGTGAATCAAGGATCGATAATACACAAAGATGAGTGAAAAGTTTATAACTCCTTGTAATCCTTTGGATAAATTCGCCACAGAGTCAACCATTCTAATGATTTTGTGGATCCCATTACATGGACCCACGCCGATTCTATCTGAGGCTTTTGGGGAAGGTTAAGAAACAGGATTGGAGACATTGCCGGATCTCAAAAGGAGGTCGTTTATAGTCATTTAGATGAATATATGTATAGGATGTCGTGCAACTTTGACATTGATACTCCTGTGCTAAACTGAGAGATTCTTTTATCACATGTGAGAGAAAGATACCCTATGTTAAAGTTTTATACAGTTTCTATGCATTTCTTTCATAAATATATGTATTGCATTCCCTAAAATGCCTCCTTCATGTAATTGGTACGTCCAGGATCATTCGCTGATTGGTAGCTAGTGCTGCTCAAATTCTAACGAAAGTACTTTTTGGATTGAGAAGCTTAAAGAATGGTGAACTTTTGATGACTACGGTGGAAATGTGACTCATACGCTTAAACACTGGACTTATAAGCAATGGGTTCCAGGTATGGATCCCTCTTCAACCACTCTAATTAGGTTAACTGAACAGTAGGATTAACCCTCATATAATTTATGAAGCTCATAGTCCATACGTAAGAAACCGTTCTGGGTAACTGAGTTAAAACAACTGAATCTAGCAACAAACATTTCACATTCATTATCCTTCCTTTGTGAAATTACGATGCAACAAATTAAATATAATTCTCGGGTAAAAGCTGGGTGACTGTAAATTCAAAGTAGGAGATAACTAAGACTTTCTAATAATATTTGAGTTATCACCCAATTCACAAACAACAACAGCAACACCTTAAGCTTCGATATTTTCCCTCTTAGTGCACATTCTTCTCAAATAATGTCTGTGAAAAGATTTTACTTTGTATGATGGATCTGTTTATGGTTATTATTACTATTATCAATATATTTGTGGTGAGAGCTGTCTACTAGCCAAATTGGTAGACAGTAATTTACGTCAATATTTACCTTCCCAAGATTTGTCGTGAGAAAATGTGAACAAAGATTGACTTTGCGTAGGCGGATGCAGTTAACATATAGAGGATTTGACATTCAAGAAACAGTCACAAATAGATGAAAGATTAACTTTACGTGAGAAACAACCAATCGGAAGACTGTGTTTGTTTGCTTAAATATCCATAATAATGTACATGAAAATATATAAATATGCGTTGATTTTCTTAATAAAAGATCTGTTGCCTGACTCTTGCCTTCTGTTGTTACATATTGTTCATATTTCAGACAGGAAGTTGACCGAAGCTTAGGAAAGCGCACTAAGTGGTGGAATTAACTTCAGTATTAACAAACAAAAACCTCGCCTAGACTACTAGGTCACTAGTATTCTAGCTGGTCCCAAGCCCGGATAAAGAGGGAGGGTTGGGGCGTGGTGCTAGCAACTCCACCCCCAAAACTTAACCAAATTGCTACTAAAACTTCAACGCACAAATATATTCAAAATTCTAAAATTACAAATAGTGACCTTATTTTTCGCTGGAATCGGGGAAGTGAAATGACACGGGCTGGTGAAAGCCTTCGGGAAGCCAGTCAGCCGATGTGCCTTCTTTCGATGAAAGCGAAAATAAGGATGGGGACGTGGAATGTTCGTACAATGTACGAAGCTGGGAAGGCTGCTCAGGTAGCCGCAGAAATGAGGAGATATAGAATAGAAGTGTTGGGAATCTGCGAGAGCAGATGGAACGGATGTGGAAGGAGCCAACTATCAACTGGAGAGACAATAATCTACTCCGGTCACCCAGAGGACAATCACGAGCACACCGAGGGAGTAGCCATCATGATGTCACCAACAGCGGCTAAAGCTCTCATGCAGTGGGAACCAATCTCCTCCAGGATAATGACAGCCAGGTTCAACTCAAAAGGAAAAAAGGTTACAATCATTCAATGCTACGCGCCTACAAACGCCTCAGAACATGAGAAGAAGGAGGATTTCTACAGTCAACTACAAACAGTAATGGACAACGTCCCAAAGAGCGATATCAAAATCCTGATGGGCGACATGAATGCGAAACTGGGAGGAGACAATACAGGAAGAGAACTCACCATGGGTCGTGAGGCCCTCGGTGAAATGAACGAAAATGGCGAACTCTTCTCAGACTTCTGCGCCTTCAATGATTTGGTGATTGGTGGCAGTGTGTTCAAACACAGGGATATACACAAGACAACATGGATTTCACCAGATGGACACACCATAAACCAGATAGACTTTATTTCAATCTCAAGGAAGTGGAGACGGAGCCTACTGGACACAAGATCGAGGAGAGGAGCAGATGTGGGTTCAGACCACTATCTAGTACAAGGGACTTTCAAGGTGAAGCTGAAAGCCTCGAGGATACCTGGGGATAGGCCACAATGCAAGTTCAACACTCACAAACTGAAGGACATAATCACACAGGACATTTTCACTGCAACTGTCAGAGCAAAGCAGGAAACACTACGTGGCACCACTGAGGAATCATCCGTGGAAGACCATTGGAACTCTCTGAAGGTAATTTTCAACGAAACGTGCTCAACGGTTTTAGGAAGAAAGAAGAAACAAGACAAGGAATGGCTCTCAACAGACACTTGGAAACTAATAGAGGAGAGGAGAAAGGTGAAAGAAAAAATGATTCAATGCAAAGATGGACAAGAGAAAGAGACGCTGAACTCATCTTACACAGCACTGGACAAAGAAGTGAAGAAGAGTGCCAGGAAGGACAAAAGACAATTCTACGACAACCTGGCTACTGAAGCTGAGAAGGCAGCAGGCGAAAGGGACCTGAGGACACTATATCAGATAACCAAGTCTCTATCCGGGAAGAGATCAACACAAGTGAAACCTATAAAAGACAGCCAAGGGAACTCAATTACCAAGGAAGAAAGACAGATTAAACAATGGGCGGACCACTTCAAAGGACACTTGAACCAACAACAGCACGTACACAACTGCAAGTTGACACCAATCCTCCAACGAAAACTGAAGTCATGAATGAAATCAAGCTTCTGAAAGCTGGAAAAGCAGCTGGACCAGATGGAATACCCCCGGAAGCACTGAAAGCGGACCCAGAGACGATAGCAGATATGCTGACTCCATTATTGCAAAAGATCTGGAAAGAGGGAAAGGTGCCTACTGACTGGAGGAAAGGTTACCTGGTGAAACTACCAAAGAAGGGCGACCTAGGACTCTGCAACAACTGGCGAGGAATCATGCTCCTGTCGACGCCAAGTAAAATCCTGAGTCGCATCATCCTGGAGAGAATAAAGGACGCACTGGATACAGAACTCCGACCAGAACAAGCTGGGTTCAGGAAAGGCAAATCATGTTCTGACCAAATTGCAACTCTACGCATCATCATCGAACAAAGCATGGAATGGCAATCAAATCTCTACCTCAACTTCTTAGACTTTGATAAGGCCTTCGACAGCGTTGACGCGAAGTAATTTGGAAACTACTCGAGTACTACGGCGTACCCCAAATATTCATTAACCTTGTTCAACAGCTGTACGACAACGGCACATGTCAAGTGATTCACAACGGAAAACTCAGAGAGGAGTTTGGAGTAAACACAGGTGACAGAAAAGGATGCTTATTATCACCAATGATATTCTTAATTGTTGTGGACTGGATTATGTGTCAGACAGTGGGAAACGAGAAGACAGGGATATCCTGGACCGACGTGAAGAACCTAGAAGACCTGGATTTCGCGGATGATTTATGTTTGATGTCACACAAAATCGAAGACTTACAAGCAAAAACCGACAAACTGGTCGAAGAAGCAGCAAAGACAGGACTCCAGGTGAACATAGACAAGACGGAGGTCATGAAAATAACCAACCAACAACAACAGCAACATCCAATGCCAATCACCATCAACGGGAGGGATTTGAAAGAGGTTACTTCATTCACTTATCTAGGGAGCATTGTCTCAACCACAGGAGGAACGGACGAGGATGTCAAATCGAGAATCGGGAAGGCGAGAAACACATTCATCAACCTGAAACCAATCTGGAAATCTTCGTCACTCACTATCAACAACAAAATTCGGATATTCAATACAAACGTCAAGTCACTTCTTCTATACGGATCAGAAACTTGGTGGTTCACAAAGAATATTTCCAACAGGTTGCAGACCTTTATCAACAGCTGTCTTCCCTCTATACTGAAGATCAGATGGCCGGAAAGAATCACCAACAAGAAACTATGGGAAGAAACAAAACAAGAACCAATCGCCCAACAAATATGCAGGAGAAAGTGGAGATGGATTGGACACTCGCTGAGGAGGCCGTTGAGTGACATCGCGCGTCAGGCCAGTGCTCAAGTGGAACCCGAAAGGGAAGCGGCGAGTGGGACGTCCAAGAGTGACATGGAGGAGATCGTGTGAGGAGGAGATGAAACAGTATGGAATAACATGGACGCAAGTGAAAAGTACAGCACAAGACAGAAGCAAGTGGAGACGTGCAGTTGAAGCCCTATGTTCCACTAGGAACCCAACGGAACAATAATAATAATAATTAACAAACAAAAGCAAAAAGTTAAAGATGTTATTTCAGTAATTGGTACACTTTTGAAAATCCTATCTCTTTGGATATTCTTTAACAAGGATATGTCACGAAATGCATGACACCAAACACATCCGTGACTGAAATAATAATCTACCTTTTTCGTGTAGATTTCAGCTATCTCACATCTAATCTTATGTTTCTTTTACGCCCACCAGTCGTGCAGATCCATTCATTTCTTCTCTGTCACCTGATCGTTGAACCATTTTACAGTAGTTCAGTGATATGCTGAGGCTTGCTTACACTTTTTACGCAAATCACGGTCCCAGAAATTTGGACTCCATGATTTTCATAGAGCAAGATATCTGAATTAATCTACAGTTCCACGATTACCGGTATCTTGCTAAAGATAACCGACTAGCGACCTTAACATTACACACATTTATAAGAACGAATAATTCATTACTTCTTTGTCATATATTATTATCTCGTAAAACTCATTAAAGTGAAAAATGTGACTGTATTTAAAACAGTTCAATGCAATTCAGACCACTAGACGCAGTGCATGAATAAGTTAACGAATTTAGACAAATACGTCACGTCACACTTTAAACGCATACATATTTACATTAATATGAAAAATAAACGTTTTCGATAGTGTCTCTACTTATATTTGAATTTCAATAGTAAATAGAAACAATAGTACCTTCAGCTTTCGAAAGATGAAGAAAGCTAATCAATGAGTTACTGATGCCACTAATCGATGTAACTTGAAATCAATCAAGTCCTTGAAAATGAACACATGATAACAAATTACTTATCAACTAGTTCTCAACAATGACATGTTAACAGTTGAAAGAAAAAATATCGAAAGTGACTGGTTATTTTTCATTTTCACTTATGATCTATGAATTTGTGGGTTTTAATATCAATAAGCGGAGACTGATGTATTGATATGCAGACTTTTCATCAGTCTATTCATCTGCATATTCATTCTGAGCCACACTATGACCTACTTTCTTGACTTTCGTTCATCATTTTACCTGTTAAAGCCTTAATTTCGGATAAATTCCTATGTCAGGCACGTGTGTGATCACTGTTTTTTCTTTTTTCAAATGCGTTGTGCAAATACATCAAAAGATCCCGACAAATTCTGTATTCTACCGCGTTTTGTCACAATATGTCAAGTGAACTAACTGTTTCAAAAATCCTTTTAGACTTTCAGCCTACTTGTGTATAAATGATGACAGGTTGAGTGAAGGAACAGTAACCTCTCAATTAGATGCACAATTTTCCATGTTAACAGTGATAATTTTCTGAATATTAATTAGTTACTATCAACACTTTCAACAGTCGGTTTGTAGGGATTTGATTTGTTTTTCAAAATCGACCACGGACTGATATCAATGAGAGAACCACTGAAAACCAGGGAGTACTTGACAGCTGTTTCGTCGTAGTCTGGGATTCATCTTCAGTGCTCACCTACTGGTTTTCAGTGGTTCTCTAACTAATATCATTCGGCGACCACACTTGAAAAACGAACCAAATCCCTATAAACTATCTCTCAAGAATTAATCTGATGCTCGCTAGTGACTGGATGCAGGAGAGTGTTTCCCTGAGTTCTACTGACAAGTCGTTATCAGTCCATCCGGTCTGGAGTAAGGATGAATGCTCACCCATGACATTGGCTGGTAGTCGCAATAAAATCACGAACTGGTAGGAGCTAGAATTCCTCAGCCATTAAGTCGGGTCTCAGTGGTTGAATTTTCTACGAGCTCACCAAAGAAGCGGTGGTAAACCAAGAGAATTATTGCAATGATAACAGAATAGAAACAAAGAATATTATATTCGACAGCTTCTTCTTCAGGATGTTAGTTAAGCAAGAATTGACATTGAAAACACTAATGCTTTTTAAATAACATCCAGCCATTAAGACCAGAAACGCAAGCGGTATATGTGTGTAAACAATTACTAGATTATAGTTCAAAACATGTTTATGAATAAACATGGGACTAAGTTGAGCATCAGATATAAAAGTAAATGGTCATGAAAAGCAGTTAATATTAGTGAATGCTTCCGATTGATGCTCAAATTGAATTTCATTTGGTTTGATCATAAACTTTGTATGAATGAATTATAACATCGAAAAGCAGCAACAAAAAATAGAGTCGAAGATTATTTCCGTGTCAGTTTGTATGTGAATAACCAAAGATAAACTAACAAAATAAAAGAGGTTTATTCAGACCAATCCTAAGATTCGGAAATGAACGGATCAGATGAATCTTATTGGGAAAGAACGCATGCAGGATGAGAGTCAGTATATATTAGACATAATATGCTTATCCTGAACTTATGGATACCACGGAAGATCAAGTTAGCAATCGTGTTAAAATTTCCTCTTTTTGTAATCAAAACCCTGGCTGTTTCCAGACAAATACTACGAATTCTGCCACATGAATTATTTGGTAATCGGCAAATTCTCACAAGTTACTACTCATACGATGGGCACCAACAAGGTGGGTCCTTTGTATGGCTATTTGGGACGATGTTGAAGACTATGATTAAGAACATTCGAATTTGGGCTTCTCATACAACACAGCATAAAGTAGTATATCATGCCCTCTCACGAAGCATGTGATTTATCTTGTGATGGAGTTACTGCGTGAATGTATCATTTCTCACGCATACTGTGAGATCAATTCATTGTATTTGTCTCACCTTGGTCTTTGTCAGATCGCCGACCAATGGGAATAGACATTTCCAGACAATAAGAACAATACATTTCCACAGTTGGGAGCCGAATTTATCATGGTTAAGAAAATGTATAAATGTAATGTGTTGTTTCTTGAACTATACAGTATAGCAGAATACAGTATCATACAGTCCCAAGCCAGCCTTCGTCTCTTGATAGTTCCGCGGCTCAGTCAGTCGTAAGGTATAACGGACAAACTGGCGTATCAGGGTACCAGTCGAGTTCATTACCGTTATAGTAATTAACAGGCGCAGATATAACAAAGTAGCGAATGGATTTATTCAGTTCAGTTCAGTTCAGTAATAACAAATTGGCAACGAAGTTATAACAGCTTCTTATGAAAATGTCTCCACAGGAGAAGTCAAACTGGCATATACCCGTGAGGGAGGCGAAATCAGGTAATTTTTCCTTATTTGTCTGACGCAAAACTGGTCTGATTATGAAGAAACAGATTAGCTTTACTGTACTGTATCATCTCTATGAGAAATTCTTCAACCTCTGTGTCACAGTTTAACTAATAATATCCCTATGTAACTACAACTATCAGAACAGCGGATAGTCAGGATATCAGTCTGATTTTCAAGAACCAAGAATGTAATATCTGTATAGTGACAATAAAACTTCAGTTCAGTAATTACTCTTTTCAAAAGATCATTCTCTAGTTTCTGTAAACAAAATCATCAGGATTTCATCCAAGTGGTGACACCATAGCCACAATATCTATTAGCCAATAGAATTTTGTTTCAAAAAGGAAATGAACGTTTACTTCTAGAAATTTAAATGATAAGATTAAAATTCATATCATATCACTAGAATGAATTCACTATATTCTAATACAGCTGTGTCACCTAAATACAAATATGTCTAACTCAAAAGGTAAAGATAGTAACGAAACCCCGCTGAAAGTTATCTTGCTTACTTTCAATTCTGAGAGAAATGATTCATCAAGCAGATCTCCTGCATACATTCAACTCCATAATGGAATTTTTCACCAAATCAGTTCAAAATCAAAAACTAGCTTGAAACTAATGTCATGGATGGAGTCGGATAACTACGTGTCTATGAAAAACGAATAAGACGGGGGTAGCTAGACATTTGAGGAACTCACTGTGTATCTTTGTCATCCAATAATCACCATCAACTTCCCTAATCACGATTGACTGTGTTTTTTTATTCTCCAGAATATCTGTTCTTTTGAAACAGTGTCTTGATTTAATGACGTCTCATTCCAGTTTCTTTTGACTGACACAGGTTTTAATGCATAAAAATGTTTCTAGCTGAGAATTATACCAACTGTCAGAAACCTGAAAGTACTAAATGAATTAGAGGTTACAATTATCCGTGCAACGGACACAATTGGTGTAACTAGTATCCAACTACTTATATCGATCAAGCAGTAGTATGTAGCGTTATGCACCATTACTAAGATCGTCAATCGACTGATGTGACATTACATAGCTAGCAAGTGTACAGCACATAATTATACAAAAATCTCACCATTCGAATAAAGCGTAATTAGTTATTGCAAGAGGGATGGAAGTCATTCAATTAATGAATTATGAATCCTTTAACCTGAATAAAGTATCATCAAAAGAGATATCATTATTTGAGTAGATTGAAAATCCCCATTGAGTCATGTGAAAAAGAGAAGACATTCAGCGAAGAGACTGTTTTCGGCGAATTTTGCGAATTCGCGGAAAACAGTCTCTTCGCTGAATGTGTTCTATTTTTCATATCATTATTTACCAAATTTAACAAAATATTGTTAAAGTCGAAAGACAGTATTTACCGTCAATCTCCTCATTATGCAGACATTTCGGTCACCCGTTAACAGATCCTAAAAGACTTCATGAAATTCGGATTTTATTCATGTACACATTAAAATGTCTCTTTTAATCCATCTGGGCTTCTATTCATAGAAGTATCTGCGTATATAAAGCCCTAGGTCGTAGTATCACATGTTAGCTTGATAGTTACAAGTGTTGCTGATGAGCTAAGACATCAAAATCAGCTGAATAAAGTCCTCCTAAGAAAAAGTTGACACAATTTCCGAACGTTTTTATCGTAATCATTTCATATAAATTTTTCTCTGGATGTAAATGAAGTTCGTTTACATAAATTGAGACAGGAATAATCAACAAGATGATGCGTTCCATTGGCGCTATGATTAAACAGTGAATTTTTCTGTTACATTTTTATGATCATACTGTGTGAATCTATTGAAGCTCATGGAAGAATAAGATGATGCAAAGTGATCATTTAAAGGCGAAGATTTAGCGAAGCAGAACATTTTTATTTATCGAAATGTTTGATCATCTTCTCTCTTTTAGTTAATTTAAAAACTGAAAGAAAGGAAGGCAGTGAAATATTCCAGAATCAAAAATAAAGTAATAAATACAGACCTTCATTAACAGTTGTCTTCGCTCAATACTCAAGATCAGATGGCCAGAAAAGATCAGCAACAAAGATCTCTGGGAGCGAACCAACCAGGAACAAATTGTGAAACAAATAGGCAGGAAGAAATGAAGATGTATTGGCCATAGTCTGAGGAAACCATCAAGTGACATCACTAGACAAGGCATCGCTCGAGTGGAACCCGAAAGGGAAGCGGCGAATCGATCGTCCAAGGGTGACTTGGAGGAGGTCATGTGAAGAGGAGAAGAAAGTATATAGTCAGACTTGGAGTCAGGTGAAGACTCTAGCAGAGAACCCAACGCAATGGAGACACAAAGCCGAAGCTCTGTGTTCCTCTAGGAATTAAAGGAAAAATAACAATAATAATAAATAATTAAAACGGTTCATAAATGTTTTAGTGCAGATGAAAGTGCATGCAGTTGTGCCTTAGTCTCTGGTAAATTCAATTCAGGGTATGACATGCATTTCACACTATTAGAATTTGTTTCTTATCCTAATGTACAGGTGAATAAGACAATAAATCATGTAGTTGGTTGGATAGAAGGACCTCAGTTGTAGAATGTACTTTCATAGAGAACATTGGTAAAGTATTATTTACTAGGCGATGAATGCGTTTGCTTCATTTACTATTTCCCCCTCTGAAAGATGGTAATGAATCATGAAAGCTTAGAGAAATTACACTAGAAAGATTGCCCCTATCTATAAAGTCGAAGCTTAAAGAGCCCTGTTAGATATCTCACAGAATCTCCAAAGCACTGAAAGAATAGTTCGGTATCGACGAAAACATTATCTGTGACAGTTGTTACTGATTTGTAATAGAATGACCGGATAATACTTTCCGAGGATTCCTTCTAAGTGACTGGATCCAAACTAGCAAGCCATTATTCATTGAGAATTATCTAACACTTCATAGTTTGTTAGTGATCCATTCATAGCAGGTGGATCCGGCGTTGATCGACGATCCAAAATTAAAGTCTGAAGCACTTCGTTTATAGTCCCTACCCCCGTTTCTTCCTTAATGGTCCTTTTAAATGTATTGACAAAGTTTTCTGCTGTACCACTTGTCTATTGACGATTTGGCTTAGATCGGACTTACTGGGTGTTATTTTCGCCTCATTGTTTTTTAACCTGATCCTATGTAATCTAACAGTGCTCAACGAGGAAGGTGATGAATTGGCACAACGTGCATATTCATGTCACACTATGTAGCACATTAATCATGCATTAGTCGTTATGCACTAGATTCAACCCATCTACCTTGTAAACACAGAAGCCTTTATGCAGTTTATAGGTAGAAATACTTTAGTTAATAATTAGATTGTATGTGTCTATAAACACGTGATGCAAAATGATTTCTAAGTGTATTTTTTCAATGCACAGTTGGATTATCACAGCTGATTAATAATAAGAGTTGAAAAATCTTGTAGTAAAATCACATTGCTTATTCTATATTTCGCGATTTACCCATCTGAATTTAGTGTGTTTCACAGTGTGTCTCAATACTGCCTACCACTTCTCCAGCAGTCTGACTGTTGTAAATACAATACAACTTTTAAAATCAAATAACTATTGATGTTGAAACTATCCAAGGGTTGGTAGACTGTTACTGATATAATGGGTGGTGATTGGAAATGATTGAATGCATCTGTTGCAGTGAAAAATGTAGAGTAGGGTATTATTTATTCATCTGACGGCTGGGCATTACTCGTGCTGGCGATTGCAATTAAATAATGACCTGGTTAGTCATTCAATTTTATAGATCAGCTGATAGAGTCTCAGACTATTAATAAGAAAGCCGCTGGTCCAAATCATGCCTTGACTCCGATTTTAACTTCACCCATCTTACTGAATCCTTACTGTTAGTAGTTTCAAAGCCAAGATTTTAGCAAATAAATTTGAAATCTGATTCATCATTTCAAGTGTTACCGGAGATAAAGTTTTCTTCCGAAAATTTGAATCATCATATCAGAAAGTGAACCACAAATAAAGATTAAATAAAATCGAATTTTGATAATTCAGGCTTCTAAACTGCTGTAATTGATATTGTTTACTTATTATCGTTATTTATATTATTGTTCCCTTGGGTTCCTAGTGGAACATAGGGCTTCAACTGCACGTCTCCACTTGCTTCTGTCTTCTGCTGTACTTTTCATCATCCATGTTAGTCCATACTGTTTCAACTCCTCTTCACACGATCTCCTCCATGTCACCCTTGCACCGACGTCCCACTCGCCGCTTCCCTTTCGGGTTCCACTCGAGCACTGGCCTGACGCGCGATGTCACTCAACGGCCTCCTCAGCGAGTGTCCAATCCATCTCCACTTTCTCCTGCATATTTGTTGGGCGATTGGTTCTTGTTTTGTTTCTTCCCATAGTTTCTTGTTGGTGATTCTTTCCGGCCATCTGATCTTCAGTATAGAGGGAAGACAGCTGTTGATAAAGGTCTGCAACCTGTTGGAAATATTCTTTGTGAACCACCAAGTTTCTGATCCGTATAGAAGAAGTGACTTGACGTTTGTATTGAATATCCGAATTTTGTTGTTGATAGTGAGTGACGAAGATTTCCAGATTGGTTTCAGGTTGATGAATGTGTTTCTCGCCTTCCCGATTCTCGATTTGACATCCTCGTCCGTTCCTCCTGTGGTTGAGACAATGCTCCCTAGATAAGTGAATGAAGTAACCTCTTTCAAATCCCTCCCGTTGATGGTGATTGGCATTGGATGTTGCTGTTGTTGTTGGTTGGTTATTTTCATGACCTCCGTCTTGTCTATGTTCACCTGGAGTCCTGTCTTTGCTGCTTCTTCGACCAGTTTGTCGGTTTTTGCTTGTAAGTCTTCGATTTTGTGTGACATCAAACATAAATCATCCGCGAAATCCAGGTCTTCTAGGTTCTTCACGTCGGTCCAGGATATCCCTGTCTTCTCGTTTCCCACTGTCTGACACATAATCCAGTCCACCACAATTAGGAATATCATTGGTGATAATAAGCATCCTTGTCTGACTCCTGTGTTTACTCCAAACGCCTCTCTGAGTTTTCCGTTGTGAATCACTTGACATGTGCCGTTGTCGTACAGCTGTTGAACAAGGTTAATGAATATTTGGGGTACGCCGTAGTACTCGAGTAGTTTCCAAATTACTTCGCGTCAACGCTGTCGAAGGCCTTATCAAAGTCTAAGAAGTTGAGGTAGAGATTTGATTGCCATTCCATGCTTTGTTCGATGATGATGCGTAGAGTTGCAATTTGGTCAGAACATGATTTGCCTTTCCTGAACCCAGCTTGTTCTGGTCGGAGTTCTGTATCCAGTGCGTCCTTTATTCTCTCCAGGATGATGCGACTCAGGATTTTACTTGGCGTCGACAGGAGCATGATTCCTCGCCAGTTGTTGCAGAGTCCTAGGTCGCCCTTCTTTGGTAGTTTCACCAGGTAACCTTTCCTCCAGTCAGTAGGCACCTTTCCCTCTTTCCAGATCTTTTGCAATAATGGAGTCAGCATATCTGCTATCGTCTCTGGGTCCGCTTTCAGTGCTTCCGGGGGTATTCCATCTGGTCCAGCTGCTTTTCCAGCTTTCAGAAGCTTGATTGCATTCATGACTTCAGTTTTCGTTGGAGGATTGGTGTCAACTTGCAGTTGTGTACGTGCTGTTGTTGGTTCAAGTGTCCTTTGAAGTGGTCCGCCCATTGTTTAATCTGTCTTTCTTCCTTGGTAATTGGGTTCCCTTGGCTGTCTTTCATAGGTTTCACTTGTGTTGATCTCTTCCCGGATAGAGACTTGGTTATCTGATATAGTGTCCTCAGGTCCCTTTTTCCTGCTTCCTTCTCAGCTTCAGTGGCCAGGTGGTCGTAGAAGATGAATTCACTAAATCCTGATATATTATCTTTTGTTGCTTGTCTTAAATTCGTATCAGGAAATGAATGTTTCCGATTCTACTTCACATTGTATGTAAAGGTCGACTTGTATTTGCGGAGGAATATATATTCAGTAAAGCCAAAATAATGTTCTAATATCGTCCTAAGGGGTTACTAAGTTACAGAAAACCTGAGTAAATTTAATCTGAGCAGAAGTTCATCATCGTCTACCACAATATATTTTTGAAATTGATTGGCAACGATTTCAATTAATCAAATACATTCCAAATAAGGCATAGAGAAAATAACAGATTTCAGCCTTTTCCTACTCTGAACTACTCAACCTATTAGAAGGCGATCGGTCATTCATTTCATAGGATTAATTAATTGTCGAACATCTCTAGTGTAAGGATTGATTTGTTTCAATTTTGATCACAGATTGGTTGCATTTAAAGAACCAGTGAAAACCAAAAAGCACTGGACAGCTGTTTCGTCTAAGTTTGGGACTCACCGGCAGTACGCATTCACTGCGACTCAACACCAGAACCTTATGGTTACAAAGCACGACCGTAGGCCACTAAGCCACTGGGACCCAACTCAGTGGCCCGTGAATTCTAACGCCAGCCAATTTCATCGGCGAGTATTTGTCTCCACTTCCGACCGGGTGGACTCCACTGGTCATGACTTCTCACTAGAACTACAGGTTGGTGGTCAAGAGAATACCACGAATGGATAGAAGTTAAAATCCAAGATCCATTAAGTCGGTTCCCAGTGAATTAATGGTCTACGGCCTTGCCTTGTAACCAGAAGATTTTCGGCTTCAATCCCAGTGATTGCGTAGTGCCGATGAGCCCCAAACTGGAAGAAACAGCTTTTCAGTTTTCCCTGGTTTTCAATAGTCCTATTACTGATATCGGTCAGTGATCTAATCTTTACTACTGTCAAGCATGCTTATTTTAATGAGACTGTAGATAAAATACGAAATGACACCATGTTGTAATATCTGACTTGGGAATCTCTAATTTAAGTTTAATACCTTTCTATTACTTTAATGACAGAAGTATTGTTTCAGCATATTTCAATGGAATCGACATTATAAATATTTACTGTCAACTCGTCTTGAAAACGAAGAGAGAATAATACTTGCTTTATTGTGTCATATTCTAGACAAAACTTGACAACGTAAGTTACTTAAATATAATAATTTTATCATACATTTAGTACTCAAAATAAATTTACTAGGGAGTTTATAGATTTATAAATGCACTTTTCTAGTGATGAAACACTATATTTCACCTTCGCATGGAATTCTTATGCTGAATCCAAGCGCTATGCATATAAACCTTTTTAAAATAAGGAAGAGTAAAAAGTATTCCCATATATTTCCTACAGTTTATTTCTTTCATTGTGTGTTGGTTTATAATTCTCTCATACTATCATCAGAAGTTTGAATTAACAATTCAGTTATGTATATTAAATATTCACAAGTGAATCTCTGATAAACTAGTCAATTATGTAACTAAATGAAACAATTTTTGACCACTTCCTAGGGAAGAACATGTGCCTGAAGAACTGTAAGTTAAATTTCCGGTATAATCATGACATGAGCCTAAAACTCAGTATAACTTACTTTTCTATTTCAATTCACTAACCTGCAGTCTGATTGTTCATCATGTTTTTTTAATGCAGAAACATGTTTTGTTATCATACAGACATGGAATTTAACAACCAGGCAGATTTCATGGTTGTATTTTACATGCCACTTTTAAAACCAAGTACATCCAGCAGGCGAATCTCAATTAGGACGAAGTGCACATCCTATATTTCACTGCTAGTCACCATCCACCAATTAACTTCCAAGTAGAGTGGTTTAAAAATATTTGTTCTTAATATTTACTACCTGATATTTTTAGCTTTAGGGATTATAGTCTTTTTGATGTATTTGTCAAGGGATATATTAAAGAAGCTCAATAGAGAATCAGAGGTTAAATTCATAGAGTTCGCTACCGGTTACTCAAGAAATAAATTCACTGACTCATGTACCCGAAAAGTGGTTAACTGGCGTAAAAAAATAAATCAAGCGTGATTTGCAGCGGTCATAGTAAATCAGTCCAGAGAAATCTTTATAACATTGGATAAGGATAAAGAAAAAGACTTCTGGTTACTCCATGTTGCTTCATCACACCTACACATCTATGCAAAACCCGATAATTGGTAACTATCCTATTGACGAATGCATATGCGTATTTTCTTAATTAATGTATGAAATTAATATTTGCTTATTTGATTATTTAAACAATGCTTGTATTTACAGAAAACATATATTAGGAAACCTGTAAGCTTTTATGATACATTTTACATGAAAGCGAATTCTTGAATTATTAAAATTCTTAAAACTATACAACAAAGTTTGTTATATAGAAGTAATGACACGTAGCAATTAAAAATAAACTGCATTTCTGAAATTCCCTCAGTAAATTAAAATTTATGTGAAACTACAGTTTTAAGTGTGAATTATTTCCACAGATCCTATTATGGTCAAACGTTTTAGCGTGACATCGATTATTTTAAGGTGAATACAGAGAAAGATAACAGCACCAAGTATAAGGAATTTATAACACCAGTACTACTGCCATACAAGGAGGCGACCTTGAAAATGGTACGTAGGATTCTAAATAAAATAGGAATAAAAGTGACATTCAAACCTATGAACTCACTTAAAAAACAAATTATGTCATTTAAAGGATCCTGTGAAGCCAATTAAACAAAATAATTTAGTTCATCCCATATCCTGCAATGGCTGTAAAGTCGAATACGCAAATCATAGCTAGGGTCAAACAGATTAACGCAGCTTAAAAGATTTGTAAAATTTAGAATACTGAAATAAAAATCCAGAAAATAAACTTCAGCTGTAGCTTTAAATACAGTTACGCACAACTATACAACTGTACAAATCTGATATGACATGGTGATGTGAGAGATTGATAACTGAAGCTTATTCGTCGAATCGTCTTGCAGCACATGAAATAGAAATGTCTCAGAGACATGGTAAATTCTATCCTCGCTATGAAAAACTGGAAAGAACGAAGAGAAGTAAAAAAAACTTGAGCTTTGAAGCTGTGCACGTACAACTGATATGATTATAAACAATCAATTGTGTTGGAAATGTTATCCAGGATGTAATACTGTTTCACTGTGTCGTAAATCCAATAAACACACTAATATGAAATTACATACTACCACAGTATTCAAGTTTTACACATACATTTTCAAGTTTAGCATCACATACTCAGACAATATGTACATTGAGTATGCTATTTCAGACGATTTTTTACTCCCTGAAGCTGTCAAAAAGTACTCGTATAGATTAAATTTAATAATGATTTATGTTTTTGAAATTCTCATTTTGTAGAGGGGACCTACAGAAAAATATGTAAGTCAATTTAAGTCATTGAAACTAAATATAACTGTTGTTTATGCAGTCATTAGACGAAAGTAGACATGTATTTCAAGCTTTTTAGTTTACAGTTGTCATAACAACTAAGCATAATATATTGATGTTGATAATTTAAATATTAATTGCTTATCGTTTTTTATAAAAATTGTCTAATGAAACAGGGAACACCTTATCCCACCCAGAAGGTAAGCAACTTATAGTTTAACTCTAGTTATTTTACTTGGTGATTTCAAAACGCACAGAGTTACATATATGATATTTTAAACATAACAGTCTCTTTAGAGAAATCTGCACTTGCTCTTCAGTGAAGAGTGACCAAGACAGTGAAAGGCAGTATCAGTGACTGCAATGAATACAATGAAGTTTTGTTTTGTCTCACATATATGTTATAGAGGCTGAGGAAATAAATGATAAATATTTACATGAACAGAAAAAAGAACTTACGTGTGAACCAGAATAATGGAAACAATTTAACGGTAATCCTGAAAACATAAGCTGCATAACTCTACTTGTTGTTTTAATGTAAAAATAATTTCAATCATTTATAGTTGGCTTACTGAAGACATCCAACAACAAACCTTTCTTAAGGCAATATGATAACCTTCGTTAAACATTATTTATAATAGAATTTCTCTCACTTGCAATTATAAAAGCATTTTCCTCAAAATAATCTTTCTCGTTTTTATTTATCCCAACTAGTGTAATAATTCAGCAATAGTCATTACTATGAATATAGATATTTGTCGTCTTAACGTTTATAGTGGCGTTCTCTGGATATTCAGAGATTTATAAACTTTGAGTAAAACTAATGCTCTGTATTGTTTGGTTATGTTTTAGAAACGCTTGTATTACTCCTGTGTAAGTAAATATGATCGAACGTAAAATGAAAAACTTTCATAAACCTTTCAATAATTGTGCTTAATTAAAATCCCTATGTAAATGAGTCATATGAAAATGGTTCTGTTTACACTGACCTGTCTTTTCAAAGGAAGAAATTCAATTAAAAACAATCGTGATTCGGACTTTTCAGTTACATTAATTATTTGACTAGGAGATAATTACATTAAATTATTTCTGAGAATTTGAAGGTTAATTTGAACCTGGGTCTTGTAGATCATTCAGTAAAACATCGAGCTAATATTCCGAATCATGCTGGTTTGTATATTACTGCGATCCAGTTTCCAATTCAACCTCCTAACCATCATAAAACCATATTGAAGTTTGAAATTTTTAATACGGGGAACCAAAAGACATTTGATTTTTTCGATGTATTCATTTAGGAAAATCTACACGGGTATTACGTAAGTGTACTTACCTTTGGTAAACATATAAAATGCCATGGAATGTGAAAGTTACTGTTCATCTATAATAAATCAGCATATACGTTTCATATGTATGAAGCAATGTGTCACATAGTTACACAATCTTCTTGTCCATATAATGATACAACAAAAACTTCTAAGTATAATTTCAAGTTGTTATTTGTTTTCAATTCACTTTTGATTTTCCCGTTGATTGGTTGAACCGAAATGTTCATTTGGCCTCTGTTGACATGTTACCATTCACCAAACTACTTCAAATTAATCCTCAGACATCTTCGAGGCGTCTACACTGGGTAGGAGCCGACATGTCAACATGCGCCGAACATCTTGGGTCCAATCAATCAACAGGAAAATCAAAATTGAATTAAAAACAAATGATAACTGATAACCGTTGCACAAGAGGTGGATCTCATGGCCCAAGTAGTTTGGTGGACAACGCTGTGGTGTTTGCAATGATGGGTACTGGATCAGAGTTTCTGTGGGAACACCATTACTCACTGAGGAATATAGGTACATTCTGATGATTTTTTTTCTTGTTCATTGGCTTCACCTAGCAGAACAAAAATTGCAATAAAAAATCCAGAATATTATAAGCGATTGTTGATATGATAATAATTAGTGACTTACAATTAGAAGTTCATTCAGAGGTTGATATTCTGAAACCGTGTTCCATATTAAACTGATTTATCATAAGTTTCGAGTCTGTCAAGGGGCTATTTTGTTAAGATGTAATAAGATGAAGGTGACCTTTATGTGATTACTCACAGTTTGTGTTTTCCTAGAATTTCAATTCGACACTTACTCCAATGATTTGAGTATGCAATATACAAAAAAGATATCCTACTAGGCATGATACTACTTCAGTGGTGCTGTTGTATATGTGAGAATAAAAGAATTAAAGAGAAATCAAGAAATTCAGCAAAGGTATCTAAAACCATTGAAACGACATCTTCACTCAACTCCACACTTTTTTTTCTTTAATATGCTAATGAGTACTTTTCATGAACAGAAGAGCTTACTGTGAAATTCCAACAAAATCTGAATCTCAACAGATGCTGAAAAATACGAATTTTAGGCTGTATGATATTGTCATGGAATATCTAATCGCTGTAATGAATAATATATTAATTATTCTATCTCAGGGAAAAAAAGTAAGCATTCTCTTAAACTATTAGTATTCTGTGCAGTTCATTTTCAGTTAACTTGTCGAACAAAGCATTTTACACTTTGAAGATCAAAGTCTGCAAAACAGGAAAAACACCCGTTACTGTTCTTTTTGATTCACATTACTTGTGGCAGCAAGAGAAAACTAAGTGAATTTTATGAGAAATCTAAGGTAGATGTGATTTGTTGGTTTTATTTACTACGCAGTCTGAAGCACCTGTGGTATTTACATTCAATCACTTTGATGTCGATGAATGTAGACCACTACAGATATTTCACTGATACTCTGTGAAACATTATCAGTACATGAGTAATCTACAAACGTCTAAATGAAATGTAGCTGCATGAATGATAACAATACATTATTTGAACCAGAAAACAACTTAGTCTGAATTCTATATAGTGAAGAATGAGTAATCTCAGCTGCAAATTATCTAAAAAATCAAGTGCATCAATCTGGCATGCGCAGAAATACTAGTTAAATTTTGCGGAATCGTACTGCTGTGTATTCAAGAATTGAATAGTTTTTCCTTAAACTTTGAAAAAATGTCAATAGTCAAACATATTTATATCCGTTTCTTTGTTTAGAACAATGTAAGTTGATCGGAAGTATCAAAACACATATCACTATATCAAATGATGAGTTCACAAAATTACATTACTCCATTACATGTTTTATAGAAATTAAGATAATGAAAGAAAATTAAGTTTCCATTTAGATTGATGATGGACAATATGTTGCACTCCAGTGACATTTTTGACTACTCCTAGTACCCACTACGAGGCCACATTTCACGTGCACTCATATGTTGTTTTCTCTGTAAATGAGTTTCGTTTCTGGAAGTTAATACACCTTTTTTTAAAAATGTGCTTCTTTCCAAGTGGTCCAAGCTAGATCTACGGTCGACGCATCCATAAACCTCACCTACTTTACTAGTTGATAGTTGGCGTGCAAAAAGAGGGAAAGTTAGGCTTGGAACTAGCAACTTCATCCCCGTAAAAGCTAACGCCACAACTACTGAGATTTAGAAAGCCTAAAGCTTTATGTTTCTCACTAAACAAAACCTAGGTGTTAAATTCTGGAAAAAACTTTAGAAAGCTTGCTAAAAGAGGGGAAATCAACTGCCTAATACACTGTAAAAAAAATACATACTTACTTGACGGACCTCAAACCATGACGTTCGGTCGTGGACTTCTCATCACCGGAATTTGTGGCATCTTCCGCACAAATTTCATTTCATATACGGAAATATTTGTATCACTAATTTTTGACAGATAGAGAGGCTTTAAAACTCCTTAACACATTTCAGACTGATCACTTATGTTTCAGTCATTATTTGAAGTGATCACCTGCTGTGTTTTACTTTATAGGCGACACAGATTTTGACATCATAGTCTATTGATGCTGAATACCAGAAACACTTCTTTGTAAACATAAATATTTGAGACAAATGTTCACATTTCTGATTTTAACTTCTATTTATATTTCTACTCTTACCATGAGATTGTAAAGAATGTTTTTTTTCTTATACAGAAAGGTTATGGTTGAATCGTAAGTTGTTTGAACACCTTAGACAATAACGAATCTTACACTGCATTATTTTGCAAGATAACCTTTATCAATCATGTATCACTTCATTGGGAATGGATAGTATTATGCAAATGATAAATAGCTGGATAACATTAAGACGACTAGCATTTTTAAATCAACTATACTTTTTCTGTAATCACTGGAGACGTTCGTTTCTGCAATAGATCAAGTTATAAAAGATAGGTTCCAGTAGCAATATATCAAAATAACAATTTTTGGGATAAAACAGCTATCCGGTTAACTTACTTTTCATCTACAATATACGGCAAATTGTATAAACTATATGACCAGAAAATAGTGTCAATAAAACGAAAATACCTTTAAATTACCATTCTGTGGATAAATTCAAGAATTTAATAGCTATAAGCCATTCTGTCTATAAGACAAACACTAATTTATCTGACATTTGTTGCAGCTAATACAGATAAGCTTGAGAATACAAAAAAGTCTGTTTCCAATGAAGTCAAACGAATTGTATTTACTGACTTGAATTCATTCAAACTTTAAAGGTTTTCTTCCAGCCTCATAAAGCTTGAAATGGACAAAATTTTGTAAAATAAAACTGCTATGTCAATGTTAAGTGTTATAATGCACAAAGCAGTTAGGATAACTAAACAGTGTAATGTCAACAGATAGAAGCAGCTGGCCCACGCTGAATTTACCATCAAATTATTTTGAGCACAGAGGTACGCCGTGATGCATTGCGTGACAGATAATTTTTCAGAATGAATTAATATGAAATTTTTTGTTGAAAGCACTCTGACAGATGAATCAGAACACTTACTTTCAAGACGGTGATTGTCAGGAAAAATTAAATTCCTAAACATAGTGTGAACTACACTATCTTGAACGGTTTTCATGCAGGATGATCAAAGGTTTAGTTACTAAAGCCTATAAGACAGACTTTTCTAGTGAGACTTGCGCAGAGTGATCACGAAGAAAGCTCAATTTGTCTGAAATATCTTTTAATAAGTGAACCTTCTACCTACTTTCTTGTAGAGGATCTGGTCACCATTTGGCGTGAGTTATATTACTTAAAAATGTTTTACAAATGCCTTTTACATGGTCTCAGCATTATAAGTTTTTTCGGAATCATCATCCAACTGGAGTGGTGGAAGAATAAAATCTGTTAGTAAAAGCAAATGATGTATTACAGTACTAGAACTAAAGTGTATAAATGGGACAAATGCGTTTTCATAAGATTTATATCCTGTTTGAAACATGAGGAATGAAGTCAACATATGAAACAATATCTTTGCGTAAGCTGAGGCATCAAAGTGCAGTTACTTTCAGACAGAGCTGCATATCAATGCCATATGTTTTCCCCTGCTTACAATAAATGAATCAGTTTGTAAAATCTGTATTCATTTATTACACACACTGATCACAATATACTAAGCACTGCTTTTACATCGCATTCATAGTATGCAGTAGAATCAAGAACTGATGAATTCTGAGATAGACAATTTCTTTTTGATCGAAAATAACTTTTGTTAACATGTCATACACCAGTTGCGATAACAAAACTTCTGCATTAAAATCATCTAACTCGATTTACAATCGACTGTCATATAATCTAATCTCTGTTACTATCACTAACATTGTTAGCCACTCAACTAAAAATTAAATGTTACATTTATCTTAAGTGTTTTAGTACACTTGCATCACTAGTAAAGTTAATTTGATTCTACACTTTCTGGAACAGAACAAATAAAAATACAAAGATCCTTTATGCATAGCTTTTCACAGTACAGAGTAAAGTTCTCTATGAATACTAAGCACTTTTAACTCCATTCTGAAATAAATTTCTTGTTATTTTATGTAAAAAGTTATTTGAAGCTTGCAACACAAATTCAAAACAAAATCAGTCTTTGAGATTTAATTCGCTTTGGCATTATGAGACATACAGTACGTGTTGTATTATATTATGATTTCTGTTAAAGCTATCCACTCAACAAAAACACTTTTAACCACATGCTCTAAAAATTACTCTGCTAAATATTTTGATCTTTTCTTTACAGAGCAATAGAAACACAGTAAGGACCACGTTTTGTCTTTTCAAAAGTTTCCAAACTAAATCAACACCTCCATGTTTAATGAGCATTGAACTCTGCTACTTTCTTGCACAGTGAATGAGAAAATTCTTTTTACTTGGAGTCATTGAATAACATCAGTAGTGTTTGTATTTCGTGAAATAGATTGGCGTATCCAGTCACTGGGTGAGAAAGTTAATAAGTATTCACTCTGTTACCGGACTCGCAGCCAAAATCAATGCTGTTTTCAAAAGATTGGAAAACTTTGTGAAAATACTGGCGCTTACACTGGTTCAAAAAAATTTGATATATTAGGTAATAAAGTTATAATACTTGAAAGAAATCTGGATAAATCTACAAGCGAATTAATTGAGATCTTATGACACTTGATATACTCAAGTTGTTATTGTTTCTGACTGAAAACCCTATAAGTGCGAAGAAATTCTGACATCAAGACACCAGTTAAACTTGTGACAGAACGGTATGATTCTGGATAACTTAATAATTTAACAGTACACTGCTAAATTCAAACAGCTGAACACGCTGTAGCTCTCCGATAACGCTAAATCGAAGTGCAACAGTGAAGCAGACTGTCTCTCTATACATTAGATAGCTGACTGATTTCTAAAATATAACATTTTACACGGTGTATCTTAGAAACAGCCTGAATACAACTATGACGTTCACTTAGTCTTTGCTGGTTTATATAGACAGTTCGTCAAATTTTACTAATAAACCCACAAGAACAACAATCTACAGTTAATTTTCTTCACTAGACGAATTCTTGAATCATATTGTGAGCTAATAATAAGGTTCATTTTGAGGTTGGCTGGTACAGACGCAGAAGAACCTCCGAAAATCTAGCTACAGTTTATGCAAAAGGAGACCAATTATTTCGATGTGCTCGTGTTGCAAGGTTACCTAAGCGTTTGTCTTGTTTGGAGAATTTCACTTCTCATTGTCATCTCCTAATGACTTTCGGCATTATGAAGTGAGGTTTAGTCTACACGAATAGAACATTCTTGATGTCATTGTGGTCCAAAATGAAAAATCCACTTGTTGACTTCTCACTCAATTCAAAACATCCACTTGTTTGAATAAAAAGTACTGAGTGGTAAAGAAAGGAAGTTTTGGTTAATAATCCTTCTGTCAAAACCCTAAACTACTTCCACTATTCAGCATTTACTGATTCAATAATAATTTTTTAAGATTATTTACATTTGTGTCCACTTACATTAAAGGGAACCTTCTGAAGGAAATACGTAAGTTTTACAATTTTTAACAAGTAACAACGTCAAATAAGATGGAAAATCTTATCTCAACCGTACTTGAACCAACGAGTGTGAACTTGGTTTGTAGGTCGAAGAATTGAAATAATGTGATCTGCTATGAACGTCTAGACTGTAAACTGAAAATGAAATGATCATCAATTAAAAGTATATAATAATTCCAGCAAGCACTGTAATATGTTTGTCAGATTTTTTTAAACCCATCTGTTTTACATACCATGAATTGGATTATATGTTCATTTCTGAAGGTTTCCTTAAGATTTATGCATTTGCAATGAATTTAACGTACACTGTAGTATAACGTTTACAAACTGAAGATAACAGTGAAGAACATGTCCAACTTCAGTCAGATGAGAATCTCATTTTGAAGATATTGTCCGCTATAAGTAACTATCTACATCCGAAATGAAGTTAAGATGCTGTGCTTATTAATGCTTATAAACTAGAATAGTTGGACACATACTTAACAGAATTTTAACTCTAAGGGCAACATCAAACTTTCGAAATGTGTAAGCATTCATTTTAAACGCCAATGGCTAAAGATGAACCATGAAATCCGAATTTGAATTGTGTCACGTAAGAACTTTACCGTGAAAAAATTCATAAAAATATTCCTAATTATAATATTAGTGAATGTGTATGAGTACTATCCATACCCAAGGCCGCACTGTAAAGTATTACTGTATGACTAAGAAATTTTGATAAAGAAATTCACTAATGATATCGCACTTTATAGAGAAAAAACCTTTTACTTGATATCACACTAACCATAACACATTTTTAACATCGATACTTCACTTGATAGTAACCTCTAGTTTATTGAGAAAAATGTAATGCATCTCGTTATAATAATCCCACTCTCTACTTTTTATGAAATGAAGCGATTTCGATGCATCCAAATAGTAAGTGCCACTTCTGAATATTATATATTATAGTGAAGTATATTAATTCAATCAATGAATTGTACAATATATATTCTCATATGCTAATAGAATGAGAGGTATTAACAAATTTAAGCGTATTAAATTTTAATGAACGTTAAAATTAACTGAAAACGTAGATTATTTTCTAGGATCTATCATCAGCATTTAAAGAATTCAGTTTCTACTTTAGAGGCTCAAGTTAGCTTCTTTAAATGATGAGGGTTTCGAATGTATTTTTAATTATGAAAAGAAGTACTGAAGAGAGTAAAATTAAGAAATTTTTATGCATTACTGAGGTTACCGTCATACAATAATAAACTGAGTAGTGCCGTTTGGTCTGTGACCCTTGGACTGTAATTATCTCCCATAAGTCAGTATGTTGCTTGAATTCGACTAAATTACACCTCAACAGACCAAAAATGATTCCCTATATTTAATTCTAAGTCTCTACCTTTCCGTTTATATAGCTTCATCACATAACATATGCAATTCCCCCACAACAAATAAGAATATCTGGTTAATAATAAGGTCTCAGATGAGGTGCAAATTTTTGACTGTTGTTGCTTTCAAAGATTTTAAAGCTGCAGTTGTGAAATAGACATCATAACCATTAAAACTCACAATATATTCGGTGTTCATATTCATCAGGTGAATGTCTTGACCTCCGTGAAACAAGTTAATGTTACCCTACCAATGAGTACAATAATCATTGAAGTACAATCTGGCCACCGCTATGATAATCCTGTTTAGTACAATAGGAAGCACAGATTCAGACAACTGGTATACATGCCTGGTCAAAAAGCCACTGTAAAGCATCTAATAAAAGCACACTGTTTTATTTGATTAATGAATTGTGAAATATATAAGCTGCCGGTTGGGATCTACAAGAAAACTATCCAGAAGAAATTTTGAAAGCCACGTTGTTATGGCCAAGTTCCACCACTATTACGCTATTTTAGGACTTCAGAAATAGATACAGTCTCTCAGAATTCTAGTGAGATGGTGTCATTCACATACATAATGAAGAAATATAATATAATAACAGAATAACTACAGCTCATTTCAACGATGAAAAATCTAGTTTGAAATAACTAATTTTGATTTGCGAAAAAGCACTACACTTCACCGCTTACTTGAAAAGAATATGCAAGAGTCTTATTGAGTCATAATCACTTATGAAACAGTGTAATGTCAATAAGGACTTTGTAAATCTATTAACAATTCGTTAACTGATTACACTCACCAGATAATCTCCACAAAATATAAATGACCACAAGTATTTTCTCTGTATTTAGTCTCAGCTAAGAGTCATACAATCTAAATGACTATCTTTTCTAAACTTCAACTCTCAATTTTCAGTGTTAAAACGCCTTTTACTACCAAGTAAGTATTCATTTTGATGAGAATATAACCAATAATTTCCGTTAGAAGAAAAAATATCTAAATAGATATATTCTAGTATCGGTTTGTAGACACTTAATTAATTGGCTACAGGATTTCATCAAGAGCTGACATCGGTTAGAGAAATATTGGAAAACCTGAGAGTACTGGACAGCTGTTTCTGTCCTAGTTTGGGACTACTCATCATTACGCACCCACCGACAAGTTTCGAACCCAGGACCTTCTGGTTACAAGGCGAGCTCGTAGACCATTAAGCCAGTAAGACCCGATTCAATGGCCAGCCCATGAATTCTAACCCCTGCCAGTTCACGAAATAGCGCGACCACTTCGCCATGTCTTCGGAGAGTATTAGTCCTCACGTCCAACATGCTTGTGTAACTGTTTAAAGACTGAAATAGTTCATTAATAATAATGTGTAATGTATAAGCTCATGAATTCGCTAATACCAGTACTCGATAATCAATACTTACAAAATTCAATGAACTCTCCTTATTAGCTCTTAGATTTCATTATTTTCCTTATGAAATCAACATAAATGAAACAAGAGGAATATAACTTCACTATTCTATTCAGCATTTATTAAGGTTATTTTAGATACCATGCTATTTGTAGGCTGTGTAGAAATTATGAAACACTTTTCAGTGATTATATTCTAAAGCTGCACAATCGCATACACTTAATACTTTGCCAAACGAGTGTCATTAAAACTGTAGATTTTGGGATGTCATTCACGTAATACAGAAAGCACTAATTAGGTAGAAAACAAAACAAAATTGAATTAATACACTCACTGACGTAACAAATTTGGATTGTTTGAGTGGAACTCAAGCAAAATTCAAGGAGGACCAAAATTAGATTAATGTCATGAGGAGTAGATATGTATTAGTGACAAAGGAGAAGAAAATTAAATAAGATTCAGAAAAAAATTACCCATCGAATGTTAAGACATAACTAGGTCCACTGTGGGTTCAGTGGCTGAACAAACTTCTTCTGCCTGCAGAGTTTGGGATTTAACATGTGGAATACCAAAGCTTTCGTGGTTTGAAGAAATTTGATTCACACTTCTTTGACAAGATTTCCACATATTATGCAGATGACTATGAAGTTGATTGGCGAGTTCCACAATAGGATTGCAGAGATCTTTCTTCTCCTCTTTAAAACTCTGAGTCTTTTAGTCTGTATACACAGTGGCGGCATAAATTATCGCAAGTCGACCACTGCGTATTTCTGTTCGTAGTTCTAGTAGTAACTTGCACCAGAAAAGCCCAATAAAATGTAAATGCTCATAAATTTTATATCTGTAGTTAACAATCATAAATATAAATGAGTCTAATTTCAAATGGTTAACTTTCAATTTTCAGTGTTAAGACCGAATATTTAGAAAGGTAAGTGCTAATTTTATTGTATATTTAACCAGAGAGACGTGTCATTAATTTTTGTAAGAAGAGAGAAAACCATCTAAATGGATATTTTCTGTTGAAACTGCTCAATTTTAAAGCAGAAAATCCATTAGAAATAATAATGTGTAATGTATAAGCTCATGAAGTCACCAGTACTAGTGATTAACAATCATGACTTATCAAAGTCAATAAATTCTTTCTATTTCCCCTTGGATTGCATAATTTTCTCTATAAAATCACACAAATGACAATAGAGAAACATAATTTCATAGCAGAATCGTTTATAAAAAATATACCAGTATACCTTTGATGTAAGTATGGTTTGTGTAGACTATACTAAAAATAGAGACAAATAATTTTACAGCCTACATCTATGGAGCCAAATGTAAGTCTCACTCTTTGAAAGTTGATCATTTATAATTTCATGAATACATTTTTAATGCTTCATAATTCATACTGCATTATATAATCCACATTTCTACTCATCTGAGTGATATTTAGCTATATGTAAATTGATGTGCTTAGTGAAATTGAATAGACTTGTTTAGAAATAGTGCAGATGCCCTGAGTGTATCTTCCATGATTAGAAATGTCTAAATAGTTAGTAATATTTGATGTAATACTTGTTGTATACTTTACCTGATTGACATGCAGCTGTGATAAAATCTACCTTTACACTGTCTGAATCCTACATGAATCTTTTAAATAATTTACGTGAAAATCAGCTTATTTTGATACAAAAAACTGAATAATACACACCGATTGAAAAATTCATCAATGAAATGCAAATGGTTTATGCAATATCGAATACATCCATACATAAATATGTCTTCGGTAATTAGTGGCTATGATTTTCTCCAAACTGCTCACCGACTAACTGTTATTTTGAAGAATCTGTATAAACTCAAATATACTTGTCAGACATGACCCAGTACAACACAACAGCGGATTAAACAGTGAGCTGTGATGTCGTTAATTTGTAAAATCATATGTAAATAATCCCTTTCAGTATAATTATATTGTAATGACAGAAGACAAGGGCCAGACAACAGATCGTTTGTTGAGAAAATCAAGAGATATTTATAGATTTTTATGTGCATTATTATTAGCGTTATTGTTAGCGGAGAAGCAACCTCTTCTGACTGATTGTTTTCTTGCTGAAGGTTATTCTTTTATCTCTTTGTGGCCGTTTCTCGGAAAATCAAGCCATATAATTCTGTGAATCACATTTCCATACATTAACTCCGCTGTGATTGGCAGGTGATTTTCTCAAGGTTAAGCTTTGTTATTGTTTTTCTCATGACCCTGATTCGGGACGTGAACATTGATGTAAATTGTTGTCTATAATTTGGCTTGCAGCCAGCTCTCACCACAATATTACTGGACATAATGCAATTATAATGAATACAATAAGTATTTCAAATTTCTTTATAGTATGATCTTCAAAAGAACAATGGAATTAGAGTAGTATAGTTTAGGAGTGAATTTAAGAAGTATGATGTAGTCAACTACTTGACTTGTTCAGATGATAAGGTCTCATGAAGACGAATCTGACAGTTTGTAGCCATTGTCTATCGGTTGATAAACTTTGGTTTATCTTGCTTTGACTTTACTTCCTAATCAATTAGATGCCTAATTTATTTTTCAAGGTTTACGCCTACGCTGATCATTAAACTCCTGAGAGTATAATCACATTTAAATAATCAAACAATTAACAAGTGTGTTAGAATATGGCGATGACTGTGACAGGTTTTCATAGATTTTTATCAGCTAGATGCTTATTACACAGTACAAAACGGACATAATATATATTCTTTTTGTAAGTAAGATGCGTCAAAAGGAAGGTTAATCTTTATCGCTTAGTCCTGGTGCATTTAGTCTTTGAATAATACAATAACGAGAATAAAATCCCTTATTTTCAGTGTTACGTTCAAGTCTTTCCAAGAGATATTCGTCATATATGTCAATTTATACCAAAGGAAATAGAACGAATAGCAATTTGCGATAAAAATAACCAATTGGTGTATGTTCATTTTTATTGATAAGTAAATATTAAGTAATAGACTGGTTGAGACTATCAACTATAAATGTAGAAGTCAACTTTTATTAGTAATGATTAGTTTGTAACAACAAAAGACAAGGGCCAGGCAACAGAACGTTTATTACGGAAAATCAACACGTATTTATAGATTTTGATGTACATTATTGTAGGTTAATGTTAGTAGAAAATACAGTCTGTTGATTGGTTGTTTCTCAAACAAAGTTAACCTTGCATCTCTTGTGGCTGTGTCAGTTCATCTATATGTTAACTGTATCCGCCTGTCCATCTTGACCTTGACCTCAATTACTGTCAACCAATTTGGCTAGCAACCATCTCTCACCACAACATGACTAAAATTTGATACATAAACATTGACCTCAATTACTGTCAACCAATTGGCTTGTAGACAGCTCTCACCACAAGTTGAATTGTCCAGAATAATTTGATTACAACGATGCATTTCATGATGGTCTTCAGATTCAGACAATAAATGTGATATTTAAATTTAAGGTGTAAAAATACCACTTTATAGAGAAATGGCAACTGACTACACAAAATGTGATTAAATATTAATTGCCTTTTAGTTACCTTTGTGACATGAAATAAAAGACTGCGCTGATACCAAGGTTGTATTGCTTCAAAAACACCTTCAAACAGTATTCGTACATTCAAGATATTCTTATTAATTATTTCTTTCCAGTTGTGATTGTTATCTTAGAGTGTAAGTTCACAGCAAAAGACAAAAATCAAAATGCATACTGTACAGTAACCAAATATTCATCTAAAACTCTAGAGTATTTATGACAAACGCCTTTTCAAATATTTAAATATTCCCATTATTGATATTAGAACAATACATATAAGCGAACAATATTGTTTTCAATTAGATCTTCTACAGACTATTCTCTAATTTACATAGATTTGTATACATAAAAATTTAAACCGATTGCGGTGATTTAGTGGATCAAATAGTAATGATAATAATAATGTTAATGTGGTAAATGTTTTGAACGTCATTAATAACGATGATTATAATGACCTGATGTCCAATTGAGCAGAAGAGAGGATGGTTCATTCAAGAGAGATGACTATAGAAAACCTACATCTGCAGGACAATATACACATTTCCTCGGTTTTGTACTAATCTGATACAAAATCACTTTGGTCAGATGCCTCATGAATAGCGCAAGACGGATCTGTACAGATGACTCCCTAGAAAATGAGTTAGGATGCATCCAAAATACACTGATCCAAATGGGTTATCCTAGTAGATTTGTAAGGAGAAGTATGAACACCAGGTATAATAAAGAGAAACTGACAACGGTTACAAAGAAACAACTGTTCCTGAAACTGCAATTTAATGGGAACGTGGCTAGTGAAGTCTTACATCTCAGATTATCGAGAGCAATAAAATGGACTTATACTGCCGCCAACACCCTTTGTTTGTCATTTTCCAGCTGTCCATCAATCATGATTGCTCAAGCGAAAGACAAGTTACCTAGATGTGTCACTTCTATGTGTATCTAAAAATTAAGTGGCTCCTGTGGAGAAAGCTATATAGGGTGAACAAGTAGACAGTTCAACAAACTCATTTAATTAGACTGTCTGCTAATGATGTTCCAAGACGTTCACAATATCCACAGCCTAGACACTGATACAATCTCAAACCATTATAAGTCATTTTAAGTGAATTGAAATTACATTCTGATTAATTTGATCCAATATTTAAAAATGTTTTCAGTTACAAAACTGCACTGTCAGCGTGAGTTCTTATTAAGTTTGGAAAATAATTTGTATTCTACGAACAATAAGAAATCTAATAGTTACACTCTAGTGAACATTTGTGTAGCGTTATTATTTCTTAAAATTTATTAGTTTAGCAAACCTTTCCTAGTTTTCTTTATAACGTCATAGTACAGATGACTAGTCATAAATGACGCTTTGGTAGGCGGAATTAGGCACAGATTCTTTTGTTTATGGGTTACAATCACATCTAAACTCCAAGCAGAAGCAACTCACACATAGGTGTCAGAGTGATAGACTTTCTGAGGTGGTATGAAAAGTATCTCAAGGGATTTTTAACTGTTTACAGAGCTATTTTCACTTAGAAAGTGAAGTTTCTTTTAAACTAATTACTGACGATTGCGTTACTCGTCGTCTGCTTTGGATTTGACCAGTCTAATTTGACCACACAGAAAATTAATCGTTGCTTAAAAAGTCTTCTTGTAAAATACTGTCATCGGGAATCGATGCTATACTGATAAGTGCAGAACTTCACTTCATTCCTACTAGCATTTGAAATCAGATTATATTGCACTCATGTATGCACCGGTGTCATGTAACTTGTTTGCTTGTTGGTTACAGAAAATATTTGACCGAAAATGTCGATTTATGTTATATGGTACAATCAGACACACTATTTTTTAAAGAACAATTTCGTCTTCAGATCACTCGTATTTCCTTTAAATTTTCTCATGGATAATGTTCAATTTATGCCGTGGGAAAATTATGCTGATCGAAATAAGTCTTTCATAAAGCCTATACATTAATTTGTAAAACTTTGCAAATAAAGACTTAGTGAATGGTTTCATTAGCAAGCATATTTGCTAATAGACGTCAAAATCTCATCACGAAAAGAAGATTTTCTTCCGACCTTATCTATTTCACATTGTAATAGAAGGTGAACTAACTGGTCAATCTACGATATAATTGTCTATAAATATGAATCCTAAATGGTATATGGGTTTTGAGTGAAAGGTCTAGTACTGTGTTAATTTAGTACGCTTTGTCATAATGGCCGAAACAGACGGAAACAATTTGTATATCATATTTTCATAGATTAATGTCATTTTATTGATGGTTTTCAATATTCTGTTGAACAGAGCGGCGGCTGGAGTTAAAATGTAAGTTTATTTACTTATGGGTTATTTTGCTAAGATTGCTAAGGTTGAATTTACCGATAAAAAGATTTGAAAAATGTATCATGAACTGAATAAATCTCGCTGAGTGACCACAGATTATCAGCACATATACATAAAACGTTTGGTTACAGGATGTCATCATGAGGTGACATTGGTTAGAGAACCATTGGAAAACCTGGGAGCACTGGATAGCTGTTTCGTCCTAGTCTGGAACTCAGTGGCCTAATGGTCTACGAGCTCGCCTTCTAACCAGAAGATCCTGGATTTGAACCCTGTCGGTGGATGTGTACTGCTGAATAGTCCCAAACTAGAACGGAGGAAACTGCTGTGCAGTACTCACAGGTTTTCCAATGGTTCTCCAACCAATGTCAGTTAATGATGAAATCCTGTGACTAATCAATCAAATCCCTACAAAACAATACTTGAACATAAAAGGTTTATTTTAAAATACCAACTAACAGTGACGTACTCAAGTTTCGTTTTATACTCTCAATCATCAAACTTTCGGTTTTATATAAAAGTGTGGAAATGTGTAGCTTTTACATATGAAGATACAAATTGCAATTGAGTAACTGTGTGACATTTGACCTACTAGCACTCTCCACTTGATCAGACGTAGTTAACTTGTTTAAGTACTCTCGTACTTACAGTCACATAAGTAGTATATAAATGGCAGATATGTGTCAATGAAAATATAATTTTATGCATGTTTTCCTTACATATGATATGAATATGTGTAAATTGGGAAATACAAGATGAATGTATATCATTAAATTTAATAATAACTTCAAAATGCGATCTTTGAGTACTTTTAAAATATGAATCATTCTATTAAAGGAACTATAAAAAGATATAGGCGAAAAACAAACAAACGAATACTGAATAAATATATTGATTTTTCATTCTAAAAATATCTCTGCAGATGGAATGACGGTGTAAAAGAGTAAGTGGAGACTTGTCTTCTTAGTAAAAGAAATCGAATTTTACAAATCAATAAGTTATACGGGCATTAGAAGCTTGAACTTAAGTCATGGAGATGGAATAAATTTTGCTTCTCCTGTAGATATTTTGTCCGGTTTACATTAGTACTAAGGTACAGAACACCTCCAACAATATTCTGACGAAAAAGAAACCTGAAATATACACGAAAATATTAATAAATGAAAGTGTAAAATGAATGAAGTAGACAGCCATTGGGGAAACTGAAAAATAAGGACACTGAATTCTGAAATCTACTTACCAGACGTAAAACAGTTAGAAACAAGAATAAATGAGAAATATTTAACAAATAAACAACCTACAAATACATTTTTCATTGACTAACAGTGACAGTTAGAATTATTCAGTGCTACGCAAAGTGCTGTAAACAACTTGGAACAGGAGAGGAAGAAGAAGAAGAAGAAAGACTTCTATAGACAACTGCGAACAGTAATATTGACAACATACCGAATAGCGGCATCAAAATCCTTATGGGTGGTATGAATGCCGGCAGAACTGGGAGCAGACAATAAGGGAATATATCTCACCATGGGTCGAGAGGCTCTCGGAGAAATGAATGACAATAGATGACACTTATCAGATGTATACTCCTTCAATGATTTGGTGATTGAAGGCAGTGTGTACAAACACAAGGATGTACACAGGGAAACATGGAGGAGTGTTGCTGAAGCCCTATGTTCCACTTGGAACCCAAGGGAACAATAATAATAATAACAGCAGCAACAGTATATACGAAAAGTTGAAAATGTGAAATGGCCTTAAAGTAATTAGTTAATGCGAATGAGTAAACAATTAGTACTGATTTACGCTTTTGTTTAACTGAACTATTTCATGCATCAACGTAATTATTCTGTACTGCATTAAATGATCATTCTCAGTGCTCACCTAGTTTAACTGATCAAGGGTACTTCATCAATGTCAGACTTCATAAACATCACCAAACTACTTTTCCACAGATAACTGAAGAAGCTGTGACAATTTTTACAGAACATACCTTATACTGAAAATGCATTATTGTTTTCTATGCAGAAACCTGAAGTACATGCTGTAAGTTTAATACTGATTACAAAATAAATTCTACCAACCGCATCAAGAAAACATTTTGTTCTTCATTCCTTCACATTCCCAGTGGAATAAAGAGCTTCAAGTTGTAAGCTTTGAAGTCTAAGTAGTGGTGTTGTTTTTACAGGTTGTTAGCCTCAGTCTGAACCTTCCCTCTTTTCCAGATTTATCACAGGCTAGGAAAGGTTTAAGAATACGCTGAACGAGAATCGAACCACGAGCGCATGCGTGGTTAGTCAGCAGTGTAACCCTGAACTACTGATACAACATAATTTGTGTTAGATAGTTGAAAACAATCATCAAGAAGCCCTGGACCTAGGCTTCGTGCTTGTTGGCACTCATCAGCAAGGCGTATTTGCAGCCTTGAAGTAACGGATATCCCTCATGAGATCCAAATAGGCATCATTCAGTGCTTCAGTTGCAGACGTCTCATATGAGCTAATCGGGCCCATTCAGAAAACACTCTAGAAAAAATAAAGTCACCTGTATATTTGGTTTTATAAAATGTGTCCAAGGAAAACAGGGCGATGATTAACAATTCATGATTGACGCAGAGTATCCTTAAGTAAATTAAAGACATATTGTCCAATAAATTTTCATTTAAAATAGTAACGCTAATACAAAGCTATTACATTTTTCTTGCTCTCTTCTTCAAATTAGTCCTTTCAAAGTAATTAACGAGTAAGCCATCTATTCTTATTTATTCATTTGCAATTATTTTGGTGAAAAACATGTTGAGGCAATAAGTAGATGAGAGGTGATTGGATAACTTGTCGACTTCACTAAAATTAATGTTCAACTGAGAAGTAATAATAATAATAAGGACATATTTATTTCAGAGTACCTATAGAAGAGTATACATAAGGCACTGTGTAAACAAGTGTTAAACTCAACAGCGTTCACCGTGAAATGTCTTCAGTGGCACTGGATTCAGTCACTCAAATACGCTGAATGGTGAAGACAGTTCTTGTATATCTCATCTGTGCCTTTTTTGTACTACTTACATATGCCCACTTAGTTTTATGTATACTTGTAATAACAATTTTCCATATTTTATCTTATTATTTGGGGGAAGTGATCAAGCAATGGAGTATTATTAACGACTATAAAGCTGGAACCATAACTTTGAATCTTCGTACAACATGAACTATGAAATATTTCTTACTTCTTTTGTTCCTGTTTTTCTTTTCATTAAAATATAATTGTAACTGCACATCAGTTGTCTTATAATCTTATGAATTATAATACTGAGAATGTATAACAAAACGACACATTCCCACAATCGCCACACGAGGACGAGTAACACAAAGGAAACATGTTAGTAGGGAAATCAACTATAGCTATTATTTAGCCATAGATAATAGCTTGACCTCTCATGATGCACTAAAAAGTTGACCACTCAGTATTTTCTAGCAAGAAGGTGAACGATGTGAAATGTAGAAATGAATCGTTCTTGTGAAACCTGAGTATTTTTGAGGGGCCTTAGTAGTCATAAGTAATTCCATTTAGGTGAAATTCAATAATAAATAAAAATCCAACAAATCTCTGTAATTTAAATATTTGCATTATTACAATTAGTGAATATAGTTTGAATAAATAGTTGTTTTTGGTAATTTGTTGTCAGGACTAAGAGTCACTTGGGTTTAATGAATGTAGACTGATGATAGATTTGGAGGCGATGAAAGGAAACTGAAATTAACTCTGGTTGGAAATGGTTAACTAGAGGAATTCATAAAAGGATACAAAGCAACCACAGCATTAAAACCTAGTCTCCGATTTCCCACTAAAAAACAATGTATTATTCTATCTATCCTGCATGGGTGATTACAGTAGCTTGATACCTAGACAAAGACTGATTGTTGCAGTCAAAATGACTTTTCATATAGCATAAATCTGGATAACTGAGGACGTGAAGCCTACACACCTGTCTAAGCCATTAGAACATAGCAACAATGACGTTACATCTCAGTGTATTTATCTGCTTAAGTTTACGCGTGGTCACATATGGATAATGAGAACTCATAGACCTCTGAGAGTAAGGACTTCAAAACGTATTTCTATGTGACTTCAGTGAAACTTCCAATGCCCAGATCACATTAACGGTGAAAATACATGACCAAGCTCATCTACCATGAAACATATCATGGAAACAAGGCGAAAATCTGATGCATAAACGTCTTTTAAATATATCTATGGTAGGTGTTCCACGCATATCCTAAAGTTCGTGGAGGCCGTAGCGATTAAGAAGTTCAACCCACCTTTAGGTATTCAAAAACAGTTTGTCATCAAATTAAAACTCCTTTGGTAATTTCGCCTTGACACCAAAACTGATGTTCTACCCTCCCACCCTCATTCAGTTCGCTGATCTTCATTATTATCCTAACCTCTAATAAAGACTTTCAATCTGACCTATGTCTATTTGCTCACCCCTTAACGCTTTATCACTTTCTCCATAATCATATCAAGTTGATATGATTATGAGCAATAGTTTATGCTCGAAACATCATCAGTTAATATTACTGTACAACACTATGTGATTTATCAAAATAAAATCTCTAAATGATGTCAGCTCATCATGAAATCCTCTAACCAATCAAACAAAATCCTTGTAAAACCAATACTTGAAAAAGAGTAGACCTTTTACTTTTCTCATTCAGCATTTAACAGTTGTCTAGAATCATCCAGACAGTACGAACTATTTTGATTCCCATAACCAGTCCATACTGGTTCTAAAATAGTATATTACTTCATCATTTGAGTGATCATTAGTAATACTTGTAAAATACAGCTACTTATCTAGAAACATGTAGTGTTGAATTTGAATGCTACATTTGTGAATAATCATTGATCAAATAGCTATACACGGATCTAATGCTGCATAGCATATGCACAGACATACATGTGACAAAACTGTAGCCAATATTTCTAACCGAATATTTTACCAAATCTTAAATAACAGTGACGCTCAACATTCTTAAAATACAAACACTGTCAGAAATAGATTTTTTCCGGCAATATACACGTGATTGATATCAAATAGTGAATTAAGCTAAGCTTTAACTTTGTTTTGTTGAAGAAGATATGACTGATTAAAACGATCCATTCAGCTGACGATCTTTTCACAGAAAAACAGAATGAATTAATATTACCATGGTATATTATGTCTTTCATCACATTTGATCAATTTTAGTACCAAGATTAATGAAATGATTATCAAAGATGAGTAAAATGTGAATTATTCTACTGGAATTTGAAAAACAATATATAGATACGAGCCAAGTTAAACTTTAAGCACCACTAACTACCAATGGAGAGTGTAGCACCATTGACCTTGAATGGTCCAATGAGATTTATTCACGTGAGTTGAAGCTTCTATTCCGCTTGATTCGAGTCAATTGCCTGCTCTAAAGCAGTTGTGTTTGTAATTTGGGGAGGATCAAGTCTTCCAGCATTGCCCAGATGTGGGATTGAATAGGAAAGAGAGCATCTGTTCATGTGGAGGTGTGATGACTATAAATTGCTTCAGCAGGTCTGTTGATGGATATGTGCAATTTGTTTGAGAAGAGTTAGTGTCAGGTAAGGTAAGCTGATGATTTCAATATTTCGTAGGAACATTTTTTGCCAGTTCCCATCTTTCCTTAACCCAGGTTTTGTATATTTGTAATTACTGGGTTTCAAAACAGCCTGTGAGAGGCGCAGCTGCTGAAACTGAAAATAGTCTCGTATAAATATTTCAGTGGTCCCAGCACTACAGGGATATCGCATCCTGGAAAATGGAGAGGCTTACTTTCTTATTGGGAGGAGAAAGTGTTGTCGTACATGTAGATGAAACTGTCTTATTAAAAAAAAATACAACCGTGATCGAGAACGAGCGAATAATGTTTGGGTGATTGATTTATATCATACCTCTCTACAGAAAGGATTCTTCGAGAGGATAGCAGTTAAGTACCTTAATACCTATTATTACTCGACTAGTGAAACAAGGATCGATAATACACAAAGATGAGTGGAAAGTTTATAACTCCTTGTAATCCTTTGGATAAATTCGCCACAGAGTCAACCATTCTAATGATTTTGTGGATCCCATTACATGGACCCACGCCGATTCTATCTGAGGCTTTTGGGGAAGGTTAAGAAACAGGATTGGAGACATTACCGGATCTCAAAAGGAGGTCGTTTATAGTCATTTAGATGAATATATGTATAGGATGTCGTGCAACTTTGACATTGATACTCCTGTGCTAAACTGAGAGATTCTTTTATCACATGTGAGAGAAAGATACCCTATGTAACAGTTTTATACAGTTTCTATGCATTTCTTTCATAAATATATGTATTCCATACCCTAAAATGCCTCCTTCATGTAATTGGTACGTCCAGGGTCATTCGCTGATTGGTAGTTAGTGCTGCTTAAAGTTTAACGGAAGTACTTTTTTCGGATTGAGAAGCTTAAAGAATGGTGAACTTTTGATGACTACGGTGGAAATGTGACTCATACGCTCAAACACTGGACTTATAAGCAATGGGTTCCAGGTCTGGATCCCTCTCCAACTACTCTAATTAGGTTAACTGAACAGTAGCATCAACCCTCATATAATTTATGCAGCTCATAGTCCATACGTAAGAAACCGTTCTGGGTAACTGAGTTAAAACAACTGAATCCAGCAACAAACATTTCACATCGATTATCCTTTCTTTGTGAAATTACGATGCAACAAATTAAATATAATTCTCGGGTAAAAGCTGGGTGACTGTAAATTCAAAGTAGGAGATAACTAAGACTTTCTAATAATATTTGAGCTATCAGCCAATTCACAAACAACAACATCAACACCTGAAGCTTCGATATTTTAACTCTTAGTTCACATTCTTCTCAAATAATGTCTGTGAAAAGATTTCACTTTGTATGATGGATCTGTTTATTGCTATTATTACTATTATCAATATATTGTTCATATTTCAGACAGAAAGTTGACCGAAGCTTAGGAAAGCGTATTAAGTGGTGGAATTAACTTCAGTATTAACAACCAAAAGCTAAAAGTTGAAGATGTTATATCAGTAATTGGTACACTTTTAAAATTCCTATCTCTTTAGATACTCTTTAACAGAGATATGTCACGAAATGCATGACACCAAACACACCCGTGACTGAAAAACTAATCTGCCTTTTTGGTGGAGATTTCAGCTATCTCACATCTAATCTTATGTCACATTTTTGCCCACCAGTCGTGCAGATCCATTCATTTCTTCTCTGTCACCTGATCGTTGAACCATTTTACAGTAGTTCAGTGATATGCTGAGGCTTACTTTCAGTTTTTACTGAAATCACAGTCCCAGAAATTTGGATTCCATGATTTGCATAAAGCAAGATATCTGAATTAATCTACAGTTCCACGATTACCGGTATCTTGCTAAAGATAACCGACTTGTGACCTTAACATCACATACATTTATAAGAACGAATAATTCATTCCTTCTTTGTCATATAACATATTATTATCTTGTAAAACTCATTAAAGTAAAAAAATGTGACTGTATTTAAAACAGTTCAATGCAATTCAGACCACTAGACACAGTGCATGAATAAGTTAACTAATTTAGACAAATACGTTACGTCAGACTTTCAATACATACATCTTTACATTACTATGCAAAATTAGCATTTTCGATAGTGTCTCTACTTATATTCTAATTTCAGTAGTAAATAGAAACAATAGTACCTTCAACTTTCGAAAGATAAAGAAGGCTAATCAATGAGCCACTGACGTCACTCATCGATCTAACTTGAAATCAATCAAGTCCTTGAAAATGAACACATGATAACAAATTACTTATCGACTAGTTCTCAACAATGACACATAAACCGTTGAAAGAAAAAACACCGAAAGTGACTGGTTATTTTTCATTTTCACTTATGATCTATGAATTTGTGGGTTTTGATATCAATAAGCGGAGACTGATGTATTGATATGCAGACTTTTCATCAGTCTATTCATCTGCATATTCATTCTGACCCACACTATGACCTACTTTCTTGACTTTCGTTCATCATTTTACCTGTTAAAGCCTTAATTTCGGATAAATTCCTATGTCAGGTACGCGTGTGGTCACTGTTTTTTTCTTTTTTCAAATGTGTTGTGCAAATACATCAAAAGATTCCGACAAATTCTGTATTCTACTGCGTTTTGTCACAATATGTCAAGTGAACTAACTGTTTCAAAAATCCTTTTAGACTTACAGCCTACTTGTGTATAAATGATGACAGGCTGAGTGAAGGAACAGTAACCTCTCAATTAGATGCACAATTTACCATGTTAACAGTGATAAGTTTCTGAATAATAATTAGTTATTATCAACACTTTCAACAGTCGGTTTGTAGGGATTTGATTTGTTTTTCAAGTTCGACCACGGACTGATATCAGTTAGAGAACCACTGAAAACCAGGGAGTACTTGACAGCTGTTTCGTCCTAGTCTGGGATTCATCTTCAGTGCTTCTCTGACTAATATCATTCGGTCACAAATCAAATACCCAGAAACCAACTCTTGAGAATTAATCTGATGCTCGCTAGTGACTGATTACAGCATGGAGTCTCCTGGAGTTCTAGTGAGAAGTCGTGACAATTGGAATTCATCCTGTCGTCTGTAAGGACAAATGCTCGCCAATGACATAACAAACCAAGAGAATTATTGCAATAATTACACAGTAGAAACAAAGAATATTATATTTGACAGTTTCTTCTTCAAGTTGTTAGTTAAGCAATAATTGACATTGAAAACACTAATGCATTTTTAAATAACATCCAGCCATTAAGATCAGAAACGCCAAAGGTTTATGTGTGTAAACTATTACTAGATTATAGATCAAAACATGTTTAAAGGACCATATGAATAAACTAAGTTGAGCATCAGATATAAAAGTAAATGGTCATGAAAAGCAGTTAATATTAGTGAATGCTTCCGATTGATGTTCAAATTGAATTTCATTTGATTTGATCATAAACTTCGTATGAATGAATTATAACATCAAAAAGCAGCAACAAAAAATGAATCGAAGATTATTTCCGTGTCAGTTTGTATGTGAATAACCAAAGATAAACTAACAAAATAAAAGAGGTTTGTTCAGACCAATCCTAAGATTCAGAAATGAACGGATCAGATGAATCTTATTGGGAAAGTACACATGCAGGATGAAAGTCAGTATATAAAAGATACAATATGCTTTTCCTGAATTTATAGATACCACGGTAGATCAAGTTAGCAATCGTGTTAGGACTTCCTGTTTTTATACTCAAAACCCTGGCTGTTTCCAGACAAATACTACGAATTCTGCCACATGAATTATTTGGTACTTGGCGAATTTTGACAAGTTACTACTCATACAATGGGCACCAACAAGGTGGGTCCTTCGTATGGCTATTTAGGACGATGTTCAGGAATAAGATTAAAAACATTCAAATTTGTGCTTCTGATAGGACCCAGCATAAAGTAGTATATCATGCCCTCTCACGAATCATGTGATTTATCTTGTGATGGAGTTACTATGTGAATGTATCATTTCTCACGCATACTGCGAGACCAATTCATCGTCTTTTGTCTCACCTTGGTCTTTGTCGGATCTCCGACCAATGAGAATAGACATTTCCAGACAATAAGAACAATACATGTTCACGGTTGCGAGCCGACTTTATTATGGTTAAGAAAATGTATAAATATCACGGGTTGTTTCTTAAACTATATAGTATAATAGAATACAATATCTTACAGTCACAGTCCAGCCCTTGTCTTTTAATATTTCCGTGGCTCAGTGAATCGGAAGGTATAACGGACAAACAGGCGTATCAGGGTACCAGTCGAGTTCATTAACGTTATAGTAATTAACAGGCGCAGATATAACAAAGTAGCGAATGGATTTATTCAGTTCAGTTCAGTAATAACAAATTGGCAACGAAGTTATAACAGCTTCTTATGAAAATGTCTCCACAGGAGAAGTCAAACTGGCATATACTCGTGAGGGAGGCGAAATCAGGTAATTTTTCCTTATTTGTCTAACGCAAAACTGGTCTGATTATGAAGAAACAGATTAGCTTTACTGTATGTACTGTATCATCTCTATGAGAAATTCTTCAACCTCTGTGTCACGATTCGAATAATAATGTCCTTGTGTAATTACAACTATCAGAACAGCGGATAGTCAGGATATCAGTCTGATTTTCAAGAACCAAGAATGTAATATCTGTATAGTGACAATAAAACTTCAGTTCAGTGATTACTCTTTTCAAAAGATCATTCTCTAGTTTCTGTAAACAAAATCGTCAGGGATTCATCCAAGTGGTGACTCCATAGCCACAATATCTATTAGCCAATAGAATTTTGTTTTAAAAAGGAAATGAACGTTTACTTCGAGAAATTTAAATAATAAGATTAAAATTCATATCATCTCACTAGGACTAATTCGCTATATTCAAATACAGCTGTGTTACCTACATACAAAGTATGTCTAACTCAAAAGGTAAAGATAGTAAGGAAACCCCGTTGAAAGTAATCTTGCTTACTTTCAATTCTGAGAGAAGTGATTCATCAAGCAGATCTTCTGAACACATTTGTGGTGAGTGCTACTTATAATCCGATATAAGTAGTATATCAGAAACGAATTCAGAAATGTAACAATATGTTTGGTACACTGGAAAGTGCAATCAAAGAAGAGAACCATGAGATGAATGTTGCCATATGATGCAGAATCCAAGAAGCTATCGAATGTGATGATATTCGACCAATTTGTCAAGAATGTGGTAAATGATGTGCAAATGGCAGGTTGAAAATATGGTTTACCAAATTTAACTATGTACAATACGTTTCACTTAAGATACAGTCCTTTCAACCCCCTCGATTTTTTTTTCTCTACATTTGGTGTCGCTGCCTCTGTCGGAGATGAAGGCGCCATGGCCGCAGGTGTTCGAGGAGGGAGATGTGCAGGCGTTCCTCAGGGATTTCGAAGCTGTGGCGGAGTTGGTTGGAGTGCAGGAGCAGAAGGCGAAGCTGGTTTTATTGGGAACTCTGCTGAAGGGCCGCGCGAAGGCTGCGTACGACAGCCCGTACAGTTCGCCAATCCTTTTGGTGAAGAAAGCGAACGGGAAATATAGATTTTGTGTCGATTTCAGACAGCTGAATAGCCTCACCGAAGTAAAACAGTGTGCAATGTCTAGCGTAACAGAAACCCTTGATCGCCTTCATAAAGCAAAGTTATTCACCGTGTTCGACCTACGATCGGGTTACTGGCAGACCCCAATAGCAGAAAGTGATCGAAGTAAAACAGCTTTCACAGTTGGGCAGAAACAATACCAGTTTAAACGAATGCCATTTGGATTGGTAGGTGCCCCATTTACATTCAGAAGATTAATGACCTTATTACTGAAGGGTCTGAAGAATGTAGAAGTGTATGGAGATGACTTGTTGGTGTAGAGTGAGACGGAAAGCGACCATATAGACCACATCGAAGCTATCTTAAAGAGAATTGATGACTTTGGACTGCGGATTAATAAGAACAAGTCCCAAATAGCTAAAAACACGGTTGTCCTCCTGGGTTACAAAGTGGGAAATGGCGAAATACGGCCATTGCCGGAGAAAATCCTGACGGTCAAAACCAGCGAAGTGCCAAATTCAAAGCGAAAGCTGAGACAGTTTTTGGGAAGAGCGGCATTCTACAGCCGATTTGTCAAAAATTTCAATGAGATAGCAAAACCGCTTTATACGTTGCTGAGTGGAAATTCATGTGGACGGAAGAGGCACAGCAAACGTTTGAGCGAATTAAAGATGACATTGAAACTGCCAGCGCTGGGAAAGCAGTTCACAGTTTCGACAGACGCCAGTGATTATGGTATAGGTGCTGTTTTAAGATAAACGGATGGGGTTGTTGAATACGCTAGCCGTGTGTTGACACTTGCAGAACAGTAGTATTCTAGGGTGGAAAAGGAGTGTTTAGCCATTGTATGGGCACTAGAAAAAAGCAGACCATATCTGATCTGCTGCCGATTCCACATTGAGACCGACCACAAACCTCTTCAGTGGTTGAAAACAGCACGGGATTCACGAGGGAAGTTATCACGATGGATGTTACGCTTACAAGAGTATGACTTCACGATTGGACATATTCCAGGAAAAGAAAATGTAATAGTTGACTATTTGTCGAGATCAGATGATGAGACTGAACTACCAGAGGTAGGGAATGCAGTAATCGCTTTGGAGCAAGATCCCTTACAACTTGTTCGCCACCAGAATTCGGATCCTACTCTTAAGACAGTCATTCAGATGATACGTGAAGGGAAAGAAATTGAAATGGCAGCAGAGAATAAAGAGTTAAAGATGCTACTGCAGCAAAAACATAGACTCAAACTAAACGCTGCCGGCGTCCTAAATTGGAAAGACAGTGATGGTAGCTGGGTTACAGTGATACTGAAAAGCCTTCGTCGTGGGGTCATTCAAGAATGCCACCAACTAGCCCATACAGGAGTTGCACGAACATACGACCTAGTGAGCCAAAGTGCGTACTGGCCAAACATGAGAGGCGATATTGCGAACTACGTACTCGCTTGCCCACAGTGTGAACGATACCCGTAGCGGCGGTTGGCGACTTATGGTCCGTGGACATAATGGGTCCTTTCCCTCAAACAGCCAGTGGAAATCAATACATTTTAATGATGACAGAACACGCCACGCGGTGGGTAAATGCTGTAGCGATTCCAGATCAGCGCGCCAAGACCGTAACCGAGGCGGTTATTCGACATATTGTGGCGGATCATGGTGTACCAAAAATGATATTGACAGATCAAGGCCCCTGTTTTGAAAGTGAGGAGTTCAAGACTCGTCTGGAGGCACTGGGTATTAAGAGAATTAGAGCGACTCCGTATCATCCGCAGACAAACGGCTTAACCGAAAGGAACAATCGTACACTCAAGGAATGGCTAGCTGCGAAAAGAGGCAACTGGGAAACTAACTTACCGTTGGTATTGCTAGCACATCGTGCCACAGTACAAGGGACAACAAAAAAGTCGCCTTTCCTGCTGATGTATGGGAGGAAACCACGCTTACCGGTGCACGATAACACCTGGCCACAACAACAAAAATGGAACAGTAAGAGATGGACAAGTGAGCGGAAACAAGCTATTCAGAATATACAAGAGAAGCGTAAGATAGACATCGAAAATTATGGCAAGAAACAAATCAAAGCCTGGAAGCTGTTTGAAGTAGGTGACCAGGTGAAATGTAGGGAACAAAAGTATACTACCGGAAGTGGACCAGGATCAGGAAAGCTTCTGCGGAAGTGGGAGGGACCATTTGTGGTCACATCGAGACGCGGTCCAGTGTGCACAATAAAGGGAGGAGATAGAGAGAAAAGAGTAAATGACAGTCTGCTACAAAGATGGAGAAAACAATGTCAAGACAGGAACCAGAAGAACAGCTGTGCACCTGCAACGCCTGTGCTGCGATCAAGGAGGTTACAGGAGAGACTTTATAATGAGGGAGCGAGTGTGGTGAGTGCTATTTATAATCCGATATAAGTAGTATATCAGAAACGAATTCAGAAAAGTAACAATATGTTTGGTACACTGGAAAGTGCAATCAAAGAAGAGAACCATGAGATGAATGTTGCCATATGATGCAGAATCCAAGAAGCTATCGAATGTGATGATATTCGACCAATTTGTCAAGGATGTGTTAAATGATGTGCAAATAGGAGGTTGAAAAAATGGTATACCAAATTGAGCTATGTACGATACGTTTCACCAAATTATCAGTCCTTTCAGCCTCCTCGGCGTTTCCGTCACTAAACATTGATCTCCATGATAACATTTTTCACACAATCAGCTAAAAATCAACAACTAGCTTGAAACTAATGTCATGGATACAGTCAAATAACAACGTGTCTATGAAAAAGGAATATTAGGGAGGTAGCAAGACATCTGAGGAACTCACTGTGTATCTTTATAATTCAATAATCACCATCAACTTCCCTACTCACGATTGACTGTTTTTATTTTATTCTCCAGAATATCTGTTCTTTTGAAACAGTGTCTTGATTTAATGACGTCTCATTCCAGTTTCTTTTGACTGACACAGGTTTTAATGCACAAAAATTTTTCTAGCTGAGAATTATACCAACTGTCAGAAACCTGAAGGTACTAAATGAATTAGAGGTTACAATTATCCGTGCAACGGACACAATTGGTGTAACTAGTATCCAACTACTTATATCGATCAAGCAGTAGTATGTAGCATTACCCACCAAAACTAAGATCTTCAATCGACTGATGTGACATTACATAGCTAGCAAGTGTATAGCACGTAATTATACAAAAATCTCACCTTTCGAATAAAGTGTAATTAGTTATTGCAAGAGGGATGGAAGTCATTCAATTAATGAATTATGAATCCTTTAACCTGAATAAAGTATGATAGAAAGAGATATCAATATTAACCAAATTTAACAAAATATTGTAAAAGTCGAAAGACAGTATTTACCGTCACTCTCCTCATTATGCAGACATTTCGGTCACCCGTTAACAGATCCTAAAAGACTTCATGAAATTCAGATTTTATTCATGTACATTTTCCGAACGTATTTATCGTAATCATTTCATATAAATGTTTCTGTAGATGTAAAAGAAGTTCGTTTACATAAATTGAGACAGGAATAATCAACAAGATGATGCGTTCCATTGGCGCTATGATTAAACAGTGAATTTTTCTGTTACATTTTTATGATCATACTGTGTCAATCTGTTGAAATTCATGGGATAATAAGATAATGCAAAGTGATCATTTAAAGGCGAAGATTTAGCGAAACAGAATATCTTTATTTATCGAAATGTTTGATCATCTTCTCTCTTTTAGTTAATTTAAAAAACTGAAAGAAAGGAAGGCAGTGAAATATTCCAGAATCAAAAATTAAGTAATAACTACAGACCTTCATTAACAGTTGTCTTCGCTCAATACTACTCAAGATCAGATGGCCAGAAAAGATCAGCAACAAAGATCTCTGGGAGCGAACCAACCAGGAACCAATTGTGAAACAAATAGGCAGGAAGAAATGGAGATGGATTGGCCATACTCTGAGGAAACCATCAAGTGACATCACTAGACAAGCCATTGCTCGAGTTGAAACCGGAAGGGAAGCGGCGAGTTTGTCGTCAGTGCACGGGTGACTTGGAAGAGGTCATTTGAAGAGGAGATGAAAGTATATGGTCAGACTTGGAGCCAGGTGAAGACTGTAGCAGAGAACCGAACGCAATAAAGACTCACGGCTGAAGCCCTATGTTCCTCTAGGAATTAAAGGAAAAAAAAACAAGAATAATAAATAATTAAAACGGTTCATAAATGTTTTAGTGCAGATGAAATTGCATGCAGTTGTGCCTTAGTCTCTGGTAAATTCAATTCAGGGTATGACATGCATTTCACACTATTAGAATTTGTTTCTTATCCTAATGTACAGGTGAATAAGACAATAAATCATGTAGTTGGTTGGATAGAAGGACCTCAGTTGTAGAATGTACTTTCATAGAGAATATTGGTAAAGTATTACTTACTAGGCGATGAATGCGTTTGCTTCATTCACTATTTCCCCCTCTGAAAGATGGTAATGAATCGTGAAAGCTTAGAGAAATTACACTAGAAAGATTGCCCCTATCTATAAAGTCAACGCTTAAAGAGCCCTGTTAGATATCTCTTAGAATCTCCAAAGCACTGAAAGAATAGTTCGGTATCCACGAAAACATTATCTGTGACAGTTGTTACTGATTTGTAATAGAATGACCGGATAGTACTTTCCGAGGATTCCTTCTAAGTGAATGGATCCAAAATAGCAAGCCATTATTCATTGAGAATTATCTAACACTTCATAGTTTCTTAGTGATCCATTCATAGCAGGTGGATCTGGCGTAGATCGACGATCCAAAATTAAAGTCTGAAGCACTTCGTTTATAGTCCCTACCCCCGTTTCTTCCTTAATGGTCCTTTTAAATGTATTGACAAAGTTTTCTGCTGTACCACTTGTCTATTGACGATTTGGCTTAGATCGGACTTACTGGGTGTTATTTTCGCCTCATTGTTTTCTAACCTGATCCTCTGTAATCTAACAGTGCTCAACGAGGAAGGTGATGAATTGGCACAACGTGCATATTCATGTCACACTATGTAGCACATTAATCATGCATTAGTCGTTATGCACTAGATTCAACCCATCTACCTTGTAAACACAGAAGCCTTTATGCAGTATATAGGTAGAAATACTTTAGTTAATAATTAGATTGTATGTATCTATAAACACGTGATGCAAAATGATTTCTAAGTGTATTTTTTTTCAAAACAAAGTTGGATTATTCCAGTTCATTAATATTAAGAGTTGAAAAATCTTGTAGTAAAATCACATTGCTTATTCTATATTTCGCGATTTACCCATCAGATTTCAAATTTATTTGCTTAAATCTTGGCTTTAAAACTACTAACAGTAAGGATTCATTCAGATGGATGAAGTTAAAATCGGAGTCAAGGCATGATTTGGACTACCAGCCTTCGTATTAATGGTGCGATACTCTATCAGGTGATCTTTAAAAATGAATGACTTGCCAGGTTATTATTTAATCGCAGTCACCAGCACGAGTAAGGCTCAGCCGTCAGATGAATAAATAATACCCTACTCTACATTTTTCACTGCAACAGCTGCATCCAATCATTTCCAACCACCACCCATTATATCAGCAACAGTCTACCAACCCTTGGATAGTTTCAACATCAATAGTTATTTGATTTTAAAAGTTGTATTGTATTTACAACAGTCAAACTGCTGGAGAAGTGGTAGGCAGTATTGAAACACACTGTGAAACACACTAAATTCAGATGGGTAAATCGCGAAATATAGAATAAGCAATGTGATTTTACTACAAGATTTTTCAACTCTTATTATTAATGAGCTGTGATAATCCAACTGTGCATTGAAAAAATACACTTAGAAATCATTTTGCATCACGTGTTTATAGATACATACAATCTAATTATTAACTAAAGTATTTCTACCTATATACTGCATAAAGGCTTCTGTGTTTACAAGGTAGATGGGTTGAATCTAGTGCATAACGACTAATGCATGATTAATGTGCTACATAGTGTGACATGAATATGCACGTTGTGCCAATTCATCACCTGCCTCGTTGAGCACTGTTAGATTACAGAGGATCAGGTTAGAAAACAATGAGGCGAAAATAACACCCAGTAAGTCCGATCTAAGCCAAATCGTCAATAGACAAGTGGTACAGCAGAAAACTTTGTCAATACATTTAAAAGGACCATTAAGGAAGAAAGGGGGTAGGGACTATAAACGAAGTGCTTCAGACTTTAATTTTGGATCGTCGATCTACGCCAGATCCACCTGCTATGAATGGATCACTAAGAAACTATGAAGTGTTAGATAATTCTCAATGAATAATGGCTTGCTATTTTGGATCCATTCACTTAGAAGGAATCCTCGGAAAGTACTATCCGGTCATTCTATTACAAATCAGTAACAACTGTCACAGATAATGTTTTCGTGGATACCGAACTATTCTTTCAGTGCTTTGGAGATTCTAAGAGATATCTAACAGGGCTCTTTAAGCGTCGACTTTATAGATAGGGGCAATCTTTCTAGTGTAATTTCTCTAAGCTTTCACGATTCATTACCATCTTTCAGAGGGAGAAATAGTGAATGAAGCAAACGCATTCATCGCCTAGTAAATAATACTTTACCAATGTTCTCTATGAAAGTACATTCTACAACTGAGGTCCTTCTATCCAACCAACTACATGATTTATTGTCTTATTCACCTGTACATTAGGATAAGAAACAAATTCTAATAGTGTGAAATGCATGTCATACCCTGAATTGAATTTACCAGAGACTAAGGCACAACTGCATGCAATTTCATCTGCACTAAAACATTTATGAACCGTTTAAATTATCTTTTACAGTGTCTATGATGTACTTGATGGTTTCCTCAGAGTTGCCAATCTATTTTCCTGCCATTTGTTTCACAATTGGTTCCTGGTTGGTTCGCTCCAGAGATCTTTGTTGCTGATCTTTCTGGCATCTGTCTTGAGTATTGAGCGAAGACAACTGTTAATGAAGGTCTGTAGTTATTACTTAATTTTTGATTCTGGAATATTTCACTGCCTTCCTTTCTTTCAGCTTTATAAATTAACTAAAAGAGAGAAGATGATCAAACATTTCGATAAATAAAAATGTTCTGCTTCGCTAAATCTTCGCCTTTAAATGATCACTTTGCATCATCTTATTCTCCCATGAGCTTCAGGAGATTCACACAGTATGATCATAAAAATGTAATAGAAAAATTCACTGTTTAATCATAGCGCCAATGGAAGGCATCATCTTGTTGATTATTCCTGTCTCAATTTATGTAAACGAACTTCTTTTACATCTAGAGAAACATTTATATGAAATGATTACGATAAAAACGTTCGGAAAATGTGTCAACTTTTTCTAAGAAGGACTTTATTCAACTGATTTTGTTGTTTGATCTCATCAGCAACACTTGTAACTATCAAGCTAACATGTGATACTACGACCTAGGGCTTTATATACGCAAATACTTCCATGAACGGAAGCCCAGATGGATTGAATGAGGCATTTTAATGTGTACATGAATAAAGTCCGAATTTCATGAAGTCTTTTAGGATCTGTTAACGGGTGACCGAAATGTCTGCATAATGAGGAGAGTGACGGTAAATACTGTCTTTCGACTTTTACAATATTTTGTTAAATTTGGTTAATATTGATATCTCTTTCTATAATACTTTATTCAGGTTAAAGGATTCATAATTCATTAATTGAATGACTTCCATCCCTCTTGCAATAACTAATTACGCTTTATTCGAAAGGTGAGATTTTTGTATAATTATGTGCTATACACTTGCTAGCTATGTAATGTCACATCAGTCGATTGAAGATCTTAGTTTTGGTGGGTAATGCTACATACTACTGCTTGATCGATATAAGTAGTTGGATACTAGTTACACCAATTGTGTCCGTTGCACGGATAATTGTAACCTCTAATTCATTTAGTACCTTCAGGTTTCTGACAGTTGGTATAATTCTCAGCTAGAAAAATTTTTATGCATTAAAACCTGTGTCAGTCAAAAGAAACTGGAATGAGACGTCATTAAATCAAGACACTGTTTCAAAAGAACAGATATTCTGGAGAATAAAAAAACACAGACAATCGTGATTAGGGAAGTTGATGGTGATTATTGGATGACAAAGATACACAGTGAGTTCCTCAGATGTCTAGCAACACCCGTCTTGTTCGTTTTTCATAGACACGTAGTTATCCGACTCTATCCATGACATTAGTTTCAAGCTAGTTGTTGATTTTGAACTGATTTTGTGAAAAATTCTATCATGGAGATAAATGTATTCAGAAGATCTGCTTGATGAATCACTTCTCTCAGAATTGAAAGTAAGCAAGATAACTTTCAACGGGGTTTCGTTACTATCTTTACCTTTTGAGTTAGACATACTTTGTATGTAGGTAACACAGCTGTATTTGAATATAGCGAATTAGTCCTAGTGAGATGATATGAATTTTAATCTTATTATTTAAATTTCTAGAAGTTGGCTGAATCGTTTCATAACGCACCGTAAACATGATGTGATCTAAGGACATATAAGCTAGTATTTCTATATGCTCCACGAAAATAAACTTTTAAGGTGCATAGTAAACGTTCATTTTTAAAACAAAATTCTATTGGCTAATAGATATTGTGGCTATGGAGTCACCACTTGGATGAATCCCTGACGATTTTGTTTACAGAAACTAGAGAATGATCTTTTGAAAAGAGTAATCACTGAACTGAAGTCTTATTGTCACTATACAGATATTACATTCTTGGTTCTTGAAAATCAGACTGATATCCTGACTATCCGCTGTTCTGATAGTTGTAGTTACATAGGGATATTATTATTTAAATTGTGACACAGAGGTTGAAGAATTTCTCATAGAGATGATACAGTACAGTAAAGCTAATCTGTTTCTTCATAATCAGACCAGTTTTGCGTCAGACAAATAAGGAAAAATTACCTGATTTCGCCTCCCTCACGGGTATATGCCAGTTTGACTTCTCCTGTGGAGACATTTTCATAAGAAGCTGTTATAACTTCGTTGCCAATTTGTTATTACTGAACTGAACTGAACTGAATAAATCCATTCGCTACTTTGTTATATCTGCGCCTGTTAATTACTATAACGGTAATGAACTCGACTGGTACCCTGATACGCCTGTTTGTCCGTTATACCTTCCAATTCACTGAGCCACGCAAATATCAAAAGACAAAGATATTGTCTTGTATTATACTATATAGTTTAAGAAACAACCCATGATATTTATACATTTTCTTAACCATAATAAAGTCGGCTCGCAACCGTGGAAATGTATTGTTCTTATTGTCTGGAAATGTCTATTCTCATTGGTCGGGATCCGAAGACCAAGGTGAGACAAAAGACGATGACTTGATCTCACAGTATGCGTGAGAAATGATACATTCACATAGTAACTCCATCACAAGATAAATCACATGATTCGTGAGAGGGCATGATATACTACTTTATGTTGGGTCCTATCAGAAGTACAAATTTGAATGTTTTTAATCTTATTCCTGAACATCGTCCTAAATAGCCATACGAAGGACCCACCTTGTTGGTGCCCATTGTATGAGTAGTAACTTGTCAAAATTCGCCAAGTACCAAATAATTCATGTGGCAGAATTCGTAGTATTTGTCTGGAAACAGCCAGGGTTTTGATTACAAAAAGAGGAAGTCCTAACACGATTGCTAACTTGATCTTCCGTGGTATCCATAAATTCAGGATAAGCATATTGTGTCTTTTATATACTGACTTTCATCCTGCATGTATACTTTCCCAATAAGATTCATCTGATCCGTTCATTTCCGAATCTTAGGATTGGTCTGAACAAACCTCTTTATTTTTTATTTTGTTAGTTTATCTTTGGTTATTCACATACAAACTGACACGGAAATAATCTTCGACTCTATTTTTGTTGCTGGTTTTTGATGTTATAATTCATTCATAAAAAGTTTATGATCAAACCAAATGAAATTCAATTTGAACATCAATCGGAAGCATTCACTAATATTAACTGCTTTTCATGACCATTTACTTTTATATCTGATGCTCAACTTAGTGCCATGTTTATTCAAAAACATGCTTTGAACTATAATCTAGTAATTGTTTACACACACATACCGCTTGCGTTTCTGGTCTTAATGGCTGGATGTTATTTTAAAAGGCATTAGTGTTGTCAATGTCAATTATTGCTTAACTAACAACCTGAAGAAGAAACTGTCAAAGATAATATTCTTTGTTTCTACTGTGTAATTATTGCAATAATTCTCTTGGTTTGTTATGTCATTGGCGAGCATTTGTCCTTACAGCCGACAGGATGAATTCCACTGGTCACGACTTCTCACTAGAACTCCAGGAGACTCCATGCTGTAATCAGTCACTAGCGAGCATCAGATTAATTCTCAAGAGTTGGTTTCTGGGTGTTTGATTTGTGACCGAATGATATTAGTTAGAGAAGCACTGAAGATGAATCCCAGACTAGGACGAAACAGCTGTCAAGTACTCCCTGGTTTTCAGTGGTTCTCTAATTGATATCAGTCCGTGGTCGAACTTGAAAAACAAATCAAATCCCTACAAACCGACTGTTGAAAGTGTTGATAGTAACTAATTATTATTCAGAAAACTTATCACTGTTAACATGGTAAATTGTGCATCTGATTGAGAGGTTACTGTTCCTTCACTCAACCTGTCATCATTTATACACAAGTAGGCTGTAAGTCTAAAAGGATTTTTGAAACAGTTAGTTCACTTGACATATTGTGACAAAACGCAGTAGAATACAGAATTTGTCGGGATCTTTTGATGTATTTGCACAACGCATTTGAAAAAAGAAAAAACAGTGAACACACACGTACCTGACATAGGAATTTATCCGAAAAAAAGGCTTTAACAGGTAAAATGATGAACGAAAGTCAAGAAAGTAGGTCATAGTGTGGGTCAGAATGAATATGCAGATGAATAGACTGATGAAAAGTCTGCATATCAATACATCAGTCTCCGCCTATTGATATCAAAACCCACAAATTCATAGATCATAAGTGAAAATGAAAAATAACCAGTCACTTTCGGTGTTTTTCTTTCAACGGTTTATATGTCATTGTTGAGAACTAGTCGATAAGTAATTTGTTATCATGTGTTCATTTTCAAGGACTTGGTTGATTTCAAGTTAGATCGATGAGTGACGTCAGTAACTCATTGATTAGCCTTCTTTATCTTTCGAAATCTCAATGTACTATTGTTTCTATTTACTATTGAAATTCAAATATAAGTAGAGACACTATCGAAAACGTTTATTTTTCATAGTAATGTAAAGATGTATGCGTTTAAAGTCTGACGTAAAGTACTTGTCTAAATTAGTTAACTAATTTATGCACTGTGTCTAGTGGTCTGAATTGCATTGAACTGTTTCAAATACAGTCACATTTTTTTTACTTTAATGAGTTTTACAAGATAATAATATGTTATATGACAAAGAAGGAATGAATTATTCGTTCTTATAAATGTGTGTGATGTTAAGGTTGCAAGTCGGTTATCTTTATCGTGGAACTGTAGATTAATTCAGATATCTTGCTTTATGCAAATCATGGAATCCAAATTTCTGGGACCGTGATTTGAGTAAAAAGTGAAAGTTAGCCTCAGCATATCACCATAGACATCACTGAACTACTGTAAAATGAATGGTTCAACGATCAAGTAAAAAACAAATGTCTGTTGATGCTTATTCTGATGTTAATGCTTTAAACAAATCATTTATCATGAAACAAATTAATACGGTTGTACCTGATGTACCTAGTCAAGATAATGGTCATTTTCCGGGTTTTAAAGAAAAGGATGTACTATTATGTTTGAAATCTTTAAATCCAACACACAGCCTTGGTCCAGATGGTGTACCAGGCATTTTTCTTCAAAAGTGTGCAGACATCTTGTGTCATCCTCTTACTCAAATCTTTAATGCATCATCTAACAGGGAAACGGTACCTGCTGACTGGGAAGAAATCAAGGTTGTACCTGTACAGAAATCATCTTCTGGAGCAGGTATAAAGTTTAGACCAGTCGCTATGGAGAAACTTCTTTTGAAAATTCTTAAACCTTCTTTAAAAGCTTTTAGTGACCCTAAGCAGTTTGCTTATAAGTGTGGAAGAAGTACATTAGATGCAGCCATTGTTCTACACCACAATATTGTTTCCTGCCTTGATAAGGGTGCTAAGTTCGTTCGAACAGCTTTTTTAGACTATACTGCAGCTTTCGACTCTGTTCCTAGGACACTTTTATTAGGAAAGATGATTTCAGCACAAACAGAGTCCTGGGCAACTAGATGGCTGTCTTCTCATTTAAAGGATAGGAAACAGCATACTGTTTTGGCTGGAAAGCGCTCCACTTCTCAGCTAACTGAAAGTGGTGTGCCTCAAGGTGCAGTACTTTCTCCATTTCTTTTCTCTTTCTTTTTGCATGACCTTCCGAACTCACCCAAAGTTAACTTCATTAAGTATGCTGATGATCTGACCGTTTCTGTCCCTGTAGTTTCCACATCGGATTGTTCCCATATGAATGGCTTCTTAGCTGAAGTTAAGGATTGGTCTGGCTCAAATGGTCTTAAACTAAATCCAACTAAATGTAATACTGTTGATTTCAGCTTGAGAAGTGAAAAAGACATGCATGGATTGATCCAATCTCATGATTGTTGTAATATTGATGGTACCATGATAGAGAGTAAGTCAAGTGTTTCTTATCTTGGCATTAGTTTCTCTTCAAACCTTTGCTGGTCGTCTCATATTCTTATAGTTTCTAAGAAAGTTTTCCGTCTGACTTATTACATAAAGAAGTTGAGGCACTCAGGTATAACCCAACCTCTTCTCATACAATTTATTAATTCATGTGTTTTGCCCATCATTCTTTATTGTTCTCCATTATTCCTCCCTGGGCTACTCAAGAAAGACCATATAATACTACGAAGAACATTGAAGGCTGTAAGTAGGGTCAGTGCTATCCCTTTGACTCAACTAACTGACACTGTTGTCAATAGGCATATGAATTCTTGTAAACACTTAGCTAAAGTTATCTTGTCTGATAGTGAACATCCTCTTTATTCACAATTGTTTTCTTGTATCTCTTCGGGTAAGACCAGAAGAAATTTCATAAACATTTATGCTCGTACTACAAAATATAAAAATTCGACCGTACCATATTTGGCACGAGTATTGTGTGAAGAGACAAATATCAGAAAAGAACTTTTACAACTTTTAAATCATTAACTTAACTATAAAATGTAATGATGCATATTAATGCATGTGTTATTTGTTATATTATTTATTTATTATTCACTATGACCTAGCAATGGTGTGATTTTGTTGGGGTTTTATTTTTTCCTGTTAACTATCAATATTTTAACATTCTATACATTTATATAATTATAAACAGAGCTAAACCATTGCAATATGTAAAAGAAACGCTGAAAATTCCATGCTGTAAATTGTTATTGTTGTGGAATAAAGTGATTATTATTATTATCAGGTGATAGAGAAGAAATGAAAGAATCTGCACGACTGGTGGGCAAAAATGTGACATAAGATTAGATGTGAGATAGCTGAAATCTCCACCAAAAAGGCAGATTAGCTTTATGGTCACGGGTGTGTTTGGTGTCATGCATTTCGTGACATATCACTGTTAAAGAGTATCTAAAGAGATAGGAATTTCAAAAGTGTACCAATTACTGATATAACAGCTTCAACTTTTAGCCTTTGGTTGTTAATACTGAAGTTAATTCCACCACTTAGTACGTTTTCCTAGGCTTAGGTCAACTTTCTGTATGAAATATGAACAATATATTGATAATAGTAATAATAGCAATAAACAGATCCATCATACAATGTAAAATCTTTTCACAGACATTATTTGAGAAGAATGTGAACTAAGAGTTAAAATATCGAAGCTTCAGGTGTTGCTGTTGTTGTTTGTAAATTGGCTGAAAGCTAAAATATAATTAGAAAGTCTTAGTTATCCCCTACTTTGAATTTACAGTCACTCAGCTTTTACCTGAGAATTACATTTAATTTGATGCATCGTAAGTACACAAAGGAAGGATAATCGATGTGAAATGTTTGTTGTTGTACTAATAAAGGCATTAAGGTTGCGAAGAGGTTAATAACATGGATCGTAGCTGAATTTTGTCTCAGTGAGAGAAAGCTAATGTAAAAAATCTCGGGATTAATGTTATTGACTTTCTAAAACAACTGATTGATTTCGGATGTCGTTATGACGCCTAGTAAACACGTTAAGTTCTTTAAAACTCTCCAGAAACCTTTGTCCATATGTAACAATTCCTGTTTATTATGTTTACTGAAAAAGAGGCTCTTCAATCCGCCTAGGAAGGAGTTCACCACTCAGTTCACAAACAGTGGAATTCCTAATTCGAATTGGATTCAGTTGTTTTAACTCAGTTACCCAGAACGGTTTCTTACGTATGGACTATGAGCTGCATACATTATGTGGGGGCTGATGCTACTGTTCAGCTAGCCTAATTAGAGTTGTTGGAGAGGGATCCAGACCTGGAACCCATTGCTTATAAGTCCAGTGTTTAAGCGTATGAGTCACATTTCCACCGTAGTCATCAAAAGTTCACCATTCTTTAAGCTTCTCAATCCGAAAAAGTAATTCCGTTAAACTTTAAGCAGCACTAACTACCAATCAGCGAATGACCCTGAACGTACCAATTACATGAAGGAGGCATTTTAGGGTATGGAATGCATATATTTATGAAGGAAATGCATAGAAACTGTATAAAACTGTTACATAGGGTATCTTTCTCTCACATGTGATGAAAGCATCTCTCAGCTTAGAATATGAATATCAATGGAAAAGTTACACGACATCCTATACATATATTCATCTACATGACTATAAACGACCTCCTTTTGAGATCCGTTAATGGCTCTAATCCTGTTTTTTAACCTTCCCCAAAAGCCTCATATAGAATCGGCGTGGGTCCATGTAATGGGATCCACAAAATCATTAGAATGGTTGACTCTGTGGCGAATTTATCCAAAGGATTACAAGGAGTTTTATTTAATAAATTATCGGTGTATTATATAGGATACGAAAATTTCCTACGAAATATTAAATCATCAGCTTACCTTACCTACACTAATCTTCTCAAACAATTGCACATATCCATCAACAGACCAGCTGAAGCAATTTATAGTCATCACACCTCCACATGAACAGATGCTCTCTTTCCTATTCAATCCCACATCTAGGCAATACTGGAAGACTTGATCCTCCCCAAATTACAAACACAACTGCTTTAGAGCAGGCGATTGACTCGAATCAAGCGGAATAGAAGCTTCAACTCACGTGAATAAATCTCATTGGACCATTCAAGGTCAGTGGTGCTACGCTCTCCATTGGTAGTTAGTGGTGCTTAAAGTTTAACTTGGCTCGTATCTATATATTGTTTTTCAAATTCCAGTAGAATAATTCACATTTTACTCATCTTTGATAATCATTTCATTAATCTTGGTACTAAAATTGATCAAATGTGATGAAAGACATGATAAACCATGGTAATATTAATTCATTCTGTTTTTCTGTAAAAAGATTGATTTTCTGTTTTGCCTGCTAGAATAACTAATATTCTTCTCGTCATTATTTACTGATTCATTGAACTGGTAAGAGAAGTTGAACTTGAAGACCATTGAATGTTACTTGTTGAAACTATTCATTGTCTGAAAAACATTTCGTAAGACAGCCTTGTGAAACGTGTTTATGTCAATCGAAAATAGAATATCTTTAACTAGCACTTTATTTCTTTATCTCTTTGTTCCCTGTTAGGGTAAAAGCGACAGATGTATCAAGAAAATGTGTCCAGCAATAAAATAAGGGGATTAGTTTGCCTATTATTTATTTTATGCAGCACCTTGAACATTGTTCAATCTATAATTTTTATTGAAAACAATTTTGCATTATTCTTTTTTGTCGATGCATTCCATTGAGACCACTTACTCATTATTATTGCATCAATATCAGGTGAGGTCGTCTCTCACACAATATGGAGAAATACATATCATTCATAATGAAATACTTTATCTGATGGAATAGAAGATTTAATCGGAGGTCCGTTGACCGATCACTGAAGTAACTAATTTTCTGCTAAGCCTGTTACGTGATTTTCTTTCTGATATTATTGAAAATAACGTTTGAAAAGTCCTCGTGTGATGTGAATTAAGAACACATGATTTATCAGAGAGACCTCTTTTCATAACTTCTCTTCCAAACTGTACAGTTATATGTACAGTGGTTACTTCAGACTAAGGTAAGCGGTCACTGTCAGTTGGTGACAGAGATAAATCAAAGTGTATGAGAAATAGCATTATATTGGAAAACAATTTTCTGGTGACAAAAACTAATCATTAGGCTGTTTCGTCGTAGTATGGGTCTGATCGGCAGTACACACCCACTGGGTTTCAAACCCAGGACCTTTCGGTTAGTATTTGTCACCACTTCCGACCAGGTGGACTTCACTGGTCATGAATTCTCAACAGAACTGCAGGTTGGCGGTCAAGATAAAATCACGAATTGGTGGAAGTTAGAATCCATGGGCCATTGGATGGGATCTCAGTGGCTGAATGGTAAACGAGCTTGGTTTGTACCCAGGAGGTCCTTGGTTTGAAACCCAGTAGGTGCATACTGTCGATGAGTCCCATACTAAGAGGAAACAGCTGTCCACTACTCCGCACTTGTTTTCAATGGTTCTCTAACTGATATCAATCCGTGTTCAAACTCTAAAAACAAGTCAACTCTTGAAAATTAATCCATTAGGAGTCCAGATAAAGGTAATGGAATTGTTTTACTGAAGATCAAATTGCATTCAAAAGATTTCAGAAGTTCTCACCGATGACAGAAAATTCTCGAGCCATATAGAAAAAGACTACCTCATACAAAGCAAAATGCAGTTAACAAAGATCCTTAGAGAAATAGAACAGGACTCAGCGATCAGCTCACAAACCCATGAGACTATTCGAATTTATAGTCCAATAACTTCACGCTTATATGGTCTGCCTATGATCCACAAAAAGGGATTACTCATTCATCCAATCTCAGACATTGTATATATTACCATCGATAGATAGGAAATCCCCAGAACCCATGAGGAAAATAATGTGGAAGACTTCTTGAAAGATAAGTCTGAATTTGTGAATTAAGTAAGATAAATAAATGTATCTGGATCAGTTATGGGTTCAAAGGACGTAGTTTCTCTGTTTACCGATGTCCCATTAATGGAAACCGTGTGTTTATTATGTGGGTTTGTTGACTCAAATTACTTGGATGTATATCAAAGAGCTAATATTGAAGTGTACATTAAATGTCCGGGTTTTATTCAACTGTCAAATATACAGACAAAAAGGTGGAGTAGCAGTGGGCTCTCCTCTTGGAAGATTACTCAATGATTGCTTCATAGAGCATCTGAAATCAGATATTCTGCAGTTGACAGTTAGTCATTTTGACTTTACAGGCGATACATGGTTGATGTCTTCCTCAATGTCAACGAAGATTTTGAGCTAGTTAAAGTCCTGGAAATCTTCAACATACCTCATCGATCGGTGGACTCTAAAACTGAAGCTGAGCCAGAAGGTGAATCATCCTTCCTAGGTGTTCAGCTTTCAAGACGAAAGGGCGAGTCTCTACAAATACCAGTTTACAACAAGCTTGAATAGCATTGAATGATAGCAAACGTTTACAGTTCTGTTGCAATAAGCAAAGAAAGAAATCTCATCGTCTTTCTGGGGAGGAGAACCTTTCTCATTTTCATGTGTACATTGAGGAACTGGAATCTTTCTTAGATCCTAACTGAGGAAGGATACACAATCTCCATTTGCTGATAAACATTCAAAGAGAAAAACAGACGCTCTACAAAACCTGGATAAGCCGGGGAAACAACTGATTATAGATCTGAAATTCAAGGAAGTTCTCTGAAGGTGCCTGCCTGGAACAGTTTTGCAGGATGTTTTTTGCTGTATACCCTTCAGATCGCCTTCTCTTCTCGTGCACTTGTTTACCAAAAAGTGAAGATAAGATTTCACTGCTGGCAACTTCATTGTGTATTTACCAGGTTACTTACTCCTGGGGATTTAAATAGATAGGCTGAACCAGCAGGATATTATCTAAACACTCTCATGAACACGTACAAGCATGGTTGTCCAAAGATGGACGTGGATCAGTCAACACCTCAGTTCTGGAACACACTTTTAAAATTCCCCGTCATGCAGCATAAGCAGAGACTTCATACAATCATATCTAAAGTAAGATCAAGCCAACCAAAAAGCTTCAACTTACATCTTCTCCATACGACCGAAGCTGTCACCATTCATAAGGAAAAACCTGAACTTTGTGCTTGCAAAGGCTTTAATTAGCCTCTTTTATTGTCATCGCCTTAGCAACAATTTTATTTTCTTGATTTGTTGTATTATGAAATCTGTGTAATTTTCTCGTGACCCACTTAAAATTATCTGTGTTCTTGTTTTCTATCAACTATCTCCAAATAAACCTTTATCGCTTAATAATAATTTTTTTTTTAATAATAATGGCTTTATTCCAAACAGTATTTGTGGTACAGGTATGGAATTTTCAGCGTTCATTACAATATTGCATCTAATTACCTCATAAATTTTATAAGGATTTAGAAATATAAAGCAACAACAACAAAAAGAAAAGGAGAAATAAAAGAAATAAAATAAAAAAAATAAAAAAGAACAGCATTGCATTCACATATTTAAACAGTGCACCACAGGATACGATATATAAAATTAGTCTGTAATAGAATATATGAGCAACAATATAATAGTAACAAAGAAAGGAGAACAAAAGCTAATGGGAACTATTTGTTAGAGTGCCGCAGTAAATTGATCATGTCATGCCTAACAGTTTTCTCATCACATAACAGCTGTGCCAGATAAGGTATTGTGGAGTTTTTATACTTGGTAGTCCTGGCATATAGCTTCCTATAGTTACTTCTAGTTCTACCAGATGAAATGCAAGGAGAGAGTATCTGACTGTCAGCTTTCTCGATTACATAAGATTATTCACTATATTTCACTTATTGCTATTTCCCGTACACTTTGGTTTAGCTTCGTTACTAACTGACAGTAGCTTCTCACCTTAGTTTTCAATAACCATTGTACCTATAAATCCCACGGAAATTGTACAGCTTTGAAGAGAAGCTACGAAAAGAGATTATTTTGCTGGCTTATGTGTCCTTAATTCACATTTCATGTGGAATTTTTTAAATATTTTATTTGGTTTGTGAACCAAACGGAAGTTTGAAAATTTTTAAAAGTTGTCCGTCTTCGCTGAACAAAAACTGTGTTTTTACTTATGAATAAATGGGTATTTTTCGTGATTTAAAAGCGTGCAAGGACCGATTGACAGTAAAGGGACTTACTGAGCTTCTTCGATATTCTGTCAAGCTTGCGGAAGCGAATGCTAATTCTGATACTCTCAAAAGCTGCATTAAGAATGGTGAATATCCAAAATTTTCCTGGAAAATTTTACGCCGTAATCATATTTATCCTAACGGTCGAACTCTTAAACGTCATACGTTGAACCTGATCGATGCCATACAAACACGTCTCCCTGAACTTGAGAATAACGTATCTCAACGTATGCATTTCTTGTTTGAACTAACAGAGACAGAACGTAGCCTTTTCCAGGATTATATTTCTGACGTCATAAAGAAAAGATCTGAAGATGTTAGAGTAAATGTACTGAAAAGTTGCAAAACAATCGAATCTCAATTTAAGTTTCCGGATTCGCCAGAAAAATACGTTTTCAACTATTCTAACATATCTTTGTCTGATATTCAAATGCAAATCCCATCTCTCGGTCTGAAGTTCTCTACTTTTTCGTCCAGAGTCAACGAATTAGACACAAAAGTTCAGTTTGAAAATCTTATGAATCAAACACATGACTTGAGTCCAACGTCTAGTGAAGACGTTGAACAATTTAAATCTGCATTACTTCATTGTTATTACCAGTACCAAAGAACGCAAGGCAGACAACGACATATGTTATCAAAAGAACACAAAAGACAGCTTAATGAATTGCTTAACAACAAAAACATAATACTGATTCGTCCAGACAAAGGATCAGGTATTGTTATTCTTAATCGTGATGACTATGTCAACAAATTATGTACCATTCTGAGTGATGAAGAAAAATTTCAAAAATCACCCGATCAAAAAGACAAGACAGAGAACATTGAGAAAGAATTATCAAAAACTTTGACAAAACTAAAGCAAGAATGCGTAATTACTCCATATATGTTTGAACAGCTTAAACCGTCTGGTTCAACTATCCCCCGTTTATATGGTCTTCCAAAGGTGCACAAAGATGATGTCCCTCTGCGACCTGTATTGGATATGCTGAATTCACCGTATCACCCTACCGCTAAATGGCTTGCGGAAATTCTGGAACCAGTGAGATTAAATCGATGTAAACATAGTCTTTCGGACACTTTTGACTTTGTCAGTTGTGTTGATAAAATTAATATGTCTGGTAAGCATATGATTTCATTAGATGTTTGTTCTTTGTTCACAAATGTACCACTAGTAGACACTATCTGCTATCTATGTGAGTATATTGGTTCAAGTAGCATGAACATTGGGTTACCAACTGAAGATCTTAAACAACTATTATTGAGATGCACACTGAATGTGCAATTTAGATTTAATGATGTCATCTACAATCAAAGGGATGGAGTCGCAATGGGGTCTCCTTTAGGACCGCTCTTAGCGGACGTCTTCATGGCTAGCTTAGAGAATGGCCCACTAAAGGAAACCATCGGTAGTTTGTCTATGTATAAAAGATATATAGATGACACTTTCATTGTATGTGACGAAAACTCTTCAACTGCTGAACTTCTTGGAATATATAATGGTTCTCACCCATCTTTGCTTTTCACGGTCGAAGAAGAGTCGAATTCCTCATTTCAATTCCTTGATGTAAAGCTAGGTAGAAGAGAGAATGGAACGTTGCTAAGGTCGATTTACCGAAAGCCAACATTCACTGGGCAGTACACTAACTTCAACAGTTGGGTACCGTTAGGGAGAAAGAGAAATCTTATTCATTCCTTATGCTATAGAATTCGTAAAATCTGCTCTGCAGAGACAATCGATAGTGAACTTGATAAGCTTCGATCAAATCTCCTTAATAATGGTTATCCTACAAGGTTTATCGAACGTAACATCAAGAAAGAACACGCCCCCAGACAAATTACAGTGCCGAAGAAGAAACTGTTTATGAGTCTGGTATTCAAAGGTGACACTATTTCGGAATTGATTAAAAATCGTTTATCTAAATGTATTAAACGTACTTTTCCTGCAGCTGACTTACAACTAGTTTTTACCAACCGAAATATGATTAGACAATGCGTCAAGGATAGATTACCGCTTTTGTCCACATCCATGTGTATTTACTCTTTTACCTGCTCTTGTAGAGCTGTTTATTTTGGACGTTGTAAGCGTAATCTCCGAAAACGTGTAGCTGAACACTATCCAGTCTGGTTAATGAAAGGCGAACGTAGAACTGCGAAGTCGTCTATCTGTGATCACCTGTTACAGTCAGGTCATTTAGCCCCACGTGATTCATCTTTCAAAGTTATCTACATGGCAAAATCGAATCGATCCAAAAGTTTACGTTTTCTTCACTTATGCATAGCCGAAGCTTTAGATATACATGAACAGAAACCTAAATTATGTGTTCAAAAACGTTTTGTCAAACCCCTTTCTTTACCTTGGTCATAGTAATGTTCTTTCTAGTTTTTACTTTATTTTATTTTACCACTTGAATTCTTTCCAGTTCACTTCACATCTTCATTCTTATCGTAATCATACTCTTAATTTCCTAAAATTTTTAGACAACACTTGACATTTGATATCAATTCACTTATAAAACAATCTTTAATAATCTGTAATTTATCCACTTCAACTCTACCCCTTATAACATTTTAATAATCGTTATTCTTATCACATATATGTATATTGACTGAGCAATTAATTAGTGCCACTTAATAACCTTTTCTGTAATATAAATACGACTGCACAGCTTGAAAATGAAGTCGTTGAAAAGAAATTTCTTCGCTGAACAAAAACTGTGTTTTTACTTATGAATAAATGGGTATTTTTCGTGATTTAAAAGCGTCTCATAATTAATTGATTACACGAACTTAACTTTTGGAATGTCAATACATACATGTTTAAAAGGCAAAAGAGTAAAATAAATTATAAATCATAATTTTAGAACAGTATAAAATGTCTAAACTAAATTCATGAAATGCTTATCTTCATTGAAATGATCTTAATTTATCATTATTATTATTATTATTGTTCCCTTAGATTCCTAGTGGAACATAGGGCTTCAACTGCACGTCTCCACTTGCTTCTGTCTTCTGCTGTTCTTTTCACTTGCGTCCATGTTATTCCATACTGTTTCATCTCCTCCTCACACGATCTCCTCCATGTCACCCTTGGACGTCCCACTCGCCGCTTCCCTTTCGGGTTCCACTCGAGGGCTTGACGCGCGATGTCACTCAACGGCCTCCTCAGCGAGTGTCCAATCCATCTCCACTTCCTCCTGCATATTTGTTGGGCGATTGGTTCCTGTTTCGTTTGTTCCCATAGCTTCTTGTTTGTGATTCTTTCTGGCCATCTAATCTTCAGTATGGAGCGAAGACAGTTGTTGATAAAGGTCTGCAAACTGTTGAAAATATTCTTGGTGACCCGCCAAGTTTCTGATCCGTAAAGCAAAATTGACTTCACGTTTGTATTGAAAATCCGAATTTTGTTGTTGATGGTGAGTGACGAAGATTTCCAGATTGGTTTCAGGTTGATGAATGTGTTTCTCGCCTTCCCGATTCTCGATTTGACATCCTCGTCCGTTCCTCCTGTGGTTGAGACAATGCTCCCCAGATAAGTGAATGAAGTAACCTCTTTCAAATCCTTCCCGTTGATGGTGATTGGCACTGGATGTTGCTGCTGTTGTTGGTTGGTTATTTTCATAACCTCCGTCTTGTCTATGTTCACCTGGAGTCCTGTCTTCTCTGGCTGCTTCTTCGACCAGTTTGTCGGTTTTTGCTTGTAAGTCTTCGATTTTGTGTGACATCAAACATAAATCATCCGCAAAATCCAGGTCTTCTAGGTTCTTCACGTCGATCCAGGATATCCCTGTCTTCTCGTTTCCCAGTGTCTGACGCATAATCCAGTCCACCACAATTAGGAATATCATTGGTGATAATAAGCACCCTTGTCTGACTCCTGTGTTTACTCCAAACGCTTCGCTGAGTTTTTCGTTGTGGATCACTTGGCATGTGCCGTTGTCGTACAGTTGTTGAATAAGGTTGATGAATATTTGCGGTACGCCGTAGTACTCGAGTAGTTTCCAAATTACTTCGCGTCAACGCTGTCGAAGGCCTTATCAAAGTCTAAGAAGTTGAGGTAGAGATTTGATTGCCATTCCATGCTTTGTTCGATGATGATGCGTAGAGTTGCAATTTGGTCAGAACATGATTTGCCTTTCCTGAACCCAGCTTGTTCTGGTCGGAGTTCTGTATCCAGCGCGTCCTTGATTCTCTCCAGGATGATGCGACTCAGGATTTTACTTGGCGTCGACAGGAGCATGATTCCTCGCCAGTTCTTGCAGAGTCCCAGGTCGCCCTTCTTTGGTAGTTTCACCAGGTAACCTTTCCTCCAGTCAGTAGGCACCTTTCCCTCTTTCCAGATCTTTTGCAATAATGGAATCAGCATATCTGCCGTCGTTTCTGGGTCCGCTTTCAGTGCTTCCGGGGGTATTCCATCTGGTCCAGCTGCTTTTCCAGCTTTCAGAAGCTTGATTGCATTCATGACTTCAGTTTTCGTTGGAGGATTGGTGTCAACTTAATTTATCATAACTGTTACTTATTCACTCTGTTAAGCCGTTCCGAAATTCAAAATATTAACTGTGTACACGAGCACGACGGAAGTTTCGTAAAACGTTTGCATCAAAATTTTCGTTTGGCTAATCCTACTCATTGCCTTTGGAAAGTCTAGATTATACATAAATTTCCTCGACAGTAATTGTTTATTCTTACACGAATCTAAACTTTTATTGTTACAATCCAGAGGTTATCCCAACAAAGTGTGTTGATTTTACAGACTTCATCCGAAACCAAAGTGGTGTGTGACGCCTTTTTGCATACTTTTTCCAACAAATATGTCACAAATAAAAAATATGTATTCACTAACATGAAATTCTGAAGTTACATTTCGTCGCTAACCAATATCAGTTAGAGAACCATTGAAACAGCGTACGGGATGGCTGTTACTCCCCAGTTTGGTAATCTTCTGCAGAATCTATCCATAACCCCTCCAGGGATAGAGCCTAAGACCTTTAAGTAGGAGGGCAAACACGTTACATGGTGGGACGGAATCCGATGACCCGCTAATACTAATTTCTTCAGAGTGACGATAAATAGAGTCTCTGCAAGCTAGTGTCATAAGCGTATACCTGTCCTCACGCCTGACTTGGTGCACTCCAACGGTCACGATTTCTCATCAGAACTCAGGGAGGCGCACCCCATGGACTAACTACAAACTGCTGATTTGTAAGGATTTGACTGATGCCAAGTTAGATCTCATTGTTGAATCCTTAAGTTCCACCCGGAACTCAAGGGGATAATAAATAATTATTGATTTCATTGAGTACCAATGACAGTTAGAGAAAGAAAGGATTGAGCGGAGAAATATTTAATTTTCAATTAGATCCTCATCTCTGACTCTACTCTAATATATACCCATAGCATTTTTATTACAGTACACAACAATTAACCAATCAAGTGGCACTGATATGTTTGCTAACCATAATTATTCAATATCGATATGTTACGGAGCTTGACAGTAACTAAGATAGATAATTCAAACAATTAAAGAGTAGAAATGATTACAACAATGGTAACATGTAAATAAAGATGAATTAGTTAGAGAAAATAATAAAATAATTTGGACAATTATAATTTTAAAGGTTTAGGGTCGAATTAGTCCGGTCTATACACTCATGTAACAATGGCCAAGGTCAGAAAAGTGGTGGTACAAATTTCTTCTGAACACACAGGTTTGGCTTCTTCAGGTGGATTACTATGGCTTCAGCTCTATGTAGAAGACAAACTCGTAAAGCAAAATTAAGCTTAGTAGGAATGTGATAAATAATCTTAAAGGTGTATTAACATCAACTTTACGCTCACTATCTACATGGTGTGCTAAAACAGAGCTACGAATAGATCTTGTTTGTCCCTTGCTTAACCATGTCGGATGATGTTCGGAAATACGTTGATGAACCCGCTTAATTGTACACCCGATGAACAACACCTGAACACCGGTTCATAATGAAATCTAACTCAAAATCAATTCGATTTCTACAAACCAAAAAGGAAGCTTCTGTGATTAACTTTTGACAAATGGATATTCTAGAAAGTTTATTGACAGAAGCATCAAGATAGAAACCGTCCCTGGCCAAGTCACAGTGCCATAGAAGCTACTCTTTATTAGTTTGACTTTCACAGGTGACACTATTGCTGAAGTGATGAAAAGTCGTTTGTCTAAATGTATTAAATGCTCTTTTTATGCAGCTGACTGACATTCAGTATTTACCAGCCAAAATGTGATTCGACAATGCGTCAAGAATAAACTAATGTCAACCTTCATGTGCATACACTCTTTCGCACGCTCGTGCGGAGCTGTTTACATTTGACTCTGTAGGCGCGTTCTCCGTAAGCGCGTAACTGAACACTACCCAGTTTGATCAATAAAAGACAAGCATAGGATGATGAAGTCTTCAATTTGCGAACACCTTCTAGAGTAAGGTCATTCAGCCCTACGGGGTTTATCCTTCAAAGTAATTTACCGGGGCGAATGCAACCACTTTAAAAGTTTACGTTTTCTCCATTTATGCATAGCCGAAGCTCTAGCTATACATGGACAAGAACCTAAATTATCTGTTCAAAAACGTTTTGTTAAAACCCTTTCTTTACCTTGGTCATAGTAATGTTCTTTCATTTTATTCTATTTTACCACTTGAATTCATTCCACTTCACTTCATCTTCACCTTCTTTATTGTTATTATCATGGTACTCTGGATGTTTTAGAAGACACTTGACCTACTGTTTTTAAAATCTTAATACCAATTCACTTATTTACTAATCTTTAAAAGTTTTGTAGTTCATCCACTGCAACTCTACCCCATTAATACATCATTGTAATTATCTTTATTACTGAGTAATTTGTAGTGCCACTTGATGGCTTTTTCCATTATATAAATATAACTGTACAGCTTGAAAATGAAGTCGTTGAAAAGAAAGAAATATTTCTTCGTAGAACACAGCTGCTTTTTTTCCTTATAAAAATCTATTTCACTCAAACAACATTAAATATCTTATCTAACATATTCTTTGAGATTGAAATATACCCTATAAATAAATTTATCATTAACTTTTGATGAATACAGTTTTTTTGAGAGTGGTACACCTTTACAAAAATAATATTGTCAGCTGAATGGATCGTTTTAATCAGTTATATCTTCTTCAACAAAGCAAAGTTAAAGCTTAGCTTAATTCACTATTTGATATCAATCACGTGTATATTGCCGGATAAAATCTATTTCTGATAGTGTTTGTATTTTAAGAATGTTGAGCGTCACTGTTATTTAAGATTTTGTATAATATTCGGTTAGAAATATTGGCTACAGTTTTGTCACATGTATGTCTGTGCATATGCTATGCAGCATTAGATCCGTGTATAGCTATTTGATCAATGATTATTCACAAATGTAGCACTCAAATTCAACACTACATGTTTCTAGATAAATAGTTTTATTTTACAAGTATTACTAATGATCACTCAAATGATGAAGTAATATACTATTTTAGAACCAGTATGGACTGGTTATGGGAATCAAAATAGTTCGTACTGTCTGGATGATTCTAGACAACTGTTACATGCTGAATGAGAAAAGTAAAAGGTCTACTCTTTTTCAAGTATTGGTTTTACAAGGATTTTGTTTGATTGGTTAGAGGATTTCATGATGAGCTGACATCAGTTAGAGAACCACTGGAAAACCTGGGCGAACTGGAGAGCCGTTTCGTCCTGGTTTGGGACTCTTCAACAGTATGCTCACTAGCGACTGGCCCTAATCAGCCAGTTACCTGGGGTTCTTGTGCGAAGCCGTGACCAGTAGGGTGCAGCAGGTTGAAGGTGAGGTGGTAACTCATCGAAGAAGACATTACGAAGTGGTTGCGCTATGTTGTGAATTGGCAGAAGTTGGAATTCATGAACTGGCCATTGGATCGTGTCCCAGCGCTTAATGGTCTTCGAGTTCGCTAGTCTTGTAGCCAGAAGATCCTGGGTTCGAAACTCGGTGGGTGCGTACTGATGAGTAGTCCCAGACTAGGACGAAACAGCTGTCCAGTACTCCCAGGTTTTCCAATAGTTCTCTAACTGATTTCAGCTCATGATGAAGTCTACTCCTTCTGTCTTGTTCTTATGTTACGTGGGATTGTTAGGAAACTCATTCATTGTTGCGGAATACGTGATGTAATGGTCTGGAAAAGGTACATTTATTCGCCTACATGTGTCATAACAGGATATACTCCATAAATTATTCAAAATTAATCCCAGCGTGTTAAGAAAATCAAAAAAAATCAGCAGCTGTGGCCTACACAGCGAAACGTTCAGTAAAATCTCGTTTTGATTTTCTTAACACGCTGGGATTAATTTAAATAATTTATAATGAATCAATCTGACTCGGCGCTTAAATTATTCCAGGAAGTTCGTAACACCTACGGTCTGGAAACTTATAAGGATACACTCTGTTTTATCAGATTACAGGGGTTAGAAACAGGGTGCTGTTGAATTTACTGAATAAATGAGCTACATAAATAATAATTCCTATCAATGTAACTTCTCTATCAATTAGTTTTCCAAAGATTGTCGGTGCCATTTGTAAGTCTATCCTCATTGTACTGGATAACAGTAGTACCTCATGCGTCGATAATGGAAATGTGTCATTTTGGTATACATTCTCAGTATTCTAACTCATAAGCTTATAAGAAAATTGATGTATTATTATTTCCTTTAGTTCCTAGAGGAACATAGGGCTTCAGGCGCACGTCTCCATTGCGTTCGGTTCTCTGCCAACGTTTTCACCTGGCTCCACGTCTACCCACATGCCTTCACCTCCTCTTCACTTGACCTCCTCCATGTCACCCTTGGACGACCAACTCGCCGCTTCCCACTCGAGTTCCAGTCGAGCAATGGATTGGCATGTGATGTCACTTGATGGTTTTCTCAGAGCATGGCCAGTGCACCTCCATTTTTTCCTGCATTTTTGTTGCACAATCGGTTCCTGCTGGGTTGGTTCGCTCCCAGAGATCCGTGTTGCTGTTCTTTCCTGGATGGCCATCTGATCTTGAGTAGTTGTGAGCGAAGACAGCTATTGATGAAGGTCTGTAGTTTGTTCGAAGTGCTCTTCATGACGCACCAAGTCCCTGATTCTTAAAGTAGCACTGACTCCACATTGGAGTTGAAAATCCGGATCTTAATTTTCATGCTGAGTAGTGCTGTTGACCTCCACACAGACTTGAGAGAAATGAAAGCTTGCCTTGCTTTCTCGATCCTCGCTATGATATCCTCATCAGTTCCGTCCTCCTGTGGTTGAGACGATGCTTCCCAGGTAGGTAGGTAGGTAGGTAGGTGAAGGAGGTTGCTTCTTTCAGATTTCTCCCAATTATGCGGATTGTTGTCTGTTGTTGTTGTTGCTGTTGGCCAGGAATCCTCAACAACTCTGTTTTCTCTATGTTCACCTGAAGTCATATCTTCTCGGGATGCTTCTTCTGCCAACTTATTGATTTTCACATGCATATCAGACATATATCATCGGTGAAGTCCAGATCCTCCAAGTTTTTTGCTTGGGCCCATTTTATGTCTGTCTCCTCTTTACCCGGCGCACTGCCTGTTGCTTTATCCAGTCTACCGCAATCAGGAAAATCATTGGCGATAGTGAGCAGCCAGCTTGTCTTACTCCTGTCCTCACTTCGAAGGATTACGTAAGTTTCCCGTTGTGGATGACTTGGCATGCAGCATTGTCGTACAGCTGTTGGATGAGATGTATAATTGTCGGTGGCACCCCGTAGTAGCGAAGTAGTTACCAAATCATTTCTCTATCGACGCTGTCTGCTGAAGGCTTTTTCAAAGTCAATGAAGTTGAGTGAGGAAGAGAGGTGATTGCCATTACAAGCTCTGTTCAATGATGATCCGTAGTGTTGCAATTTGATCGATGTATGACTTGTTCTTCCTGAATCCAGTCTGTTCCGGTCGAAGTTTTTCATCCAAGGCGGCTTGTTTGATCCTCTACAGGATGATGCGGCTTAGTGTTTTACTTGGGATGCACAGGAGCATAATTCCGCGCCAGTTCTTGTATTGACCTAAGTCTCCTTTCTTTGTCAGTTTGAATAAGTAGCCTTTCTTCCAATTCACAGGTACATTGCCCTCTTTCAATATCTTCTCCATTAGTGGTGTCATCACGTCTTCTGATGTCTCTGGGTCCCTTTTTAATGCCCCTGCTGGGATTCCGTCTGGTCCCAGTGCTCTTCCATATTTAAGCATCTTGATTGCCTTCAGGACTTCTGTTCTCGTCGGAGGGTTGATATCCACTCGTAGTTCTGGTCCCGCTGTTGGTATTGCTGGGCGCGTTGTAGGTGGCAGTTGGTTTAAAAGTCTTTTGAAGTTTTCAGCCCAGTGTTTCCTTTGCTCCACTTCTTTGGTGAGTGACTTTCCATTGTCATCCTTCACTAGCTTAATTTGTGTCAAACTTTTGCCCGATAGGTACCTAGTTGTTTGGTAGAGTGTTACGAGGTCTCCTTTGCCTGCAGCTTGTTCTGCTTCACTTGCCATGGCTTCATAATAACTCCTTTTGTCTTCCCTGGCACTCTTCTTTACTCTTTTATTCAGTGTCTTGTAGCTTGTATTCAAATCCTGCTTTTGTTGCTCGTTGGTGCACTGGAGAATCTTTTGTTTCACCATCCCTCTTTCTACTATCAGTCTCCAAGTGTCCGTAGTGAGCCACTGTGTGTCCTATCTTTTCCTTCTGGCTAGAACTTCCATGCTTTCAGACTGTCCTATTGTTTTCAACGCTGGTCTCTTCGCTAGTGTTGATTTGTATCTCCGCCTTTTTCCTTATGATTGCAGTGAAGATTTCCTTTGTATCCTGATCCTTCAGTTTTTGAGTATTGCACTTGGCTTGTGGTCTATCTGCAGCTCCTGTTTCTTTGAAAGCTTTTAATTTGATTTGGAGTGTTCCTTGTACAACATAGTGGTCTGAACCGACGTTTGCTTCTCTTCTTACTTTTGTGTCCAGTAAGCTGTGTCTCCACTTCCTTGAACAGCATTGTGATGAAGTCAGTTTGGTATTTGGTTCGCCCATTTGGTGACACCCATGTAGCCTTGTGGATATCCTTTTGCTTGTATACGCTGCTACCAATCACCAGTTCATTGAAGGCGAAGAAGTTAACGAAGATTTCTTCATTTTCATTCATTTCTCCGAGAGCTTCTCTACCCATGATGAGTTCTCTTCCTGTGTTGTCTGAACCCAGTTTGGCGTTCATGTCTCTCATTAGTATTTGATTATCATCAAAGGAGTATTGTCCACTGTTGCCTGTAGTTGTCTGTAAAACTCTTTTTTTTCGAGGTCTGAGTTGTTTGTGTATGCATAGCATTGCATAACTGACACTTTCCTTCCTTTTGAGTTGAAACTGGTTGTCATTATTCTGAACGAGATCGCCTCCCACTGTATGAGGGCCTTCGTTGCTATTGGTGACATCATGATAGCCACACCCTCGGTGTACTCGTGGTTGTCTTCTGGGTGACCGGAGTGGATCATCAACTCTCCCGTTGATAATTTGGTGAGTTCACTCCGATTCCATCTGCTTGCGCATATTCCCAGTACTTGAATACCACATCTTTTCATCTCATTTGCAATCCGGGCAGCCTTGCCAGTCTCACACATGGTGTGGACGTTCCATGTCCCCACACAGACTTTTTCTTTTCTCGCAAGGAGACTCATCGTGCTGAAGTCTCTGTAGCAATTTTGTTCACAGGGTGGAGTTGCTAACCTCACGTCTGAGAAGGGTATGCATAGTTTACAGAGGTGCGACTTTACGGGTTGCTCTCCGTAAAACCAGGAAAACAAGGAATAAAGCAATCAGAACAACACCAGCAAAAGGAAAATAAAAAAATTGACAACAGAAGAAGCGCAGCGACACAACAACAAAAAACAACAAGACTGAATTGCAGTTACAATTATATTTTAATGAAAAGAAAAACAGGAACAAAAGAAGTAAGAAATAGGTTAGATTTTTTTACTTGAAACATTTTATAGTCCGTGTTGTACGAAGATTTAAAGTCATGGTTTCAGTTTTATAGTATTTAAACGTTTTACATTTCGTGATCACTTCCCCTAAATAATAAGATAAAGTATGGAAATTTGTTATTAATAGTATACATACAACTAAGTGGGCATATTTAAGTAGTACAAAAAGGCACAGATGAAATATACAAGAGCTGTCTTCACCATTCAGCGTATTTGAGTGACTGAATCCAGTGCCACTGAAGACATTTCACGGTGAACGCTGTTGAGTTTAACACTTGTTTACACAGTGCCTTATGTATACTCTTCTATAGGTACTCTGAAATAATTATGTCCTAATTATTATTATTACTTATCAGTTGAACATTAATTTTAGTGAAGTCGACAAGTTATCCAATCACCTCTCATCTATTTATTGCCTCAACATGTTTTTCACCAAAATAATTGCAAATGAATCAATAAGAATAGATGACTTACGCGGTAATTACTTCGGTAGGACTAATTTGAAGAAGAGAGCAAGAAAAATGTAATAGCCTTGTATTAGCGTTACTATTTTAAATGAAAATTTATTGGACAATATGTCTTTAATTTATTTAAGGATACTCTGCATCAATCATGAATTGTTAATCATCGCCCTGTTTTCCTTGGACACATTTTATAAAACCAAATATACAGGTGACTTTATTTTTTCTAGAGTGTTTTCTTATTAGCTCACATGAGACGTCTGTAACTGAAGTACTGAACGATGCCTATTTGGATCTCATAAGGGATATCCGTTACTTCAAGGCTGCAAATACGCCTTGCTGGTGAGTGTTAACAAGCACGAAGCCTAGGTCCAGGGCTTCTTGATGATTGTTTTCAACTACCTAACACAAATTATGTTGTATCAGTAGTTCAGGGTTACACTGCTGACTAACCACGCATACGTTCGTGGTTCGATTCTCGTTCAGCGTATTCTTAAACCTTTCCTAGCCTGTGGTAAATCTGGAAAAGAGGGAAGGTTCAGACTGAGGCTAACAACCTGTAAAAACAACACCACTACTTAGACTTCAAAGCTTACAACTTGAAGCTCTTTGTTCCACTCGGAATGTGAAGGAATGAAGAACAAAATGTTTTCTTGATGTGGTTGGTAGAATTTATTTTGTAATCGGTATTAAACTCACAGCATGTACTTCAGGTTCCTGCATAGAAAACAATAATGCATTTTCAGTATAAGGTATGTTCTGTAAAAATTGTCATAGCTTCTTCAGTTATCTGTGGAAAAGTAGTTTGGTGATGTTTATGAAGTCTGACATTGATGAAGTACTCTTGATCAGTTAAACTAGGTGAGCACTGAGAATGATCATTTAATGCAGTACAGAATAATTATGTCGATGCATGAAATAGTTCAGTTAAACAAAAGCGTAAATCAGTACTAATTGTTTACTCAGTTGCATTAACTAATTATTTTAAGGCAATTTCACATTTTCAGCGTTTTGTACATACTGTTGCTGTTATTATAATTATTGTTCCCTTGGGTTCCAATTGTAACATAGGGCTTCAGCAACACTCCTCCATGTTGCCTTGTGTACATCCTTGTGTTTGTACACACTGCCTTCAATCACCAAATCATTGAAGGATTAGACATCCGATAAGTGTCCTCTATTGTCATTCATTTCTCCGAGAGCCTCTCGACCCATGGTGAGATCTATTCCCTTATTGTCTGCTCCCAGTTCTGCTGGCGTTCATACCACCCATAAGGATTTTCATGGCGCTATTTCGTATGTTGTCAATATTACTGTTCGCAGTTGTCTATAGAAATCTTTCTTCTTCTTCCTCTCCTGTTCCAAGTTGTTTATAGCACTATGCGTAGCATTGAATAATTCTAACTGTCACTGTTAGTCATTGAAAAATGTATTTGTAGTTTGTTTATTTTTTGTTAAATATTTCTCATTTATTCTTGTTTCTAACTGTTTTACGTCTGGTAAGTAGATTTCAGAATTCAGTGTCCTTATTTTTCAGTTTCCCCAATGGCTGTCTACTTCATTCATTTTACACTTTCATTTATTAATATTTTCGTGTATATTTCAGGTTTCTTTTTCGTCAGAATATTGTTGGAGGTGTTCTGTACCTTAGTACTAATGTAAACCGGACAAAATATCTACAGGAGAAGCAAAATTTATTCCATCTCCATGACTTAAGTTCAAGCTTCTAATGCCCGTATAACTTATTGATTTGTAAAATTCGATTTCTTTTACTAAGAAGAAAAGTCTCCACTTACTCTTTTACACCGTCATTCCATCTGCAGAGATATTTTTAGAATAAAAAATCAATATATTTATTCAGTATTCGTTTGTTTGTTTTTCGCCTATATCTTTTTAGTTCCTTTAATAGAATGATTCATATTTTAAAAGTACTCAAAGATAGTATTTTGAAGTTATTATTAAATTTAATGATATACATTCATCTTGTATTTCCCAATTTTCAGATATTCATATCATATGTAAGGAAAACATGCATAAAATTATATTTTTATTGACACATATCTGCCATTTATATACTACTTATGTGACTGTAAGTACGAGAGTACTTAAACAAGTTAACTACATCTGATCAAGTGGAGAGTGTCAGTAGGTCAAATGTCACACAGTTACTGAATTGTAATTTGTATCCTCATATGGAAAAGCTACACATTTCTACACTTTTATATAAAACCGAAACTTTGATGATTGAGAGTATAAAACGAAACTTGAGGACGTCACTGTTAGTTGGTAATTTAAAAATAAACTTTTTATGTTCAAGTATTGTTTTGTAGGGATTTGATTGATTAGTCACAGGATTTCATCATGAGCTGACATTGGTTAAAGAACCATTGGAAAACCTGGGAGTACTGCACAACAGTTTCCTCCGTTCAAGTTTCGGACTACTCAGCAGTACGCATCCACCGACAGAGTTCAAATCCAGGATCTTCTGGTTAGAAGGCGAGCTCGTAGACCATTAGGCCACTGAGTTCCAGACTAGGACGAAACAGCTATCCAGTGCTCCCAGGTTTTCCAATGGTTCTCTAACCAATGTCAGCTCATGATGACATCCTGTAACCAAATGTTTCATGTATATGTGCTGATAATCTGTGGTCACTCAGCGAGATTTATTCAGTTCATGATACATTTTTCAAATCTTTTTATCGGTAAATTCAACCTGAGCAATCTTAGCAAAATAACCCATAAATAAATAAACTTACAATTTAACTCCAGCCGCCGCTCTGTTTAACAGAATATTGAAAGCCATCAATAAAATGACATTAATCTATGAAAATATGATATACAAATTGTTTCCGTCTGTTTCGGCCGTTATGACAAAGAGTACTAAATTAACATAGTACCAGACCTTTCACTCGAAACCCATATGCCATTTAGGATTCATATTTATAGACAATTATATCGTAGATTGACCAGTTAATTCACCTTCTAGTACAATGTGAAATAATAAGGTCAGAAGAAAGTCTTCTTTTCGTGATGAGATTTTGAATTCGATTAGCAAATATGTATGCTAATGAAACCATTCGCTAAGTCTTTATTTGCAAAGTTTTACAAAGTAATGTATAGGCTTTATGAAAGACTTATTTCGATAAGCATAATTTCCCCACAGCATATATTAAACATTATTCATGAGGAAATTTAAAGAAAATACGAGTGATCTGAAGACGAAATGATTCTTTCATAAAAACTAGTGTATCTGATTGTACTATACAACATAAATCAACATTTTTCGGTCAAATATTTTATGTAACCAACAAGCAAGCAAGTTACATGACACCGGTGCATACTTGAGTGCAATATAATCTGATTTCAAATGCTAGTAGGACTGAAGTGAAGTTCTGCACTTATCAGTATAGCATCGATTCCCGATGACAGTATTTTACAAGAAGACTTTTTAAGCAACGATTGATTTTCTGTGTGGTCAAATTAGACTTGTCAAATCCCAAGCAGACGACGAGTAACGCAGTCGTCAGTAATTAGTTTAATAGAAACCTCACTTTCTTAGTGAAAATAGCTCTGTAAACAGTTAACAACTCCTGGAGATACTTTCCATGCCACCTCAGAAAGTCTATCACTCTGACACCTATGTGTGAGTTGCTTCTGCTTGGAGTTTAGATGTGATTTTAACCCGTAAACAAAAGAATCTGTGCCTAATTCCGTCTACCAAAGCGTCATTTATGACTAGTTATCTATACTATGAGGTTTTAAATGAAACTAGTAATAGTTTGCTAAACTAATAAATTTTAAGAAACAATAACGCTACACAAATGTTCACTAGAGTGTAACTACTAGATTTCTTATTGTTCGTAGAATACAAATTATTTTCCAAACTTATTAAGAACTCACGCTGACATTACACGTGTGTGACTGAAAACATTTTTAAATATTGGATCAAGTTAATCAGCATGTTATTTCAATTCACTTAAAATGACTTATAATGGTTTGAGGTTCTATCAGTGTCTAGGCTGTGGATATTGTGAACGTCTTGGAACATCATTAGCAGACAGTCCAATTAAATTATCATAAAATCATTTTGGTTTTTTTTTAAAACCACAGTTAATTTATCTGAAGAGTCTGTGGATCTTATTGAGAAAGGTTCAGAAAATTATTGTTTTAGTTTCTCAAGACATTAGTCCCCCTGTGCTGAAGTAGATAATTCCAACTTTTCTTATAACCAGGAATTTTTGTCTGTAACAGATGTCGTGAAGAACTGCTTGAAAGATGCCAATTCGTTCATCTTCAAGTACTACAAACTGTATTCCTTCGCATTCAGTATACAGAGACGTCAACTGGGTTCAAATTCAACATGACTAGTATTTTAACCTGCAGCGTTCTAAGTTCATATGCCCTGTGTAACAAAACAGAGAGAGTTCTGGCTGACGCGAATTTTTTTTAGTAAGGACTTCTATATGTAGAATTCATTTATGTTGAGTGGACTGTAAGAACTCAACCGTTAGCATGTATATACAGATTCATAACCACGTAATAAGATTAGAATTTAGACAGAAAGAGAAATTAATCACTGAATCTTGGTGCAACAAATCAGACTAAAGTCCCGTTATAAAAGTGTTACAGAACTAACCACAGAAGTATGTATCAGTTCAATATCATTTAATTTCAGAATTGTAGAGAGATAAAGGAAAGCAAGTAAGATCACTTTGAAATGATTATGAGTCTTTAGATTGTGCCATAAAGATGAACTCAGTTGGTAGGATTGTAATTTAACGAGTTGCATAGAATCAGTCTGTGTAATATCCAAAAATATCACCAAAATTAGGCTGATAATATCATTTGTTTTAAAAATCGTAGTCTCTTTGTAATATGCGATAGCTGTGAAAGTTTAGGTAAAGTTTTCTTCTACGATGAAATGATTATGTATTTTTGACTGATGAAAAAGCATTTCCAATTAGATCTTCTTCAGGCTTTATATACATAAAAATCTTAACCAATGACGGTGATTTAGAGGATCAAATAATGATAATAATGTGGCAAATGTTTCGAAAGTCATTAATAACCATGATTATAATGATAACAAGGTTTACGCACGTGGCGATAAGAATAACGATGATAGTAATATGTGTATATGTAGACAACTCAATAAATAAATAAGGTGAAATCCTAAAAGTTACGTAATACTAAAGGTGAATTGGACAAATAATCAGAGTTTGAATAATTACTATAAAAGTGCGAAGGAAATGGAAAATAAGAGAGGGTGGGAGGGTTTTGATTAAAATTTACCTAGGCCAATTGTTTTCTCGAATTCTCATAGCTTTGGCTCGATGGAATTCGACAGATAAGTTTGAAGGCACTACTTCTGTCCACTTGGTGACCGCTATCAATCAAATGAGTCAAGATAGAACTTCTCATAGATTTTATTTGACCTTTTCCGAACCATGAAGGAAGATGCTCATTAATGCGTTTGTTGAACTGTGTAGTTGTTCGCCCTATATAGCTTTCTCCATAGGAGCAACTAAATTTGTAGATACACATAGAAGTGACACATCTAGGTAACTTGTCTTTTGCTTGAGGAATCATGATTGGTGGGTAGCTGGAAAATGACAAACAAAGGGTGTTGGCGGCATTATAAGTCCGTTTTATTGCTGTCGATAATCTTAGATGTAAGACTTCACTAGCCACCTCCCTATTAAATTGCAGTTTTAGGAACAGTTGTTTCTTTTTAACTACTGTCAGTTTCTCTTTATTATACCTGGGGTTCATATGTCTCCTTACAAATCTACTAGAATAACCCAGTTAGATCAGTGTCTTTTGGATGCATGCTAACTCATTTTCTAGGGAGTCATGCATACACATACGTCTTGATCTATTCATGAGGCATCTGACCAAAGTGATTTTGTATCAGATTGGTACAAAACCGAGGAAATGTGTATATTGTCTTACAGATGTAGGTTTTCTATAGTCATCTCTCTTGAATGAACCATCCTCTCTTCTGCTCAATTGGACATCAGGTCATTATAATCATCGTTATTAATGACGTTCAAAACATTTACCACATTAACATTATTATTATCATTACTATTTGATCCACTAAATCACCATAATCGGTTAAACTTTTTATGTATACAAATCTATGTAAATAAGAGTAAAGCCTGGAGAAGATCTAATTGAAAACAATATTGTTCGCTTATATGTATTGTTCTAATATCAATAATGGGAATATTTAAAGATTTGAAAAGGCATTTGTCATAAATACTCTAGAGTTTTAGATGAATAATTGGTTATTGTACTGTATGCATTTTGATTTTTGTCTTTTGCTGTGAACTTACACTATAAGATAACACTCACAACTGGAAAGAAATAATCAGAACATTTTGAATATGAATACTGTTTGAAGGTGTTTTTGAAGCAAGACAACCTTAGTATCAACACAGTCTTTTATTTCATGTCGCAAAGGTAACTAAAAGACAATTAATATTTAAACATATATTGTGTAGTCAGTTAAATTTCTCTACATAGTGGTATTTTTACACCTTAAATTTTAAATATCAGATTTATTGTCTGAATCTGAAGACCATCGTGAAATGCATCGGTGGAATCAAATTATTCTGGACAATTTAACTAACCATTACTAATATAAGTTGACGTCCACATTTATAGTTGATAGTTCCGACCAGTATATTACTTAAAATTTTACTTATTACTAAAGATACCAACTGGATATTTATTTTTTATCTCAAATTGCTATTCGTTCTGTTTCCTTCAGTATAAATGGACATATGACGGGTATCTCTTGAAGAGACTTGAACGTAACACTGAAAATAGGGGATTTAGATAGTTGAAAGGTAATCGGCAGGAAGCCTTGGGCCTAGGTTTTGTGCTAGTTGGCACTCGTCAGCAAGGCGTATCTGCAACCTTGAAGGAACTTATGTCCCTTCTGAGATTCGAACCCGCGTCACCCAGTACTGCAGTCAGAAACGTTACCATTGAGGGGATTTTAATCTCATTAATGTATTTTTCAAAGACTAAATGCACCAGGACTTAGCGATAAAGATTAACCTTCCTTTTGACGCATCATACTTACAAAAAGGATATATATATGTCTATTGTGTACTGTGTAATAAGCATCTAGCTGATAAAATCTATGAAAACCTGTCACAGTCATCAACCATATTCTAACACACTTGTTAATTGTTTGATTATTTAAATGTGATTAAACTCTCAGGAGTTTAATGATCAGCGTAGGCGTAAACCTTGAAAAATAAATTAGGCATCTAATTGATTAGGAGGTAAAGTCAAAGCAAGATAAACCAAAGTTTATCAACTGATGGACAATGGACACAAACTGTCAGATTCGTATTCATGAGACCTTATCATATGAACAAGTCAAGTAGTGGACTACATCATACTTCTTAAATTCACTCCTAAACTAAACTACTCTAATTCCATTGTTCTTTTGAAGGTCACACTATAAAGAAATATGAAATACTTCTGGTATTCATTATAATTGCCATTATGTCCAGTAATATTGTGGTGAGAGCTGGCTGCAAGCCAAAATTGTAGACAACAATTTACATCAATGTTCACGTCCCGAATCAGGGTCATGAGAAAGACAATAACAAAGCTTAACCTTGAGAAAATCACCAGCCAATCACAGCGGAGTTAATGTATGGAAATGTGATTCTCAGATATATGACTTGATTTTCTGAGAAACAGCCACAAAGAGATAACAGAATAACCTTCAGCAAGAAAACAATCAGTCAGAAGAGGTTGCTTCTCCGCTAACAATAACGCTAATAATAATGTACATAAAAATCTATAAATATCTCTTGATTTTCTCAATAAACGATCTGTTGTCTGGCCCTTGTCTTCTGTCGTTACAATATAATTATACTGAAAGGGATTATTTACATATGATTTTACAAATTAACGACATCACAGCTCACTGTTTAATCCCCTGTTGTGTTGTACTGGGTCATGTCTGACAAGTATATTTGAGTTTATACAGATTCTTCAAAATAACAGTTATTCAGTGAGCAGTTTGAAGAAAATCATAGCCACTAATTACCCGAAGACATATTTATATGTATGGATATATTCGATATAACATAAACCCTTTGCATTTCATTAAGGAATTTTTCAATCGGTGTGTATTGTTCAGTTTTTTGTATCAAAATAAGCTGACCTTCAGATAAATTATTTTAAAGACTCATGTAGGATTCAGACAGTGTAAATGTAGATTTTATCACAGCTGCATGTCAATCAGGTAAAGTTTACAACAAGTATTACATCATATATTACTAGCTATTTAGACATTTCTAATCATGGAAGATACACTCAGGGCTTCTGTACTATTTCTAAACAAGTCTATTCAATTTCACTAAGCACATCAATTTACATAGATAAATATCACTCAGATGAGTAGAAATGTGGATTATATAATGCAGTATGAATTATGAACATTAAAAATGTGTATCATGAAATTATAAATGATCAAATTTCAAAGAGTGAGACTTACATTTGTTTCCATAGATGCTGTCTGCAAAATTATTTGTCTCTATTTTTAGTATAGTCTACACAAACCATACTTACATCAAAGGAATACTGGTATATTTTTTATAAACGATTCTGCTATGAAATTATGTTTCTCTACTGTCATTTGTATGATTTTATAGAGAAAATTATGCAATCCAAGGGGAAATAGAAAGAATTTATTGACTTTGATAAGTCATGATTGTTAATTACTAGTACTGGTGACTTCATGAGCTTATACATTACACATTACTATTCCTCATGGATTTTCTGCCTTAAAATTAAGCAGTTGCAAGAGAAAATATCCATTTAGATGGTTTTCTCTCTTCTTACAAAAATTAATGACACGTCTCTCTGGTTAAATATACAATAAAATTAGCACTTACTTTTTTAAATATTCGGTGGTAATACTGAAAATTGAAAGTTAACCATCTGAAATTAGACTCATTTAGATTTTATGATTGTTAACTACAGATATAAATTTATGAGCATTTACATTTTATTGGGCTTTTCTGGTGCAAGTTACTACTAGAACTACGAACAGAAATACGCAGTGGTCGACTTGCGATAATTTATGCAGCCACTGTGTATACAGACTAAAAGACTCAGAGTTTTAAAGAGGAGAAGAAAGATCTCTGCAACCCTGTTGCGGAAGTCGCCAATCAACTTCAGAGTCATCTGCATAATATGTGGAAATCTTGTCAAAGAAGTGTGAATCAAATTTCTTCAAACCACGAAAGCTTTGGTATTCCACATGTTAAATCCCAAACTCTGCAGGCAGAAGAAGTTTGTTCAGCTACTGAACCCACAGTGGACCTAGTTATGTCTTAACATTCGATGGGTAATTTTTTTCTGAATCTTATTTAATTTAATTTTCTTCTCCTTTGTCACTAATACATATCTACTCCTCATGACATTAATCTAATTTTGGTCCTCCTTGAATTTCGCTTGAGTTCCACTCAAACAATCCAAATTTGTTACGTCACTGAGTGTATTAATTCAATTTTGTTTTGTTTTCTACCTAATTAGTGCTTTCTGTATTATGTGATTGACATCCCAAAATCTACAGTTTTAATGACACTCGTTTGGCAAAGTATTAAGTGTATGCGATTGTGCAGCTTTAGAATTTTATCACTGAAAAGTGTTTCATAATTTCTACACAGTCTGCAAATAGCATGGTATCTAAAATAACCTTAATAAATTTGCTGAATAGAATAGTGAAGTTATATTCCTCTTGTTTCATTTATGTTGATTTCATAAGGAAAATAATGAAATCTAAGAGCTAATAAGGAGAATTCATTGAATTTTGTAAGTAGTGATTATCGAGTACTGGTATTGGCGAATTCATGAGCTTATACATTACACATTATTATTAATGAACTTTTCAGTCTTTAAACAGTTACACAAGCATGTCGGACGTGAGGACTAATACTCTCCGAAGACATGGCGAAGTGGTCGCGCTATTTCGTGAACTGGCAGGGGTTAGAATTCATGGGCTGGCCATTGGATCGGGTCTTACGAGCTCGCCTTGTAACCAGAAGATCCTGGGTTCGAAACTTGTCGTTGGGTGCGTAATGATGAGTAGTCCCAAACTAGGACATAGAAAACAGCTGTCCAGTACTCTCAGGTGTTCCAATAGTTCTCTAACCGATGTCAGCTCTTGATGAAATCCTGTAGCCAGTTAATTAAGTCTCTACAAACCGATACTAGAATATATCAATTTAGAAAATTTTTTCTTCTAACGGAAATTATTGGTTATATTCTCATCAAAATGAATACTTACTTGACTGTAAAAGGTGTTTTAACACTGAAAATTGAGAGTTGAAGTTTAGAAAAGGTAGTCATTTAGATTGTATGACTCTTAGTTGAGACTAAATACAGAGAAAATACTTGTGGTCATTTATATTTTGTGGAAATTATCTGGTGGGTGTAATCAGTTAACGCATTACAATAGATTTACAAAGTCCTAATTGACATTACAATGTTTCATAAGTGACTATGACTCAATAAGACTCTTGCATATTCTTTTCAAGTAAGCGGTGAAGTGTAGTGCTTTTTCGCAAATCAAAATTAGTTATTTCAAACTAGATTTTTCATCGTTGAAATGAGCTGTAGTTATTCTGTTATTATATCAGATTTCTGCATTAAATATGTGAATGACACCATCTCACTAGAATTCTGAGAGACTGTATCTATTTTTGAAGTCCTAAAATAGCGTAATAGTGGTGGCACTTGGCCATAACAACGTGGCTTTCAACATTTCTTCTGGATAGTTTTCTTGTAGATCCCAACCGGCAGCTTATATATTTCGCACTTCATTAATCAAATAAAACAGTGTGCTTTTATTAGATGCTTTCCAGTGGCTTTTTGACCAGGCATGTATACCAGTTGTCTGAATCTGTGCTTCCTATTGTACTAAACAGGATTATCATAGCGGTGGCCAGATTGTACTTCAATGATTATTGTACTCATTGGTAGGGTAACATTAACTTGTTTCACGGAGGTCAAGACATTCACCTGATGAATATAAACACCGAATATATTGTGAGTTTTAATGGTTATGATGTCTATTTCACAACTGCAGCTTTAAAATCTTTGAAAGCAACAACAGTCAAAAATTTGCACCTCATCTGAGACCTTATTATTAACCAGATATTCTTATTTGTTGTGGGGGAATTGCATATGCTGTGTGATGAAGCTATATAAACGGAAAGGTAGAGACTTAGGATTAAATATAGGGAATCGTTTTTGGTCTGTTGAGGTGTAATTTAGTCGAATTCAAGCAACATACTGACTTATGGGAGATAATTACAGTCCAAGGGTCACAGACCAAACGGCACTACTCAGTTTATTATTGTATGACCGTTATCCCAGTAATGCATAAAAATTTCTTAATTTTACTCTCTTCAGTACTTCTTTTCATAATTAAAAATACATTCGAAACCCTCATCATTTAAAGAAGCTAACTTGAGCCTCTAAAGTAGAAACTGAATTCTTTAAATACCGATGGTAGATCCTAGAAAATAATCTACGTTTTCAGTTAATTTTAACGTTCATTAAAATTTAATACGCTTAAATTTGTTAATACTTCTCATTCTATTAGCATAGGAGAATATATATTGTACAATTCAGTGATTGAATTAATATACTTCACTATAAAATATAATTATTCAGAAGTGGCACTTACTATTTGGATACATCGAAACTGCTTCATTTCATAAAAAGTAGAGAGTGGGATTATTATAACGAGATGCATTACATTTTTCTCAATAAACCAGAGGTTACTATCAAGTGAACTATCAATGTTAAAAATGTGTTATGGTTAGTGTGATATCAAGTAAAGGTTTTTTCTCTATAAAGTGCGATATCATTAGTGAATTTCTGTATCAAAATTTCTTAGTCATACAGTAATACTTTACAGTGCGGCCTTGGGTATGGATAGTACTCATACACATTCACTAATATTATAATTAGGAATATTTTTATGAATTTTTTCACGGTAAAGTTCTTACAATTCAAATTCGGATTTCATGGTTCATCTTTAGCCATTGGCGTTTAAAATGAATGCTTACACATTTCGAAAGTTTGATGTTGCCATTAGAGTTACAATTATGTTAAGTATGTGTCCAACTATTCTATTTTATAAGCATTATTTAGCACAGCATCTTATCCTCATTTCGAATGTAGATAGTTACTTATAGCGGACAATATCTTCAAAATAAGATTCTCATCTGAATGAAGTTAAACGTGTTCTTCATTTTTATCTTCATTTTGTAAACATTATACTACAGTGTACGTTAAATTCATTGCAAATGCATAAATCTTAAGGAAACGTTCAGAAATGAACATATAATCCAATTCATAGTATGTAAAACAGATGGGTTTAAAGAAATCTGAAAAACATATTACAGTGCTTGCTGGAATTATGATAAAGTTTAATTGGTGATCATTTCATTTTTAGTTTACAGTCTAGACGTTCATAGCAGATCACATTATTTCACTTCTTCAACCTACAAACCAAGTTCACACTCGTTGGTTCAAGTACGGTTGAGATAAGATTTTCCATCCTATTTGACGTTGCTGCTTGGTTAAAAATTGGAAAACTTACCCATTCCCTCCAGAAGTTTCCCTTTAATGTAAGTCGACACAAATGTAATTAATCTTAAAAACTTATTATTGAATCAGTAAATTCTGAATAGTGGAAGTAGTTTAAGGTTTTGACAGAAGAGTTATCAACCAACCTTTCTTTGCCACCCAGTACTTTTTATTCAAACAAGTGGATGTTTTGAATTGAGTGAGAAGTCAACAAGTGGATTTTTCATTTTGGACCACAATGACATCAAGAATGTTCTATTCGTGTAGACTAAACCTCACTTCATAATGCCGAAAGTCATTAGGAGATGACAATGAGAAGTGAAATTCTCCAAACAAGACAAACGCTTAGGTAGACTTGCAACACGAGCACATCGAAATAATTGGTCTCCTTTTTGCATAAACTGTAGCAGATTTTCGGAGGTTCTTTTGCGTCTGTACCAGCCAACCTCAAAATGAACCTTATTATTAGCTCACAATATGACTCAAGAATTCGTCTAGTGAAGAAAATTAACTGTACATTGTTGTTCTTGTGGGTTTATTAGTAAAATTTGACGAACTGTCTATATAAACCAGCAAAGACTAAGTGAACGTCATAGTTGTATTCAGGCTGTTTCTAAGATACACCATGTAAAATGTTATATTTTAGAAATCAGTCAGCTATCTAATGTATAGAGAGACAGTCTGCTTCACTGTTGCACTTAGATTTAGGGTTATCGGAGAGCTACAGCGTGTTCAGCTGTTTGAATTTAGCAGCGTAACTGTTAAATTATTAAATTATCCAGAATTATACCGTTCTGTCACAAGTTTAACTGGTGTCTTGATGTCAGAATTTCTTCGCACTTATAGGCTTTTAAGTCAGAAACAATAACAACTTGAGTATATCAAGTGTCATAAGATCTCAATTAATTCGCTTGTGGATTTATCCAGATTACTTTCAAGTATTATAACTTCATTACCTAATATATCAAATATTTTTGAACCAGTGTTAGCGCCAGTATTTTCATAAAATTTCCCAATCTTTTTAAAACAGCATTGATTTTGGCTGCGAGTCCGGTAACAGAGTGAATACTTATTAACTTTCTCACCCAGTGACTGAATACGCCAATCTACTTCACGAAATACAAACACTACTGATGTTATTCAATGACTCCAAGTGAAAAGAATTTTCTCATTCACTGTTCAAGAAAGTAGCAGAGTTCAATGCTCATTAAACATGGAGGTGTTGATTTAGTTTGGAAACTTTTGAAAAGACGAAAATTAGTCCTTACTTTGTTAGTATGTCCCTGTAAAGAAAAGATCAAAATATTTAGCAGCGTAATTTTTGGAGCGTGTTGTTAAAAGTGTTTTTGTTGAGTGGATAGCTTTAACAGAAATCATAATATGATACAACTCGTACTGTATGTCTCATAATGCCAAAGCGAATTAAATCTCAAAGACTGATTTTGTTTTGAATTTGTGTTGCAAGCTTCAAATAACTTTTTACATAAAATAAAAAGAAATTTATTTCAGAATGGAGTTAAAAGTGCTTAGTATTCATAGAGAACTTTACGCTGTACTGCGAAAAGCTATGCATAAAGGATCTTTGTATTTTTATTTGTTCTGTTCCAGAAAGTGTAGAATCAAATTAACTTTACTAGTGATACAAGTGTACTAAAACACTTAAGATAAATGTAACATTTAATTTTTAGTTGAGTGGCTAACAATGTTAGTGATAGTAACAGAGATTAGATTATATGACAGTCGATTGTAAATCGAGTTAGATGATTTTAATGCAGAAGTTTTGTTATCGCAACTGGTGTATGACATAATAACAAAAGTTTTTTGATCAAAAAGAAATTGTCTATCTCAGAATTCATCAGTTCTTGATTCATACGATGCATACGATCGGAATGCGATGTAAAAGCAGTGCTTAGCATATTGTGATCAGTGTGTGTAATAAATGAATACAGATTTTACAAACTGATTCATTTATTGTAAGCAGGGGAAAACATATGGCATTGATATGCAGCTCTGTCTGAAAGTGACTGGACTTTGGCGCTTCAGCTTACGCAGAGATATTGTTTCATATGTTGACTTCAATCCTCATGTTTCAAACAGGATATAAATCTTATGAAAACGCATTTGTCCCATTTTTACACTTTAGTTCTAGTACTGTAATACATCATTTGCTTTTACTAACAGATTTTATTCTTCCACCACTCCAGTTGGATGATGATTCCGAAAAAACTTATAATGCTATACCATGTAAAAGGCATTTGTGAAACATTTTTAACTAATATAACTCACGCCAAATGGTCACCAGATCCTCTACAAGAAAGTATATAAAAGGTTCACTGATTAAAATATATTTCAAACAAATTGAGCTTTCTTCGTGATCACGCTGCGCAAGTCTTACTAGAAAAGTCTGTCTTATAGGCTTTAGTAACTAAACCTTTGATCATTCTGCATGAAAACCGTTCAAGATAGTGTAGTTCACACTATGTTTAGGAATTTAATTTTTCCTGACAATCACCATCTTGAAAATAAGTGTTCTGATTCATCTGTCAGAGTGCATTCAACAAAACATTTCAAATTAATTCATTCTGAAAAATTATCTGTCACGCAACGCATCACTGCGTACCTCTGTGTTCAAAAGAATTTGATGATAAATTCAGCGTGGGCTAATTGCTTCTATCTGTTGACATTACACTGTTTAGTTATCCTAACTGCTTTGTGCATTATAACACTTAACATTGACATAGCAGTTTTATTTTGCAAAATTTTGCCCATTTCAAGCTTAATGAGGTTGGAAGAAAACCTTTAAAGTTTGAATGAATTCAAGTCAGTAAATACAATTCGTTTGACTTCATTGGCAACAAACTTTTTTGTATTTTCAAGCTTATCTGTATTAGCTGCAACAAATGTCAGATAAATTAGTATTTGTCTTATAGACAGAATGGATTATAAACTATTAAATTCTTGAATTTATCCACAGAATAGTAATTTGAACGTATTTTCGTTTTATTGACACTATTTTCTGATTGTATAGTTTATACAATCTACCGTATATTGTAGATGAAAAGTAAATTAACCGGATAGCTGTTTTATCCCAAAAATTGCTATTTTGATATATTGCTACTGGAACCTAGCTTTTATAACTTGATCTATTGCAAAAACGAACGTCTCCAGTGATTACAGAAAAAGTATAGTTGATTTAAAAATGCTAGTCGTCTTAATGTTATCCAGCTATTTATCATTTGTATAATACTATCCATTCCCAATGAAGTGATACATGATTGATAAAGGTTATCTTGCAAAATAATGCAGTGTAAGATACGTTATTGTCTAAGGTGTTCAAACAACTTACGTTTTAACCGTAACCTTTCTGTAAAAGACAAAAAGCATTCTTTACAATCTCATGGTAATAGTAGAAATATAAATAAAAGTTAAAATCAGAAATGTGAACATTTGTCTCAAATATTTATGTTTACAAAGAAGTGTTGCTGGTGTCAAAATTTGGAAGCCAATGCATGGATGAGAGTTAGAAATATTGGGACAGTCGTATTTACTACAGAAAGAAGTGTCTTGTTTTGTCATGGAATCCGATCATATGACATCGAATTGCTGATATTAAGCAGTATGTAACGGACGGACATTAGAATTAATGGCACCCGAAAATCTGTGTCGCCTATAAAGCAAAACACAGCAGGTGATCACTTTAAATAATGGCTGAAACATAAGTGGTCAGTCTGAAATGTGTTAAGGAGTTTTAAATCCTCTCAATCTGACGAAAATCAGTGAGACATAAATATTTCCGTAAATGAAATGAAATTTGTGCCAAAGATGCCACGTATTCCGGTGATGAGAAGTCCACGACCGAACGTCATGGTTTGAGGTCCATCGAGTAAGTATGTATGTTTTTACAATGCATTAGGCAGTTGATTTCCCCTTTTTTGGCACGCTTTCTAAAGTTTTTTCCAGAATTTATCACCTTTGTGTTGTTTAGTGAGAAACATAGAGCTTTAAGCTTTCTAAATCTCAGTAGTTGTGGCGTTAGCTTTTACGGGGGTGAAGTTGCTAGTTCCAAGCCTAACTTTCCCTCGTTTTGCACGCCAACTATTAACTAGTAAAGTAGGTGAGGTTTATGGATGCGTCGACCGTAGATCTACCTTGGACCACTTGGAAAGAAGCACATTTTTAAAAAAGGTGTATTAACTACCAGAAACGAAACTCATTTACAGAGAAAACAACATATGAGTGCACGTGAAATGTGGCCACATAGTGGGTACTGGGAGTAGTCAAAAATGTCACTGGAGTGCAACATATCGTCCATCATCAATCTAAATGGAAACTTAATTTTCTTTCATTATCTTAATTTCTATAAAACAGGTAATGGAGTAATGTAATTTTGTGAACCCATCATTTGATATAGTGATATGTGTTTTGATACTTCCGATCAACTTACACTTTTCTAAACAAAGAAACGGATATAAATATGTTTGACTATTGACATTTTTTTCAAAGTTTTAGGAAAAACTATTCAATTCTTGAATACACAGCAGTACGATTCCGCAAATTTAACTAGTATTCCTGTACATGCTTGATTGATGCACTTGATTTTTTAGATACTTTGCAGCTGAGATTACTCATTCTTCCCTATATTGAATTCAGACTAAGTTATTTTCTGGTTCAAATAATGTATTGTAATCATTCATGCAGCTACATTTCATTTAGACATTTGTAGATTACTCATTTACTGATAATGATTCACAGAGTATCACTGAAATATTTGTTGTGGTCTACATTCATCGACATCAAAGTGATTGAATTTAAATACCACCGGTACTTCAGACTGCGTAGTAAATAAAACCAACAAACCACATCTACCTTAGATTTCTCACAAAATTCACTTAGTTTTCTCCTGCTGCCATAAGTAATGTGAATCGAAAAGAACAGTAGGAAGTGTTTTTCCTGTTTTGTAGACTTTGATCTTTAAAGTGTAAAATGCTTTATCCGACAAGTTAACTGAAAATGAACCGCCCAAGAGAATACTTACTGTCCTTCCCTGAAGTAGAATAATTATTATGTTTTGCATTACAGCTATTAGATTTTCCATGACAATATCATACAGCCTGAAATTTGCATTTTTCAGCATCTGTTGAAATTTCACAGTAAGCTCTTCTGTTCACGAAAAATACTCATTAGCATATCAAAGAAAAAAAGTGAGGAGTTGAGTGAAGATGTCGTTTCAGTGATTTTTGATATCCTTGCTGAATTTCTTGATTTCTCTTTTATTCTTTTATTCTAACATACACAACAGCACTACTGAAGTAGTACCATGCCTTGTAGGATGTCTTTTTGTATATTGCATACTCAAATCATTGGAGTAAGTGTCAAATTGAAATTCTAGGAGAACACAAACTGTGAGTAATCACATAAAGGTCACCTTCATCTTATTACATTTTCACGAAATAGCCCCTTGACAGACTCGAAACTTATGATAAATCAGTTTAATATGGAACACGGTTTCAGAATATCAACCTCTGAATGAACTTCTAATTGTAAGTCACTAATTATTATCATATCAATAATCTCTTATAATATTCTAGATTTTTTATTGCATTTTTTGTTCTGCTTGGTGAAGCCAATGAACAAGAAAAAAGATCATCAGAATGTACCTATATTCCTCAGTGAGTAATGGTGTTCCCACAGAAACTCTGATCCAGTACCCATCATTGCAAACACCACAGTGTTGTCCACCAAACTACTTGGGCCATGAGATCCACCTCTTGTGCAACGGTTATCAGTTATCATTAGTTTTTAATTCAATTTTCCTGTTGATTGATTGGACCCAAGATGTTCGGCGAATGTTGACATGTCGGCTCCCAACCAGTATAGAGGCTTCAGTGATGTCTGAGGAATAATTTGAAGTAGTTTGATGAATGGTAACATGTCAGCAGAGGCCAAATGAACATTTCAGTTCAACCAATCAATGGGAAAATCAAAAGTGAATTGAAAACAAATAACAACTTGAAATTATACTTAGAAGTTTTTGTTGTATCATTATATGGACAAGAAGATTGTGTAACTATGTGACACATTGCTTCATACATATGAAACGTATATGCTGATTTATTATAGATGAACAGTAACTTTCACATTCCATGGCATTTTATATGTTTACCAAAGGTAAGTACACTTACCCAATACCTGTGGAGATTTTCCTAAATGAATACATCGAAAAAATCAAATGTCTTTTGGTTCCCCGTATTAAAAATTTCAAACTTCAATATGAATTTATGATGGTTAGGAGGTAGACTTTGAAATTGGATCGCAGTAGTATCCGAACCAGCATGATTCGGAATATTAGCTCGATGTTTTACTAAATGAGCTACAAGACATGGTTGACAGCTGTGTTGGTTTCTGTCCTACAGAGACCCAGGTTCAAATTAACCTTCAAATTCTCAGAAATAATTTAATGTAATTATCTCTTAGTCAAATGATTAAACTAACTGAAAAGTTCAAATCAGGATTTTTTACAGTTGAATTTCTTCCTTTGAAAAGACAGGTCAGTGTAAAGAGAACTATTTTCATATGACTCATTTACATAGGGATTTTAATTAAGCATAATTATTGAAAACTTTGTGAAAGTTTTTCATTTTACGTTTGACCACATTTACTTACAGAGGAGTAATACAAACGTTTCTAAAACATAACCAAACAATACAAAGCATTAGTTTTACTTATAGTTTGTAAATCTCTGAATATCCAGAGAACACCATCATATCTGTTAAGACGACAAATATCTATATTCATAGTAATAACTATTGCTGAATTATTACACTAGTTAGGATAAATAACAACGAGAAAGATTATTTTGAGAAAAATGCTTTAATAAGTGCAAGTGAGAGAAATTCTATTATAAATAAATAGTGTTTAACGAAAGTTATCATATTGCCTTAAGAAAGGTTTGTTGTTGGATGTCTTCGGGAAACCAACCATAAATGATGGAAATTATTTTTTACATTAAAACAACAAGTAGAATTATGCAGCTCATGTTTCCAGGATTGCCGTTAAATTGTTTCCACTATTCTGGTTCACACGTAAGTTCTTTTTTCTGTTCATGTAAATATTTATCATTTATTTCCTCAGCCTCTGTAATGTACATGTGAGATAAAACAAAACTTCGTTGTATTCATTGCAGTCACTGATACTGCCTCTCACCATCTTGGTCACTCTTCACTCAATAGCAAGTACAGATTTCTCTAATGGGAGTGCTATATTTAAAATATCATACATGTAACTCTCTGCATTTTGACATCACCACATAAAATAACTAAAGTTAAACTACTTTCCTCAAAGCATAGTTATTAATTACTCACCTGTGTGATGGGATAATTTTTTCCCTGTTTCATTAGGCAATTTTTATAAAAAACGATAGGCAATTAATATTTAAATTATCAACATCAACGTATTATGCTTAGCTGTTATGACAACTGTAAAGTAAAAAGCTTGAAATACATGTCTACTTTCGTCTAATGACTGCATAAACAACAGTTATATTTAGTTTCAATGACTTAAATAGACTTACATGCTTTTCTGTAGATCCCAACTACAAAATGAGAATTCCAAAAACATAAATCATTATTAAATTCAATCTATACGAGTACTTTTTGATAGCTTCAGGGAGTAAAATATCGTCTGAAATGGTATACTCAATGTACATAATGTCTGAATATGTGATGCTAAACTTGATAATGTATGTGTAAAACTTGAACACTGTGGTAGTATGTAATTCCATATTAGTGTGTTTATTGGATTTACGACACAGTGAAACAGTATTACATCCTGGATAACATTTCCAACACAACTGATTGTTTATAATCATATCAGTTGTAAGTACACAACTTCAAATCTCAAGTTTTTCTCACTTCTTTTCGTTCTTTCCATTTTTTCATTGGGAGGATAGAATTTACCATGTCTCTGAGACATTTCTACTTCATGTGCTGCAAGGCGATTCGACGAATAAGGCTTCAGTTATCAATCTCTCACACCATCATGTCATAATAAATTTTGAAACTGTCAGTTTTTCCATCTTATTGTACATTTGTGTGTAACTGTATTTAAAGATACAGCTGAAGTTTATTTTCTGAATTTTTATTTCATTAGGGTCCAGTATTCTAAATTTTTCAAAGCTTTTAAGCTGCGCTAATCTATTTGAACCTAGCTTACTACTATGTCCTGTGTATTCGACTTTACAGCCATTGCAGGATATGAGATGGACTAAATTATTTTGTTTAATTGGTTTCACGTGATCCTTTATATGACATAATTTGTTTTTAAGTGAGTCGGTGGGTTAAAATGTCACTTTTATTCTTAATTAATTTAGAATCCTTCGTACGATTTCCAAGGTCGTCTCTTTGTATGGCAGGACTATTGGTGTTCTAAATTCCTTATAGTTGGTTTTGTCATCTTTCTGTGTATTCACCTAAAAGGATGACCATAATAGGATCTGTGGAAATAATTCATACTTAAAACTGTTGTTTCACATAAATTTTATTTTACTGAGGGAATTTCAGAAATGCAGTTTATTTAAAGTTGCTTTGTGTTAATAATAATATCTCTGTTGCATAGTTTTAAGAATTTTAATAATTCAAGAATTCGCTTTCATATGAAATATATCATAAAAGCTTACTAGCCTCCTAATAAATGTTTTCTGTTAATACAAGCATTGTTTAAATAATTAAATAAGCATATATTACTTTCATACATTAAGAAAATAAGCATATGCATTCGTCAATAGGATAGTTACCAATTATCTGGTTTTGCATAGCTGTGTAGGTGTGATGAAGTGACATAAATAAATCCATGTTCAGCGTTATAAGGATTTCACTTAACTGATTTACTTTGAACACTTGAAATCCTACTATTTTTATTTCTTTGAATGCCAGTTAACCACTCACCAGTTACATGGCTCAGTAAATTCATTTCCTGAGTAACCAGTAGCAAACTCAATAAATTTAACCTGTGATTCTCTGTTAAGCTTCTTTAATTTATCCCTTCACAAGTTTATCAAAATGACAGTAATCCCTTAAGCTAAAAGAAACACTTCGTAAATATAAGAGACATATTTTCAAACTGTTCTACTTGGCTTTAAAAGTGAAATGTTAAATACAACCATGAAAACTCAGAAATCTGCCTGGTTGTTAAATTCCATGTCTGCATGATAACAAAACATGTTTCAGCATTTCAAAAGTATGATGAACAATCAGACTGCAGCTTAGTGAATTGAAATACAAAAGAAGTAAGTTATACTGAGTTTTAGGCTCATGTCATGATAATACCCGGAAATTTCACTTACAGTTGTTCAGGCACATGTCCATCCCTAGGAAGTAGTCGAAAATTGTTTCATTTAGTTACATAATTGACTAGTTTATCAGAGATTCACTTGTTAATATTTAATATACATAACTGAATTGTTAATTCAAACTTCTGATGATAGTATGAGACAGTTATAAACCAACACATAATGAAAGAAATAAACTGTAAGAAATATACGGGAATACTTTTTGGTATCTTTATTTTAAAAAGGTTTATATGCATAGCGCTTGGATTCAGCATAAGAATTCCATGCGAAGGTAAAATATAGCGTTTTATCACTAGAAAAGTGCTTTTATGAATCTATAAACTCCCTAGTAAATTTATTTTGAATACTAAATGTAGGATTAAATTATTATATTTAAGTAACTTACTTTGTCAAGTTTTGTCTAGAATATGACACAATAAAGCAAGTATTATTCTCTCTTCGTTTTCAAGACGAGTTGACAGTATATATTTATAATGTCGATTCCATTGAAATATGCTGAAACAATACTTCTATCGTTAAAGTAATAGAAAGGTGTTAAACTTAAATAAGAGATTCCCAAGTCAGATATTACAACATGGTGGCATTTCGTATTTTATCTACAGTCGCATTAAAATAAGCATGCTTGACAGTAGTAAAGATTAGATCACGGACCGATATCAGTACTAGGACTATTGAAAATCAGAGAGTACTGAAAAACTGTTTTGTCCTAATTTGGGACTCATCGGCACTACTCAATCACTGGGATTCAAGCCGAAAATCTTCTGGTTACAAGGCACGGCCGTAGACCATTCAGTCACTGGGAACCGACTCGATGGATCTTGAATTTTAACTTCTACCCATTCGTGATTTTCTCCTGACCACCAACCTGGAGTTCTAGTGAGAAGTCATGACCAGTGGAGTCCACTCGGTCGGAAGTGGGGACGAATACTCGCCGATGAAATTGGCTGGTGTTAGAATTCACGGGCCATTGAGTTGTGTCCCAGCGGATTAGTGGCCTACGGTCCTGCCTTGTAACCAGAAGGTTCTGGTCTTGAGTCCCAGTGAATGCGTACTGCCGGTGAGTCCCAAACTAGGACGAAACAGCTGTCCAGTGCGTTTTGGTTTTCAGTGGTTCTTTAAATGCAACCAATCTGTGATCAAAAGTGAAACAAATCAATCCTTACAATAGAGATGTTCGACAATTAATTAATCCTATGAAATGAATGACCGATCGCCTTCTAGTAGGTTAAATAGTTCAGAGTAAGAAAAGGCTGAAATCTGTTATTTTCTCTATGCCTTATTTGGAATGTATTTGATTAATTGAAATCGTTGCCAATCACTTTTAAAAATATATCGCAGTGGACAATGATGAACTTCTGTTCAGATTAAATTTACTCAGGTTTTCTGTAACTTAGTAACCCCTTAATACGATATTAGAACATTATTTTGGCTTTACTGATATATATTCCTCCGCAACTACAAGTGGACCTTTACATACAATGTGAAGTAGAATCGGAAGCATTTATTTCCTGATACGAATTTAAAACAAGCAACAAAGGTTAATAAAGCAGGATTTAGTGAATTCATCAAATTTCGGTAGAAGTTCTCAGATGAATATTCTAAATACAGGGTAAATATACTACTGAAATTACATTGGGAGATTTGAGATTGATAAGCAAATTAACCACATTGAATTAATCATGCAAAACGACACGTGTGAATGTTTTTCAGGTCATGTTCAAGTAGATAAGGGAAAGGGAGTATAAAAGATTAAAATTATGATAAAATGCATTACGCCTCAATTTCATCGCTGAGATAAACATTTAGTCATTCGAGAAAGAACTTAAATATATCAGGAATTCTGAACCGAGTAATATTAATAGTAAGAGTTATAACAATTATGTTGAAACGAGTTAAGATAATGCTACTGATAGAAGATAGTTTTAAATGAATCAGGAGTGATTGTGATAATAATAAGAGGTGGAATAAAGTGTTAATAATACTAAAGATAATAATAACAACAGTTTATAAGCAAAACGAATTACCACCGTAGATTCACAGTGACTATCATTTCCTTTTGTTTGATTTATAAACTCGAATTGCACAAGCCTCCCCAGTTGCAAGCATCTTACTGTTTCTTTGTCTGCTGAAAACGGTGACAGACGTGACAGCGTTGATATCATATCCGTAGTCCACAAGGTGCTTTGTTATTGAGCTTTCTGGCACTTTGAATTGAGCTGTTTTTAACCACTTTGGCAAATGCTCCATCATGCGAGTAGACAATCACCTTTCTGTACGACCTATGTATTTACTTCCACAAACACACTCAAAATGATATACGCCGTTTTAAATGTCATGGACTGGCGGCTGGTCTTTCCCAGATTGTTGAAACACTCACTTGGTGGTGTTAAGGAAGACAGGTTTTGCAGCATAATAAGTTCTCTTGATAGCTTTATCGAGTCTTCGTTTGACTACCTCTTGTACATCATCTCATTTGAATGGCAAATTGATATTGACAGATTTTTTAGAACTGTTTGGATAGTTTTGCTGGGACTCGTTTCCTTAGGGTATTTATCAATGAACTTCTCAGGATATTCATTTTTAGATAAAACATCCTTCAGAACCTTTATTTCATGCTCTATTGAACAGTGTTCTGACTGTTCCTTTTATGCTGGATTGGAACAAAGCTCTTAAAATTTATGTACTGTTCTGTGAATGAAGACTTTCTAAATATAGATCTTTAGATTGTGCCATCATTCCTTTTCACTAGAGAAACATTTAGAAATTTAATAGTACCATTTTCTTCGTGTTCTCTTGTGAAGCTGAGATTTGGATGTCATGAGTTGAATTTTATCAACAGGTTTTCAGCTTTCGATCTGCTTTCACAGACAATAAAAATATCACCAAAATATATCAGGTATATATCCGTTTGTTGTATAGATTGTTGCAAAATACCAACTTTTAGGCCTGACAGGAATAAGTCTGCAAAAAGTGGTCCTAAGAGGCTTCCAGCTGTGACATCATCAACTTGATGGAATAGACGCTCATCAAATTTCCTCAATTGCGATGTTTGAATGGGTATATCTTCAGCTTCTCTACATATAAAGTCGATAGTCTCAACGACTGGCACATTTGTGAAGAGGGAAGTGGTATCGAAGTAGAATCCGTAGAATTTTTCCTTTTATTCATAGACACAGAAAAAGGAAATGTTCGAGAGATTAGAAAAAGGATAATGCGTAGAATGTGTGCTTCAAAGTTGGCAGAAACTTTGCAGTTATCATTTGCATGGCATATATTTTATATATTATTATATTTTATTTAATTATTTTTAATTTTTTATTTAATTTTATTTATTGAATTTATTTATTTATTTCATTATATTTTATTAAAGATAGTTTTCTTTGCTACAGAATGCAATAGGACTCAACTTTTGCCTACCTTGAACTAATTGACCTATTTAAGCGTTACTGCTCATTAATATGTCGTTTAACTTCATACGATTAACTAATTGTCAAACGTTTTTATTATTGTCATTCATGCTAGTTGTAACACAACTGTGGAAAAACTACGGAATTACATCATGCCTCAGTATCTCTCTACAAAATCCTTATTAAAATCTGTCAAAAGGACTAAATATTTCTATTTTCTCAAAACGAAGACTTTCAAGTTTTATTTTATCTCAATTTCTATTAGTGCAGTTTTATTTGTTAAAGGGATTTATATTACTCAATCAAATAATCATGATACAAGATGAAGAGCTTTCCCCGGTAGATTAATGTCATAATTTTGCACATTTTTAAGATACGAAAGGCATCAACTTGCCGATAATAGAATAGTCAATTGTAGTAATGGTCATATTAGCCAATTTTTATGAACAAAACTCTGTTTCTTCTGATACTTTCTAAAATTAAGTTTTACATTTTCATATTTCCATCGACCGAAAAGACAAAGAGAGTTCAAACTCAGAATGACCAGATACATGCATTAGGTCTTATATTATTATTTTAGATATGATGACATTGAAGCAGTTAACTAAAATATTCACACTTCAAGGGAATTTATGTTCAGATGATACAGAGATTTAGAGAAGATACACAATAAGTTCACTGTTTTTGAACTTATTGTCAGCATACTTTAGTGATGCGTTCTCAGACTCTTAATTCATTACTACATGATCTTCGAAACAAGTACTCCCAGGTTTTCCAATGGTTCTCTAACCAATGTCAGCTCATGATGAAATCCTGTAATCAATCAACCAAATCCCTACAAACCAATAGTTGGAGTAATTTAATAGTCAAAAAGTAAACGTAGATTTTCTCTTCTTCATGTGACACTGAGCATAAATTCTTATGATAAGCTTGTTAGTTGATAAATTCTACAATTGTCAACAAACTTACATTGCCCAAAAAGTGGTGTTCCTATTTTGAAAAATCAGATAACATACAAAGTGTCATGTACTTTGAATTATTATCTCATGAAAAGATAATCAAACTTTATTTTAAGCAATATTAAAACAAATAGTTGACAGTTAATGCACCAAGTTTATGGTGCTTCTAAATTTGTGAATCAACCTGAAATTCATAGAAAACTGTTGAAAATCTCCTTAAAATAAATTCATTACGAAGATGTGAGATAAAATTTTTGCTTTTAATTTGATGATATCAGATAATTGGAGGCAATCCGGCAGGTTCAAATCTCAGAAGGGACATGAGTTCCTTCAAGGTTGCAGATACGCCTTGCTGACGAGTGCCAACTTGCACGAAACCTAGGTTTAAGGCTTCCTGTTGCCGATTGCCTCTAACTATCTAATATCATCAAATCAATGTGCACCGTGATGGCGAGCTACCTAGAATGGTGGCCACATTGCAAACTTGACTGATAGAATTCAGTCTGCACCAAGGAAAGTAGTAGACACGTCACACTAGTTACTGGTGTCCAAACAAAAATATTCCTTTTACTATTTGATAGTGGAAACCTTTGATATTGCATATGCAGAAAACTATATATAATTACGGATGTATGAGCTGTTGAAAGGTAGTCTGAAAGCTCACTTCTGAGTTTTAATATTTATCTAATATACCTTCAAGACAGTTGCACCAATCTCATATTTTCTCTGGTGTAATGTTGCTTAAAAATATGACATCCAAATGAAATTTCCAGCTTCACAACTAAGTTTTTTCTTTTACATCAGAAATGGAAATGATTTATAATGTGGAAAACATTAAAGGTGTGATATTTGCAATAGGGTTAAACACATCACATGCAAGTTGATAATATGTGGATATACAAATCACTTGCCTAATATTTAGTCTATACAGAAAACTGCTCTTTCTGATGAATGATATTCAGTGTGCGATAAAATAAATAAATATACTATTCTGGCAACACACTATCTATCAATAATGGAATATATGCAGGATTTCGAATAAATCCTTTCATCATTGAGTTTGTTCACTATGCCACCAACTTCGGATAAGCCAGTGAATTGATATTCACAAAGTCTTGCAAATATTTTTAAAAATTCTTGTCAAATTAAATAAAGACTTACAAATAATCCGCCATTCCGGCCCTATTTTACATAAATGAAAAAGAAAATAATGTATTGGCACACATCTGAATAATGAAAAACTGAAAGTACTAAATTCCATTTGTAATAAAATAAATAAATAAACACTTCAACAGTAAGGAAGGCACCCATTGATTCGAAGAAAGGTTACCTCGTCAAGCTAGACAAGAAGGGCAACTCAGGCCTCTTCAAAAACTTGTGCGGAATCATGAACTTGTCCACGCTAATTGAATTACTAAGTCGCGTCATTCTGAAGAGAATAAAAGATGCACTGGATACAGAACTCCGCCCTAATGGAACAAGCTGTCTGGATTCAGGAAAGGCGAATCATGTGCTGATCGAACTGCAATTCTACGCATAGTCATCTCAGAACAAAGCATAGAATGGCAGTCGAACCTCTGCGTCAACCTCATCGACTTTCAAAGGGCCTTCGACAGTGTTGACAGAGAAGTAATTTGGAAACTGCTTCAACACTATGGCATGCAGTGCCCATACCTTTGTCAACCTCATTCAACCGTTGGCTAAATGACAGCGCCACTTGTCAGGTGATTCGCAACGGGAAACTCAGTGAGGCATTTGAAGCGAATGTGGAAGTAACACAAAACCCTGTATTATCACCGATGATATACCTGACTGTGGTGGACTCAATTATGCAGCAGACTGTGGCGAGCGAGGAGACAGGAATACGCTGGATGACCGATAAGAAGACTCTAGAAGATCTGGATTTCGCAGGTGATTTGTGTTCAATGTCACACAGACTCGAAGACTTGCAGGCGAAAACCAACAAACTGGCAGAAGAAGCAGGTAGCAAAGACAGGACTGCAGGTGAACATAAAGAACAGCAGCAACAACAATCAGCACCAATCAGCATCGATGGGAGAGATTTAACAGAGGTTACTTCCCTCATTTATTTAGGAAGCATCGTTTCAACTACAGGTGGAACGGATGAAGATGTCAACACCAGTCAGAACTGGAAAGACGAAATACGTCTTCGTCAACCTGAAACCAGTCTGCTGTCAGTCAGCATAAAGAACAAGATTCAGATTTCCAATACAAGTGTGAAGTATATTCTTATATATGGGTTAGAAACTTGGTCAGAGAGTCAGTAAAAGGATTCCTAACAGGTTGCAAACGTTCATCAACAACTCTGCCCTCTCCACGTTGATGACCAGATGGCTGGCAAGAAGGAATTAGCAAAAAGAAACTGTGGGAACGAACCAACGAAGAAAATATTGTCCAACAAACATTCCGAAGGAAATGGAGATAGATTTGGCACACTCTGAGGAGACCATTGGCTGATATGGCGCGCCAGGCCAGCTGCTCAATTGGAACCCGAATGGGAAAATGATGAGTGGGTCTTCCGAGGTTTACATGGAGATCTTATGAGGAGGAGGTGAGACACTATGGGCAATATGGGGCCAACTTGAGAGGACTGCAGGGAACAGGACAAAATCGAAATATGCTGTTAAAAACATGTTCCACTCAAACCTAAGGAAACAGTTATAATAAATAACAATCTCCACCTTTATCTGTTCGCAAATTTCATAAATAAAGTAATTACCTTGTACATTTCCTATTCTATACACGCTTAAATCATTTGTGAATATAGTTTTAATTCATCTAAATAATTACAAGACAGTCAAAGAGCCATGATAATTGACGTAATTTGGGGACATTTGAAGTAAACTTACAAATAAACATCCGGGAATGTATAGCTTGAAATCAAAATACATTATTTTAATTGAAAAGTGGTGGTATATTCTCTTTTGACTACACTATGACCGACTTAAGAAAATAACTAAATATTTAACATATCTCACACCATCATTTCCTTTTTTATAATATTAGGGTTTTATTATTATTCGAATTTTAGAAAGACTGCGTTAGTTCTCATTTAAAAGTATGCACTTGTTCTAATTAGTGGAAGATAATGACGTAAATAGTAAGTCTGATAAATTGCATTGTATATTTTACAGTAATATATATTCCTAACATCTTGAATGGAGATGTTTCCAATTGTGATTATAAATCTGAAGATACAGAAACGTGTTCAGTTGGTCAATAACCGGCTTTAATTATCTGTCCTTAAAATGCATAGTATGACAATTGTTTTTTTCGAGTCGATTATTCTGTGACTGAATATTGACATGGTGAAGATAATTTCAACTATTAGCCCGGAAAATGATACATCAACTCTGAAAAAGGCGGTTTTAAAAAGATTACCAACAATATTATGTATCAGAAGCTACATATTAACCATTTATAACCAGATTACTTTACTCAGAAACAGTCACTAAGTCCACTTACTTATCCGGTACACGGCAACTGCAAATATTTAATTTTAATGAATTTCTGATGTATAACTGCTGAGAGAAGTGAATCATTTAGTGGAAGATCTAAATTGAATTAAATAACTGATAAGATCCATTGCAGAAGAGGTGGCTGTCGTGGTCCAAGTGGTCTGTCTAGTGGATAACGCGTTGGCGTTTGAAACTACGGGCACTGGGTTTGAGCCTCGTTGGGAATGCAGGTACATCCAGGTGACGAATCCGAAATAGGACGAAATGCACATCCTGGATTCCACCACTAGTCACCAACCAGCAATCGACTACCTAAGGTAGTCACTAGATTTAATATACCGTGTTAGCTGTAAGCAAACTAACAGTGAATAAAGCATATACTCAAATACCTGGAAGACACCAGACTTCCGGCTCACTAGAAAAGATGCATATTCTGATAATCATTCTTTCATCCATTTTAATCTCTTCACTCTGCATTATATTTCAGTTGGTTGGCACAACTGAATGCTCTTATTAACCTGTCACAATCGATAGAATGCTAAAGTAAGTTAGCTACTTAACCCTTTTAACTCAACAAACTACTCTAGAGATGTCCACTGGCTATTTGTTTTAATTTTCATAAAATAATTCCTAACACAAGAATCTTTATCTATTGACATGTAGATTACAATCAGTGTATAAAATGGTATGAATCGGAAAACATTCTGCTTACTTATTAGCATCAGGTGGTCTGTTATTTCAAGAAATTTATCAGAGTTTGAGTTAGTTAAATCGGTGAAATTTTAGTAATAACTGTTTAATTTATTCACCAGTTATTACTAAACACTGGTTTTAATTTATCTTGACCAAATTACTGAAGTCCAGTAAACTTAGTTAAAAATTCTTAATAATCAACAGATTTCTTCGTTGTAATATTGACCATCAGATATCTCTAAATGAATATTCCCTTAGATGAAAATAAAATTTGTCCACCAGGAATTTGATTTATTTATCGTTAAAGTCTTCATTAAGCACTAAATGCATTATTGTGTGTGTGTATGGTTCAGCGGTAGAGTGCTGATCAACCATGCACCTGGTCCGAGGTTCGAGTCCCGGCGGGCACACACCTTTACCTCCCTTAGCTGGTTATAATCCTGACAAAGAGGGAATGTTGGGCATGAGGCTAGCAACCCCACCCCACAAAAAGTATCACTGCTACTGAAACTTCAAAACTCTAGCTTGAAACTCCATGTTCCACTATGAACGCAAAGGAATAAAATAATGTAATAAAATTAATAAACGCATTTTTATCAAGAGGAAATCTGTCCAGTGTGGTATGACCTTGTTCTAAATTAAACGCTTAGTGAACAGGTATAAATTGATAAAACATGAATAATTTAATGATGTTTATATCATATCATGTTATAGCTTATTCTGTCAATTCACTGAAAAATATATAGATACCATATATCATTTAATTCGGAGATTAAGGCAGACAAAGGAAAGTATATTGACAACCAGTTGCTTTAGCGATGTCATTACTGAAAGTGGATATACAATGAAAAGTATTCAGCACTGATTCTTTTTCAGCAATTTAAAATTATTTGTAGATTTTTGATTTAAATGCATTTTTATGTGTAAAATATTCTGTCAATTCAGGCTTAGAAGACATGCTTATTGTATACAGGTTTCCAATCTACATTAATATTGGTACCGAGTTTGGAGGAAGGTTTATTAGAATTCATTGGCAGAAAACGTTATTCTAAATTGTTATGTTGTGACCAACATTCAATGACTGTGTATACGATGTGGTTACAAGTTATAGCGGTAAGTGACAGTTTCTTGTGTACTATCAATTAATTGCAATAATTGATATTTATTTATCGTGTTTAGCTATGGAAAGAGATTAGGAAAATGTAGAATTTCTTGATATGAATAGCTAAATCAAGGACAATATTTATAGAGCTAAAGCTACGAGCCTAGAGTAGGCAAAGTGAACTTTAGGAAAACTTGTATTTAGACGAGTGTCTAGGGGCTGATTTTGAACTCAACCATACCCTAATTAGCTCGTGTTCTGTGCGATAAAGAAAGCATTAGGCGTGACACCTATAACTCATTAAATAGTCAGTAGAACAACTGGACCTCGTCTTTCCAACTCATATCATTTATAGGTGCAAATTTTTCTTTCTTTCTTTTCCTTTTCTCTCTCTCTTTTTCTGTTATGTGCTGCATTATTTCCTTCTCCCGCTTACACCAGTAAATATGATAGCACCTACTTTTCTAACACCTTCAAACACTGTTCAACTTTGGCTTTGCTACCGACATGCCAATATGTTGTTGTCATAATGAACTGAGATTTCCTTAATCTATGTAGAATTTCATTTACTGATAATGTACTAACTGGATGAAATACTGTAGTAAAAATGCTAAGAATTCCATTCTGTATCACATGTACTGTTTTGGAATAAAGCAAATTATTATTATTATTAATAAAAAACTAGAAAGTGAATTACTCAAAGGAGATGTATATTTAGTGAAATGTTGTTTACGTACTGAGATAATTTAAACATTTTATTTCAACTTATCGGTAAAAATACGCAACTTTCTTTAATACATGTTACATTAAGTGTATAATAATGAACTATGGATACACAAACTGTTTACTTACTTGGGAACATTCATTACGTTGTTGCTGTAAATGGTGAAAATAGTTGATCATAGCTTTACTTCCTAAGTCAATAATATGTCTGTTTTAATGGTGACATTTTTACTTTGTGATGACAGCTTTTGTATATATAATCTATTTCAGATAGGTTATTTTTGTCCAGAACTCGGTTGCTTTCAGTCTAAAAGTTGTGTGAAATTGGCTGGCAGGTTGGCTAAACTAACGCTGAAAACAGTATGTGAGAATCAGTGATCTTTGGGTAATAATCACCCACATAAACATTGGTAAAAAGATTTATGAGTAGAAAATTTTTATACTAGTTTTCTGATGTTTTACTAATAATTTTTAAAAATCTATGTTTCGACAAAATGAGCAAAATTGTTATGAGTTAGAGAGAGACTGTTATCTTCATGTACATCAACAAAAAGCTAAAAATGGCAGTACTAAAACAACTAAAAGGTAAATAGCGTCTAGTTTTATTACAACTTTATCAACAAAATATCCTTAGAAGGTGATTGAGAAATTAATTTCTAGTACTCCTGAAATGAACTGAAAACGTAGATACAATCATCATTATAATACTTTAAAACTTACTGTGCTGGATGTTTTGGAATGCTAAAAATTTTCAATAACTTTAAAATAGTTTAAGCCAGTAAAACATAAAAATCTGCAATGCATGGAGGCGCCTTTAATATAATTGTGTCAGTTGAAATGAGAAATAATCATGTCAATGCACAAGTAAATACCTTTATATTTTTTACAGTATAACTTACTCTCCTCCAAAGAAACCGAATCTTTTAGAGAAAAAAATATGACACGTAGTGTATAATTAGCAATGTCTACCTTTCGAAGCTTATCAGAAATACCCGTTTTAAAATGTATGTATATATATATACAGTAGGTTGAAGGTGAGGCAGTAACTCATCAAAGAAGACATTGCCTAATGGTCGCTCTATATCGCGAATAGGGAGAAGTTAGAATTCATGGGCCATTGGATCGGGTTCTAGTGGCTCAATGGTCTACGCGCTCGCTAGCCTTGTAGCCAGAAGGTCCTGACTTCGACCCCCGGTGGATGCGTACTGATGAAGAGTTCCAAACTAGGACGGAGGAAACAGCTGTCCACTACTCCCAGGTTTTCCAGTGGTTCTCTAACTGATGTCAGCTCATGATGAAATCCTTCATTCAATCAAACAAAATCCCTACAAAACCAATACTTGATATTTATATAAATGTATATATATATATATAAAATTGTGTAAATACTTTAACTATGTTCCCCCAGTTGCAATTATGTAATCTACCTTTCACATGTTAAAACCACTCCATGAAGTCATATACAAGTGACCAAAACTGGTCTTTATAAAATAACTCAGGTCATATTTTGTGATTTCACCTTTACTGCATAAAATATGATCACTGTATTAGAAACATTTTCTAGACGTTAGAACAACACAAGGATATTGCATAATCAGGTATGTGGACTTTGAAAAATTGCTTGTACAACAATTATTTGTTCATTATGGTGGTTTAAACATATTATTGTATCATGAATCAGGCAAACTCATGATCACCTCACCTTGTCTGTAGTACAACACACCTGAAATGGAGACATTTTGAAAAGCATTTTCAAGAATATAAATTTATTCGTTTAAATATATATTCAAACTAATAAAGTTTATATTACACACAAAGCAAACATTTAGTTGGATAATTTATTAAAAACTGAAGCAAAAATAAAGCAACCAATAGAAACCACTAAGCATTTTACGTTTTGAGTTTTTCAGATTTTTTGTGTTACTGAAACACGGTGAAAATTTTGGATATTAACGGTATTAGAGATTAGATCACAGAGAGGAAATCTTGTTGTATACTTGATGTACACTTAAAAATTATATGCAATACACTGGATTATTCTGAAATGCATCTACGTAAGTCTTTAAGAATGACAGTGACGAAAATACCATAAGGTGTACCCATTTTAATCCAAACATTTCCTCACAAATTTTGGATGCTGTACGATCAACTGATAGAAGCTGAGAAAGTGGCATAAGCCAGTGTTTGAATAAATAAATAAATAAAAAGATAGATTGGTTGAATATAACAATGGTCGACACACAAGGCTAACGAACTGCCTCAGCAATTAAAGTTTGAGTTTGTATTATTATGTGTAGCAAAGTCACTGATCTGAAAATTCCTGCAATAGTAATCTATTTAAAATGTTGATACCTATTAAAATATTTCAAATAATTTAGTAATATCAGTGTAGATTTCATCGTGAACTAACATCAGTTAGAAATCACTGAAGATCAGAGAGCATTGGATAGCTGTTTCGTCCCATTTTGTGACCCTTTGGTAATACGTTCTCACTGTCGTGAGTGCTACTTATTATCAGCTATAAGTAGTATACCAGCAAACGAGTTCAAAAAAGCAACAATACGTTTCCGACACTGGAAAAAGCAACTGAAGAACAGAACTGTTGGAAGAATATTAGAAACACTGTGAAGAACTCAACAACCTATCGAATTTGGTGATATTTGACTAATTTGCATGAGATGTGCAAGTGAAGCATTGGAGATATGATATTCCTGAGGATGATTCCTTCAAGCCTCAGCTGTAATTAATACCTGCCAATTGGTGTCGCTACCACCACGACCTCAACATGAATCTTGCCGGGGACTTGCATGTTACCACGCCAAGCTCACTGACCATTCAGTCATTTGGAGCGCAGTTCACTGATCCTGGTCTTCACTGATCTCTAACTGAAGTTCATTAATGACGAAATCTACTTTGAAATTAATCCAACTCCCTCCAATCTGAATAATTTTGTAGTAACTACCTATTTCCGTCAGGTCTGTACATCATTGTCTTAACACTTCCATATTCTCCTTTGATTCTCTCCTTATTATTTGTTATTTTTTGTCTGATCCTTATGTTTAATGTTTCTTTTTTCTGTGCTGTGATGGTCGACTGTTGATAATAACGTGTTGTTTTATAATTGCAGTCTTATTTGAATGAAGTCAAGGTTATGCTATAGAATGAAAGGTTGACTTTGGACTGTCTGAGAGAGAAATGATTTTTATTCTCTTTTATTTTTAAAGCAGTTAGTTCCCTTTATGAATTTCTACAAAACGATAAGAAGACATAGTTTATCTGAAACGCGTACTGCACAACACATTGCGCAATACATTTTGGACATTCTAATCCCACACGTACTTATCATACACATTTATATAGAAGGCAAGATAGTATGAATTGTTCCAATGCAAGTTAAATTGCGTGCCGGTCAAGGTCAAAAATAAGGGGTAGGAAGATGACGTCAAGGTGTGGAGTGTGTCGACTACAGTCTAAAAAGGCATTGGTCAAGTGTTTGTTCAGACACATTCACCATATATGTACAGCCGATACCACTGACGATGAAACACAACACCTCACAGAAATAATATTAGATAACAACTATCCACTGAAATTCATGAAGCATTATGGAAGTGTCAACCAAAGAGCTCTACCTATCCAGTCAGCTCCTAAAACGGATGTTATATATCATTGCTATTCAGCGATGATCATAAAGTCTGATCACTAGACAAAGACTCAAGGAGGCAATTAGTAGAACTTGTTATGCAGCGAAACTTATTTTCATAGAGAAAAAGAGGTCTATGCTGTCCTGCACACCCTCACAGCGTCCGAACGATAGTATCACATCCCATTGTGTTGACGAATTTACATGTATGTGTAGATGCATGTACATAGCAAGGACCCACCGGTCTCCGCAGGTTAGGGCTACAGAACATATTCCAAAGTGGCTGCAACAACAAATAAAATCACTGGATACAAGTGATCTCGGAAATAAACGTCCAGTGTCAGCCATAGCGAAGCACATCATAGAGGCGAGTCATAGGGTTGATTTCAACAATGCGTTTAAACCCATATACAAAACAAGGTTAAGTCACATACTTTGTTGTCGAAGTTTGTCGAAGCCTTGGCCATCAAAAGGCTTAAACCTGTCATATGTGTCCAAACATTATTTGTTATTACTTTAAACCTGCATTGGTAATCCAATTTACAACCAAGATTTGATTTACTTAATGATATTTTCACCTTCTTGCTTCTCTTAATATCTTGCCCCACGTCCCTACGTCATCTTCCTACCTCTTATTTATGACCTTAACCCGTACACAATTTGACCTGTATTGTAACGATTCATGCTATCTTGCCTTCTATATAAACGTGTATGATAAGTACGTGTGGGATTAGAATGTCCGAAATGTGTTGCGCAATGTGTTGTGCAGTACGCGTTTCAGATAAACTATGTCTTCTTTGATTTTTCCTGGGCAGCGTTTTGATTCTATCTTGTAGGACATAGCGTTACTGATTCTCAGCTTTGAAATGTATAGATACTGGACGACACTGTTGAGTAACACAGTCTTTATCAAGCTAAAACGCGTTTTGATATTGTTACAAAGTAAATTTCGATTATGTGTTACTCGTGGAAGTTTGAAAAACTGTACAGGAGATCATATCGACTGGTTTCGTGCGTTTGGACAGAAATACTTGGGTTTCGGTCATTTTTTTATTCCTTTAGGTTCCCAGTGGAACATAGGGCTTCAAGCTTGTGCTTTGAAGTTTTAGTGACAGTGGTGACATTTTACGAGGTGAGTTTGCTAGCCCCTCATGTCCATACCCCCTCTTTTTCTGGATTATAACCGGCTAAGGGAGGTCAAGGTTTTTGCCGGCTGAGACTCAGACCTCAGACCACGTGCATAGTCGGCCAGCACTCTACCGCTGAACCACCAACGCATGTTTCGGTCATCAGAATATATTAAAAGTATCTTCCTTTTGTGAAATACAATATTTTTCTTAGTTTCAACATGTAATTAAATGGATAAAGTTACTAAGCTAACAGTAGTACTGGGCTCTGTGGTAAAATGCAATTTTATACTAGATACGTTCATCTGATATAACACAAAGTGATACGGTATTAATAGCTGGACGATATCACCAGGTTATGGAAGTTATACGGTTACTGAATTCCAATATATTCAAACATGTTGACAGTGAGTTCATTTAAAAGTTCAGTGTACTTATTGTGTTACTAATTATTTAATCTTATTACTCTCAGATATTCTAACCTTAATATTAACTTTAGTTGACAACGTAAGGAAAACAATAAACCTTTTTGAATTTCTTGTTAATAAATGACCAGGGAGATAAAGGTATTAACTTTTTTAAGGAAAAATTTAATTTTACCTATAATGTACGTTTAAATGATGTTTAACTTACAATGATAAATCCCAAAAGTTACATCTAAAATCAGATTATGCTTAACTATAATAAATAGTATAGCGGTAGTAAGTTGAGTGAGTTTCTTGTAAACTGATAAAATTCACAACAACTTGAAGTGAACTAATAAAAAACAAACATTCTGAAGCACTAGAAATCTAATTAACCAACTTTAAAGACACATTAATAGTACGAATCTTTGCCAAATATTACTATATCATATTGGAATGTAGTAGTTTTGATGATATGAGTCATTTTTCTCATTTCTGCATTTGTTAAACATCAAGAAGATTGAATGGCAAGTGAAACTATTTTTAAACATTTTTTTATTTACATGAATTTAAACGACTAGTTTCTTCCCTAGTAAAATAAATCTTACGCTGTTTTATCATTGCTTTCGTAATGTGATTTATTTTGGTATCAACCTGAATTAATTGTCTTCTTAAAAGACAGTATTTGAGTTTTGTGAACTATCAAGAATCCTGAAGAATTTGTACTTTTCTTTCTGTATCACAGCAAACTGTCAATAAAATACTAAGGTTATATGACGTGCTATAATTGGTACAGTAACCTTTTGGTAATTTACCAGATTTTTACAATATTTGACTGGAGCTATTCATTTTTAGGTGAGATATTAAGCTGTTTATGTTCAGAAGTATTGCAATGTTATGAGCTTCCGATAGTTTGGGCTTCTTTGTACACATTCGGATGTTTTCCTTCTGATAATCGTTCACCTAAACAAGAAGAGGTAGCTACAGGCCAACATGTACCAATACTATGAAGTCAGCCTTTATCCTGATTGAATTAAATCTGTATACGAACCTCCAATTTTCGCAAACTTACGACTCATCACTGATTCCAGCACTGCACAGCGTGAATTTTTTGGAAAAAAAATAAACGATATACACTTTAGTGATAAGATTCATGAACACACGGTACATCTTTGTAGAATAAAACAAAGAGAGACAGTGCCATTTTCTACTTTGGATTGTCAATTACAACCATCAGGAAAGACTGAAAATCATACATAGTTAAATAAACAGATGTGATATGTATGACAGAAAAACTGTTTGGAAAATTCCTTCTGAATTGTTTCATCCAAATATTTATACTTATTTGGACGTTTTAACCAACTCTGTAATTATTATCCGTTTTCTCCTAGGTTGTACACCATTGTTCTGACATTAGCATATCATATGTTGACTTGATCCCTACTGTATTTCTCCTTGTCCCTGTTTAATCTCTAATTCTAATGCTTCTCTTTGTAGTTATGTGTACAGTGATGATGTGTTGTGCAGTGTGAGTTTGTTTGAGGGAATCAAGGTCATTCTAACTTCATACTGTCCGCGGGAAGCTTTCATGTGTAATTTTTGCGGACAGAGCCTTCGATCCTACCTTTGTGGGAATATTCTACTTGATTTTTGGTACTCATTTTGTACTTAGACTGAACTGTATCACTGCCTGACACCACTGTTAAGGTAAGTTTGAGTTTTCGATGTTACTACTGTTTAACAGAACTATAAGTTTGTTGAAGAATAATCCTATTTCTCCTGTCTTTGGTGAGTTTTGTAGCTTCAGTTGTCTGAAGGAATGTTTGTCAGCTATACAGTAGGATGCAGAATTCAGTTTCCTGAGCTCAGACTACAATGAGTCGGTTTTGATTGTAACAGTATGTTCATCTTTTAAAGTTTCAACGTAACTACTAGTTTTCTTTTTCTACTGACAAAGGGGAAAGTTTTTTATGATGTGATTTCATTCACATTCACTAGGTAAATATCTTTCATACTACGCTGCTTCAGTATTAATATTTGTCAAATTTTAATCAAAAAGTTCTGTTGGCTATAAAACAATTCACTGTCTTTATACCGATACACATTTCGATTGTTATTCAGGTTGACTGAACACTGTCAGTGTGACTAACATGAATGTTAATTGATTAATAGTTCTACAAAAGACAACATATGATCATAGAATTCAATAATCTTCGTTGCCAAGATTGTTACATTGGTTGAACATATAAACAGAGCTACACTTACACGCTTATGGTATATTTACTTCTGTAAATCAGTAAAATAGTATTTTTGAGTGAGCATCTAGTAAGGGTCAGTGTAACTCAGTTTGCTGCTAAAATGTTGAAGCCGTCTGATTCTACTTTCTCTTTACTTTTCCATCAAAAATATCACATCACTATAGCAACAGATAGAAAATTATGAACGTACAGTTTGAATGAAATTAATTGAAATAAGTGATCGTTGTTTATGAATGAAAAAATAATCATCTCCTAAGTTTTGCAGAAATTAATAAAAATTTAAAGAGACCCCTGCTGTGAATGTCTGAAACTTACATTTCACTAAGTCCAGAGAGACTGAAAACAAAGTTAACATAAATATCAATAATAGTTGATTTCCCTTTCTTACATCTCCATGAATTTAAGTCTCCATGATGTTTTTGTAAATTCTAAGAAGCTACTGGATTCCTTCTGATTCTAATTACTGCATAATGTGTATAATACAGAGCTTTGAAGAATAAAAATACTCATTTTTTTCGAAATTGTAATGCTAGTGACCAGTTCAATGAATTAGCTACTGTCTTAAGCAAAACAATTTTTTGACAACATTTTTAATCAAAAGCTGCCTGAGCATATCGGTTGTCAGTCCCTTTATATAACAATGTATTAATGACCAGAAAAGCTCTCACCCTAACATCAGTTAAATCTAAACTTGAGTGAAATAAACTGTTTAGTTTCACTGCCATTTACTTATTTAGCTGCATACCATTCTTATATATTGTGTGTTTTTCTTTCCAGTTGGATAAAAGAAAAGCATCGTAGTCAAAGGAACAATAATCAACTGAGAGAAGTGTTGATTATAATACATTAAGCTTAAAAAAATCCCTTAAATCCTGAGCGAGAGGATGTTTTTTCTTCAAACATATCTTCATGTATACTTTAACACAGTTCACAATAAATAATGTGAAATATTTTCATAGAGCAGGCATTTTAAGTTTTTTTACTGTACTCACAGTTCTCCTAGGAGTCTTAGACTGAAAAAAAGAATTTGGTAACTTTCCAGTTTCATCGATGAAAATGTTATAAACAAAATGCATCACATAAATTTTAAAAATCTATTTGAGAGATATGTGGAAGTGACGTTTGTTTATTTCATGATACAAGTTAGTAGTGTTTAACAGAGAAATGTTAAACATTAAGATACGTTAGGATACATCATCAATTTGAAATAGATAACCAAGAAATAATGGTAACCTTCGATGTCACAGCATTATATACCTCAAATGGACAGAAACTAGCAAAAGAGACCATGGAGCAGTTACTCAGCAACGACGAACACCTCCCACAACAAGTAAAAATGCAACACACAAGTTGGATGGAATGCATAAACCTATGCCTGACAACGTACTTCCAATTTGACAGCCAAATATATGAACAAATTAAAGGTACACCCATGGGATCGCCCATATCAGGTTTGATTGCAGAAGCTGTGATGCAAAGACTCGAAAACATAATCCCACCGAAGTCCAAAGCCAAAATTTGGAGACGTTACGTAGATGACACATTCATAATAATCAAAAGAAACGAGTTGGACAAAACCAACAACTTAATAAACTTAATTAACGACATCAAATTCACAAGAGAAGAGGAATCTGAGGACGAAATTCCATTTTTGGAAGTCTTAATCCGACGAACAGCCGCAATAAAAATTTGAAACTCAAGTTTAAAGAATATCAACCCACACAGATCAAATACACAATTACAACAGCAACAATCCAATAACACACAAAAAGAGTTACATAAAAGCATTATTCAAGAGAGCCAGGACTCATTACAGCACTCCTGGCTTAAGGAAAATTGAAGAACATATCTCATGGACGTCTTCCAAAAGAATTGGTATCCACAGAACTTGATTAAAAGATATATACCCCCTCAATTCAACCAACCAAATCAAAGGCCATCAAGGAAAACACAAAGAAAATCACCTTACCATATATGAAAGACATCTCAGAAATCACTGCGAGACTCTTCAAACTTTTAGGAATTGATGCTTTTGCCGAAGTAGACACCCTTTTCGTCTTCGTACCCAGGAAAAAACTAACTATCAAAAGACACGATATCCATCCCTTCATGTTGCTGTATACACACAACCACGGACATCGATTCGACTGGGACAACGTTCAAATATTAGGCAGAGGAAACACCAAGAACCCTAGCGAATTTTTACAAGCTTGGTATTCCAGTGAATCGGCAATAACAGGCACAATGACAGACAAAATTTACCAATCCATAAGAGGAAAATCTCATGCACAAAAAGTTAAACTTCAGGTCAAGGAAACAATCAGTACAAGTAGACTACAGGATGTGAAAACAGACAAAAGCAACTAATCACGTCCCAGGTCACCAGGAGAAATGACTAGTAAACTCGAGGGGAAATTTAAAAGCTGACTTCAAATTGAAGTATGCGCTAAAGATTCTGCAAATAAACTATCTGGCTGCAGAAACATCTACAAAAACAACATTACTCGCTTCATTTTACAACTCAGTTTAAACGAATACCGCTGATACATTTCATGGAGTAACTTAGCAGTGATTATGGTGAAGACGTTTTCTCGTACTCTATTGTTTCACTATCAAGTAGAATGAGAAACAAATATTTCTGATTAATCACCAATGCCACAGAATGCAAATGTTATAAGGCAACCTTAACTAACATTGTTGGTTGAAAGTTAAGATGAATTGTGTGCTAGTCGAAAGTTGAACATAGTGTAATAAGTGCATCTGCATGTAAAACAAAAACTTGGAGTAATTATTTCAAGTACAACATTTATGAAGTAACTGTAGTCGAAATTCAGAAATGTTTATGATTATTCTCGTGAGTTATGTTCAGTAATCAGGGTTTACTGTAGGTAGCAAGCTACTGAAGCTATTTCTGGCTTCAAAATTTTGATTTACAATAATATGTGGACAAATTTGTTTAGCAATTATGTAGTCAACCATAATCCGTCGATTCATTTTTGACACAATACATTTTTGTGTGTAGAAACTTAGTTTAAATATTTTGGCGAAAATGTGCTTCTGCAATAACAGAGCGACATGTTTTTGATATTTTTCCAACTCAATAAAGATAAAGAGATTCAGAATGGAGAGCTGTTATTCATCCTCAGTACAAGTACTCAATGGGTCTCTTCTAACTTCAACAGATTTCTTTAGACGAATATTTTGATGGCTTTTATATTTTTTTAAATAGTCTGTCATTGTTTACAGTGAAATTATTTGTTAAAAATTCAACGATTTCATTTCGATAAGTTTCCTTAGATTTCAAAGAGATGATAGTAACAAACTGCAGCTCGATCCGATTCATTTGACTATCTCGACCAAACATTTGTGACCAGGTGTCTTTCACTCAGCGGTTAGGACGTTCGTCGATTATGCACATGGTCCGGAGTTCGGTCCCCTGCCGACGCACACCTGATATCCATGGTTGGTCTGCTAAATTTGTGCTACCGATATCACATGCTGAAAATTCCATACTTTTATCAAAAATACTGTGTGGAGTCAAGCCATAATAAAATAAAATGAATAATATAGCGTAACAAAAATGTTTAAACTTTTATTACTCATGAACATCAGTGGGTGAACGAAGCAATGTAGTAGCCTGCTTGAATCACTGGGCCACCTGAATTTCACTCCGAGAGGATGTATCTCATTTTCTTTAGTTCTCCATGTTATTATCATTCAATTATGTCTGTGGTTCGCCAAATGTACTCATACACATTTTCTAATTGGCTTGTAACCTACTGTTGCTCACTTCTGAAGGACCAAAGAAAAATACCATGAAGGATCATTTCATTTTTCAGATCTAACATCACTGTATCAAATGATGTATTGGAGATGGCCGTTTAACTTGAATTTCCCTGGATAAAGAGAAAATATTATGTCATAAACTAGGCTGAAAATTATGCATATTGTGTAAACTTATTATGCATAATGAAGCTACTGTTATTATTATTAATATAATATCCGGGTCTGTTAATTAACAAAGTTATTTTTCGAACTTAATTCATCTTCACTAGCCTGTAGAATAAAATCTGTCGCGATAGGAAAATGTTTACTTTTCTTTCAGTTCCAGTATGTTTTTTATTCCTTTACGTTCCCAGTGGAACACAGAGGGCTTCAAACTAGAGCTTTTAGAAGTTTCGGTAGCAGTGGTGTTTATTTTTACGGGATGGGGTTGCTAGCCTCATACCCAACCTTCCCTCTTTACCTGTCTTATTACTGGCTTAGCGAGGTTTAGGAGTGCGTCGGTCGGAGATCGAACCCCGGACCACATGCGTGGTTGGTGAGCATTCTACCCCTGTGCCACCAACGCTTTCAGTTCCAGTATTAGGCAGTAATTTGGAAGGAAAAAATTATTTCACAATCAAAGTATCTGTGTACTTAACTACAGTACAAGTGAAAGACGAAATACACGGTATAGCTTTACTTACAGTACTTCAAGCCAGTGCTTTCTAGATAATTTTATAATTAAAAATACAAAACGAATAAATCTGTGTAAATCATTTATGTCAGTAAGAAGTTTGAGCATTGTGGAATAGATCAAATAAATAATTTTTTTCAATAGTTTACACACAATGATAAGTTTTTTTTTTTTTGATAATATTTCGGTACTCAATAGCGACTGACCCTATTCAGGCAGTCACCTGGAGTTCTAGTGGGAAGCTGTGACCAGTAGGGTACGGCAGGTCAAAGGTGAGTACAGTCACTCATAGAAGAAGACATTGCTAAGTGGTAGCACTATGTCGTAAATTGGCAGAAGTTCATGGACCACTGGATCGGGTCTCAGTGGCTTAATGATCTACAAGCTGGCCTTGTAATCAGAAGGTCCTGACTTCAACCCTCGGTGGGTGTGTACTGATGAACAGTCCCAAACTAGGACAGAGGAAACAGCTGTCCAGTACTCCCAGTTGGTTTTCCAATGGTTCTCTAACCGATGTCAGCTCTTGATGAAATCCTCCAACCAATCAAACAAATTCCTCACAAACCAATACTTGAAAACAAAATACTTACCATTGAAATTTAGTTATAACTTATTTGTGTGAATCATACCATTTGCGTAATTAAACGCGAGTGTGTATAAACGCTGATCTCACCTAGGAATCAGTGTTTCAATAATGCTATGCAAACTTTATTTACAATGTATCAACACCTTATTTTGACATGTGTAAACATTCGAAATTCTTCAGAAGTTTATATTTTTTTTCGAAGATAATAAGACCAGGTAATTTAATCGAATTACATTTTACTCCCAATCAGACGTGTGTAAAAGTCATAAATGAATGAAAATCATTTCTTCTATTCCACCCATTAGCCGATTTAATTCTGAAGTTAAATTTCAGAACATTTATCTGCCTACTGAACAACTTATGCGGATGTTTTTCTAATATGTCTAATTTGAATAAGTAGCCAAAGCATTAATTGGTGAGTTTCTTTAGCAGATCGCTTTCGAAAGATGAATCTTAACTCCCATTAGCTCTTTTAACTTCTCTTTTAAATTTGAGAAAGTAGTTTTAGTAAATCACTGAAATAAACATGCAAATGAAACTCACGGTTCAATTGGAACTTGATCTATATATATATAAAGTCATATGTCGAAGAATAAGTAAATCTTTTCATATCATGATAGTTATGGCTTAATGAATGAATTAATTTAAGCTATCACTTCTAATATTTCACCTTTTTTATTGAAATAACCGATATTTCATCCAATTAATTCGTCAAAAAATATGATGAGACTTTTATTTTCATGACAAATGAATGGAATGGTACGCTAATTGAAGTTTTATTAATCAGTGTCTCATGGAGTTTGTTCATAAAATGCATACAGAAAGAAATCACTACCTCTCCTTTGGTTTGTGAAAAATTACTGTCCTTTTTAGACAGAAACCACTTAACCAGAGAAAATTATCATTTGCAAAAATGAGATTGTAAAATTCAGGAGAACGTTTATAATTTTAGCCGACGTTTGTAATGCTAAACTACTGAATACTGACTGAGAAATACGTTTTGGTTTAAGCTGGAGAATTTATCCTCTTTTCAAACATTATTTACAGATAATGACTAGTAATTGAAGCATCTCATTATATAAAATAGATGTGTAGCAAGAGTCAAAAGAATTCACAGTAGATTTGTTAATATTCCTTATAGATAGTCTTAATTTAAAGTAACATAATTATCAGAAACATCTCAATACTGACGAAAGAAATTCCCTCAAATTACTCATGTCATGAAATGGCAGGAGTTGGAATTCATCAGTTGGCCATTGGATCGGGTCTCAGTGGCTTAATGGTCTACAAGCTAGCTCGCATTGTAACCAGAATGTCCTGAGTTCGAAGCCTGTTGGTGGGTGCGTGCTGTGTAGAGTCGTGAACTGGGACGAAACAGCTGTCAAGTACTCCCTGCAGGCTTACCAATGGTTCTCTAACTGATGTCAGCTCATTATGAAATCCTCCAACCAATCAAACGAAAATCCACACAAAACCAATACTTGAAAAGTACTCAACATATAATTTTTCAAACTTGGAAATCAACAAATTCAGAGAAGAAATAATATCTTTGTGGATAGATCTTATTAAATTATTTATTATTCGTTCCTCGCATCCTAAGTGAAACATAGGGCTTCAGTGGCACATCTAAGTCGCGCCTGATTCCCAGCAGTCATTTTCAATTACTTGCCTCCATGACTATGTTCTTAATATCTGAATGGAATTTTTTGTGGACTTAACTTTGAAAAAGCAAGGTCAGGTTGATAATCCATCTTTTATTTTTTACCGTATAATCTGCATATTTCAGACAATTTTAAATATCTACTAGTTATAAAGAGGTATTAATCATATTTTCAAAAAATTAACTCAGGTAATATGTATACTTTGCCATAAATATGGATGATTTGCAAACTTTTCTTTCTGATATTCGTCAGTGACATTGAAGCCAAATTAAAACATCTGGGTGCTTTATATTTTTGCAGGACATTAATGTGTGCCATCCTAATGTTTATTTGCTCTGAAGAGTCTAAAAACTTATTGATTATCAGAATATTTCAGGTGAATTTCACCAATATTCTAACTTTGACATTTTGTGTTTCGAAACAAAAATACCTGTAACCTAAGGAACCAACAACAACAAACGTAAATCGCCGTCAACAGGGAAAATCTGAAATAATTAGCCTCTTTCAATTACCTAGGCAACGCTGTTTCAACTACAGGCAACACAGGTGAGGATGTAAAAGTCAGGATTACAAAAGCAAGATAGACCTCCATTAAGCTGAAATCAATGTAGAAATAAGCATAAAGAACAACATTCGAATTTTCAACACTAATACTAAATCAGTTGGTGCTCCTACATAGTTCAGAGAATTACCGTGAGCGTTACCTACAGTATTTCCGACAACTTTCCACAGACTTTTATCAACAGCTGCCTTCGCTGCCTCCATAATGAAGATCAAGTTGTCGGTCAGAAGGGGTGAACAACAAGTAATTTTAGCAGTTCAGCGAACCAACAAAGAATATGTTGACTAGCGTATATGCTGAGGGTAATGAAGGTGGATTGGACATATCCAGAGAATTCTGCTGAGTGATATTACACGTTGTGCCGTTCAGTGGAACTTGAGTGCGAAACGACAGTTTGGGTGTGGACTTGAGGTTCAAATGGAAAAAAGATCATGTGAGGAGGAAATGAGAGCTCATTGTCAGTCGTGGAGTCAGTCTAAAGGAGACTGCAAAGAATAGTGTGAAATGGTCACGTGTTGTTGTCCCACCTAGAATCCAAGGTTATAATAACAATATTTGGAGATTCAGAATTGTCGTCCGTAAACAAAACGACCAACATTTTTCTTATTAATTGCAACAACAACTACTAAGCAACTTACCCTCATCCTCTTGTATTGATGCTGCAATTTGCAAGCTGAAAAATGCTAACAAGCACACGAAACCAATTTTACTGATCATGTTGGATGAACAGTAAAGTATACATGAATACTATCAGCTTTTATAGACGAAATCACTTATAAACTATTCTTTTCATTGGTTAATATGAATGTGTAACACGTGTTCATGAAATTCGACTGATAAATCATGTGAATTCGAAAAAAGCGGTAGCTGTGTGATTTTCGTTACAATTATAACTTGCTTAGAACAAATTTTGTGAGCATAGTGCACTATGAAATGTCAATCTATTATTTACCACCCGCCTTTCAGGCACGTTTACATGAAATCTTAAAAATAGCACAATGTTTTTATGGCGTGATATACTGTCACTACTATGATAACTAGGTAGATAACAAATATTCCATAATTCTCACTTTTGTAACAAGAGATTCGATTTATTAGCAGCGATTTCACATCACATATCACAGTAGGAACTCATAGTAGATACTTGCATAATAATTTCAAGGAATTTTAAGGCCCTTGTCTTCTGTTGTTACAATATGACTGCTGATATGACTTAGGAGACTGTGGGTGGTGCGATGCTAATGCACAAAAGGTATCTATTTTATTCTCAAACCACAAAAAAGAACAACAATATGAAGAAAAGATGGATGCCAGCAGAAGCGCAGTTGAATAATCCATTAAGGGTAAGAAGTATTATTATTATTATTGTATCCTTTAATTCCTAGAGGAACATAGGGCTTCAGCCGTGCGTCTCCATTGCGTTCGGTTCTCTGCTAGTCTTCACCTGGCTCCATGTCTGCCCACACGTTTTCATCTCCTCTTCACATGACCTCCTCCAAGTCACCCTTGCACTGACGACCAACTCGCCGCTTCCCTTTCGGGTTCCACTCGAGCAATGGCTTGTCTAGTGATGTCACTTGATGGTTTCCTCAGAGTATGACCAATCCATCTCCATTTCTTCCTGCCTATTTGTTTCACAATCGGTTCCTGGTTGGTTCGCTCCCAGAGATTCCTGTTGCTGATCTTTTCTGGCCATCTGATCTTGAGTATTGAGCGAAGACAACTGTTAATGAAGGTCTGTAGTTTGTTTGAGATGCTCTTTATGACGCGCCAAGTCTCTGATCCGTATAGTAGCACTGACTTCACATTGGAGTTGAAAATCCGGATCTTATTTTTGATGCTGAGTGCTGTTGACCTCCACACAGACTTGAGAGTAGTGAAAGCTTGTCTTGCTTTTCCGATTCTTGCTTTGATATCCTCGTCAGTTCTGCCTGTAGTTGAAACGATGCTTCCCAGGTAGGTAAAGGAGGTTGTTTCTTTCAGGTTCCTCCCATTTATGCTGATTGTTGTCAGTTGTTGTTGTTGCTGTTGGTGGTGTTGCCCAGGAATCTTCATCACCTCTGTTTTCTCTATGTTCACCTGAAGTCCTATCTTCTGAATGCTTCTTCTGCCAACTTGTTGCTTTTCGCTTGCATATCTTCCAGTTTGTGGGAAATCAGACATATATCATCGGCGAAGTCCAGATCCTCCAAGTTTTTTGTGTGAGTCCATTTTATGCCTGTTTCCTCATTGCCCGCTGTTTGTCGCATTATCCAATCTACTCCAATCAGGAAAATCATTGGCAATAGTAGGCAGCCTTGTCTTACTCCTGTCCTCACTTCGAAGGATTCCGTAAGTTTCCCGTTGTGGATTACTTGGCATGCAGCATTGTCGTACAGCTGTTGGATGAGATGTATTATTGTCGGTGGCACCCCATAGTAGCGAAGTAGTTGCCAAATCACCTCTCGATCGACGCTGTCGAAGGCCTTTTCAAAGTCGATGAAGTTGAGATAGAGAGGTGACTGCCATTCCAAGCTTTGTTCAATGATGATCCGTAATGTGGCGATCTGATCAATGCATGACTTGTTTCTCCTGAATCCAGCCTGTTCCGGTCGTAGTTTTTCATCCGGGGCATGTTTGATTCTCTCCAGGATGATGCGGCTTAGTATTTTGCTTGGGATGGACAGGAGCATACTTCCGCGCCAGTTCTTGCATTGACTTAAGTCTCCTTTCTTTGGTAGTTTGAATAAGTATCCTTTCTTCCAATCCTCGGGTACTTTGCCTTCTTTCCACACCTTCTCCAGTAGTGGCGTCATCAAGTCCGCTGTTGTCTCTGGGTCCATTTTCAATGCTTCTGCTGGGATTCCATCTGGTCCTGCTGCTTTTCCAGCTTTTAGCATCTTGATTGCCTTCAGGACTTCTGATTTCGTCGGGGGGTTGGTGTTCACTGGTAGCTCTGTCTCCGTTGTTGGTATTGTTGGGCGCGTTGTAGGTGGTGGTCGATTTAGGAGTCTTTTGAAGTGTTCAGCCCAGTGTTTCCTTTGCTCCACTTCTTTGGTGAGTGACTTTCCATTGTCATCCTTCACCGGCTTGATTTGTGTCAAACGTTTGCCCGATAGGTACCTAGTTGTTTGGTAGAGTGTTGCGAGGTCTCCTTTGCCTGCAGCTTGTTCTGCTTCACTTGCCATGGTTTCATAATACTTTCTTTTGTCTTCTCTGGCACTCTTCTTTACTCTTTTGTTCAGTGTCTTGTAGCTTGCATTCAAATTCTGTTTTTGTTGCTCGTCGGTGCACTGGAGTATCTTCTGTTTCACCATCCCTCTCTCTTCTATCAGTCTCCAAGTGTCCGTAGTGAGCCACTGTTTGTCCTGTCTCTTCTTTCTGCCTAGAACTTCCATGCAGGTTTGACTCCACACCGCTTTCAGGTTGTTCCAGTGCTTTTCGACGCTGACCTCTTCGCTAGTGTTGATTTGTGTCTCGGCTTTGTCCTTTATGCTTACAGTGAAGATGTCCTTTGTGTCCTGATCCTTCAGTTTTTGAGTGTTGAACTTGGCTTGTGGTCTATCTGCAGCTCCTGTTTCTCTGAAAGCTTTTAATTTGATTTGGATTGTCCCTTGTACGAGGTAGTGGTCTGAGCCAACGTCTGCTCCTCTTCTTACTTTCGTGTCCAGCAGGCTGCGCCTCCACTTCCTTGAGATTGAGATGAAGTCAATTTGGTTTTTGGTTCGCCCATCTGGTGACACCCATGTAGCCTTGTGGATATCTTTGTGTTTGTATACGCTGCCACCAATCACTAGTTCATTGAAGGCGCAGAAGTCGGCGAAGAGTTCTCCATTTTCATTCATTTCTCCGAGAGCTTCTTTACCCATGATGAGTTCCCTTCCTGTGTTGTCTGATCCCAGTTTGGCGTTCATGTCTCCCATTAGTATTTTAATGTCACCGGCTGGAGTATTGTCCATTGTTGCCTGTAGTTGTCTGTAGAATTCTTCTTTCTTTTCGAGGTCTGCGTTGTTTGTGGGTGCATAGAAGGGTAAGAAGTAGCACCAGTCTATTTGATGAATGATGATTACTATCTACCGTAAAATCTCATTTTGACAAAACAAAAGACTTGGAACTTGACTGGAGTAGTTTAAATAATCTATTTACGTCTTCTATCGAGACGAAAATTATCTGAAGAAAATTTTCTGTTAGACAAAACATTATTGATTAAAAAGATGGTTTACCAAAGTTTTAACAACCACTTACTGCATGATATCTTAAGACAGTGGAATATGTATTGGAAGTGTTGAAGGGTCATCATCAAGACTATGTTCGTGAGATAAATGTCACTGACAGAACGTTTGGAGAAGAAGAATAGAGAAGAAAAGCAACTGTAATTTATACAGTACCTGCTTCGGTAACTTCGTGTGTAGAACGACGAATGTCTAGACTGTTACACGACTTTTCAAAACTTGACAGTATGAACCATACTTTCCAATCAAGTATTTCTCAAAGTAATGAAAACGTTGGAAGTATAAAATAAATTCAAAAATCACTATCTTATAATGCTTGACACAATTTGAAGGCATTTAACTATGATAAACGCAGGATGCTTGGGATTATGTGCAGAATGAAATATCATCCAACTAGCAGTTATTCTTAGGAATTACTTCTCAGGTATTACAAGTATATAACTTATAAAACTACAGCATTATTTATCAGTCAGCATGGACCAACTGGTGTTATCTTACATTCACTAATTCACAGGGATCCAACCTATTTAATGTATGATATTCTTTGAGGACTCAAGCAGCATTTGAAATTGATCCTTTCAGACTAATTTGAATATTATTATTATGAATACTATTAATTAGTAAATATATATTTAGAGAGACAATAAGATTTTTCGCATTTGTTGGGATACTTCCGTCAGATGTCTGAGTTACTCCAGAAGATTTTATCATACACCTACTTTACGAGATTGGTTAATTTCAGTACACAGAAAATTATCCCTTTAGATCATATGAACTTTGGAACTTAGTTTCAACTTTTTATTGTAGATTTCATAGTTAAGGTTTCTACTTACTGTTCTAGACAGTGATATTATGTGATTATATATGTGAGGTATTAAAATACCAGCATGTCAGAAAAACTGGACACCATTTTTCTGAATGTCTGCCATAATATGCCAGGACTTCTTTAGCAGAAGTGATCAGATTCAATCTAAAGACATATGATCGCATAAAATACAAAATATGATGGACTTGCTTCGGTTGTTGTTTGGACAAAAAAAGGTAACGTTAACATATTGTTAGCACTGTCTGCATTACAGTATGCACATATGTATTAAGTGATACTGACATGTATGCAGGTTACTTGGTATTAGATAATGTAACAGCTGTGAAAATATGTTAGATTAATGAAGACAGTTAATTGTCACTATTAAAATTTCCATATGAAACAGCCATCTCCAATGATTTCTTGGAGTCGTAAAGGTGGGAAGTTTATTCTGTAATTTTCGACTGATTCCATTGAAGATAATTTTGAATTCATTCTTTGTGTGAATAAAAGCCTTATTGTCTTATTTTAAAGGTGACAGCATTAATCCTGTTATATTATTTATTTCTTACATTCTGTGTGGAACATAAAGCTTCACCTGAACATTTCTACTGCATTTGTTTCTGTACCATCAGTTTCATCTATCATTATGCCTGCTCACAAACATTCATTTTCTGTTCATATGGTCTTCCACATGCCACCCTCAAACTTCCCAACCGCAGCTTCCCATTCGGGTTACACTAGAGATTTTGGCGTGTGATGTCATTCTGTGGTGTACGATCCATCTCCATTTCCCTCAGCATATTTTTAGGCACTAGATTGTTGTCTGATTATTTCTTATTTTTTCTCGTCATGTGTAAATCTTTTGTTATATACACTGCAGTAGTTTTCCCTTAACATCTTCAAGTGGGTGCCTATACAAAATCCGTTTGTTTACTAATATTCTCAAAGGTCTACGACTTCTATTAAGTCGGTTATCTTAACATCCTCAATTACACTTTGTATCATCTCAGAAGTTGCAACTTTCACATTGGTTGAAATATTTTCAAAAATATGGAGGCGGGAAATTAGAACGGAGTGATATTTTCGACAATCAAGTTTTGGAATGTTATCCAAAGCTGCATTTTGTGATATGAAATGCGTTTAGACGACATTCAGAATTTCTTACTTATTTTTTGTGTGTCATTCTTCCTGAAAATGTTCAAAAGATGTTTCGGTTGAAAATTTTCCATTTGTAAGATTACATTTTCCATATCATCTAGATATAATATAAATTTTTGGCTTTATTCAATTCGTTAGCAGCTACTGAAAATTCTGTATTAATAATATGACTAAATTCGAAATTTAGGCACTTATCTGGATGTGTCTACTTTGGATTCATTCTGATTTTAAACTCGCCTCCGTAATCTGTGGATGAAATAGTCTCAAGTTTCCAAAAATGCCTCATTTGATTATGTTGCAATGATGAATTTCATAAATATGCATTAGATTCTTATCTGTCTCAACCAAAAATCACACAGATTTCATCAGCCTACATGATGTTAATTACGAAAACCATCGGACGCACAATATAGTCAAATGGAGATGATCAAGTACTACAGATACTAATGAGCCAATTTCAGATCAACTTATTTCATGATGTAATTTGAATTTGAATATAACACATTTAGATTTGAAAACTGGCTGATTACAGTTTATAACTCCTTGATTTTAATGAAGATATTGTTAGTTATTTCTTCCACTTCCAGTCAGTAGGATGACTGTGAAATATCTCATTGTTCTGAAAAGTATTACATTATTATAATAATTCTTTTGGGTTCCAAGTGGAACATAGGGCTTCAACAGTGCACCTTCACTTCACTCTGTCCCCTGCGGTCCTTTTAAGCTGACTCTATAATCGACAATAAGCTCTCATTTTCACTCCAAATGATCCCCTCCATGTTACCCTCAAACCCACACCCGACTCGTCATTTCTCATTCATGATTGAGGACATCACTGAACGATCTTCTTAGCAAAATATCATTTATTTTTATTTATTTTATTTTTATTTTGATTACAGCTTGATGCCACACCGTACTCTCAGTACAATTATGGAATTTTCAGCATGGATATCGGTAGCCCAAATTTTGCAGGCCGACCATAGATATCGGTGTGCGTCGGCAGGGAATCGAACCCCGGACCATATGCATGGTCGGTGAGAGTCCTAACCACTGTGCCACCGACGCACATACCTATTCGCATTTCCTTCTGAATATTTTTTGTACAATAGATTCTTGGTCGGTTCTTTACCAAAGTCCCTTTTTGCTTGTCGTTTCTCTCAGACCATCTGATCTTCATTCAGTATCAAGCCAACAAAGGCAGCTGTCGATAGGAGTCTGCAGTGGCCTATTTGAAACGTTTTTCATGAAGCGCCAAGGCTCCGGAACATACAGAAGCACTGACTTAACATTAATGTTGGAAATCATCATCTTATACCTTGTGCTGAGTGCAGGAGACTTCCACACTGGTTTCATACTAATGAATTTCTGCCCTGCTTTAACGAGCCTGGATTTCGCACACTCATCTGTGTCGCTAGCCTGTGGCTGGAGTGATGATGCCTAGATAAGTTAAAGAGGTGACTTCCCTCAGATTTCGCCTGCTGATGGTGATGAGTGAATATTATTGTTGGTTAGGTGTCTTCATCACATCTATCATCTCTGTGTTCACTTGAAGTCCCGCCTCCACTGCCTGCCGCCACCGCAAAATTGTTGGCTTTCACGTGTAGAACTTCCAGTCTGTATGACATTGGACATAGGTCCACATCCCCTAGAGTCTTATTGTTGGTTCAACCTATGCCTGTCTGATGCATAAAAATATTTTTGTCGAGGAATTTAAAAGATATTAGATGAAAGGATCTTGGCTGACAAGGTATGGATTAATAATAACTAGAGATTAGAGCTCATAATGCGACTGATTAAGTTTCTGGAGTTGACAGGATATGATATCGACGGCGAATGTTAACGGTGGAGCAATAAATGGATATCAAAGCATTTTGATTTGTTTAAGAGACGTTCATGAACGAAGTGATTCGTTCATATAGTGATTGACCTCACCATTAGCCAGCCATATTCCAAACGTTCATTGTCATATTGCACCACCTCCATTTATTAAATCATTAATCCCCAAATAAAAGCCAGCAAGAAAGCAATTTACATGCGAGGTGTGATAAAAAATGTGGTCGTGTTTAGTTTCAAAAAATGAGTCTACTGCATACTAGTCTGCCTGAATTAAAAAGTTTATCTGCTGAATAGGTGTCCATATGACTGAAATCACAAATTATTATTATTATTATTTATTATTTCCTTTAATTCCTAGAGGAACATAGGGCTTCAGCCATGCGTCTCCATTGCGTTCGGTTCTCTGCTGTAGTTTTCACCTGGCTCCAAGTCTGCCCACACGCTTTCAATTCCTCTTCACATGATCTCCTCCAGGTCACCCTTGGACGACCAACTCGTCGCTTCCCTTTCGGGTTCCACTCGAGGGCTTGTCTAGTGATATCACTTGCTGGTTTCCTCAGAGTGTGTCCAATCCATCTCCATTTCTTCCTGCCTATTTGTTTCACGATCGGTTCCTGGTTGGTTCGCTCCCAGAGATCTTTGTTGCTGATCCTCTCCGGCCATTTGATCTTGAGTATTGAGCGAAGGCATTTGTTAATGAAGGTCTGTAGCTTGTTTGAGCTGCTCTTTGTGACACGCCAAGTCTCTGATCCGTATAGTAGTACTGACTTCACATTGGAGTTGAAAATACGGATCTTATTTTTGACGCTGAATGCTGTTGACCTCCACATAGACTTGAGAGAAATGAAAACTTGTCTTGCTTTTCCGATTCTGGCTTTGATATCCTCGTCAGTTCCTCCTGTAGTTGAGACGATGCTTCCCAGGTAGGTGAAAGAAGTTGTTTCCTTCAGGTTCCTCCCATTTATGCTGATTGTTGTCGGTTGTTGCTGTTGATGTTGGCCAGGAAGCTTCATTACCTCTGTTTTGTCTATGTTCACTTGAAGTCCTATCTTTGCTGCTTCTTCTGCCAATTTGTTGCTTTTCACTTGCATATCTTCCAGTTTGTGGGAAATCAGACATATATCATCGGCGAAATCCAAATCCTCCAAGGCTTTTGTGTCGGTCCATTTTATGCCTGTTCCCTCGTTGGTTGCCGTTGTCTGCCGCATTATCCAATCAACTGCAATCAGGAAGATCATTGGTGACAGTAGACAGCCTTGTCTCACTCCCGTCCTCACTTCGAAGGATTCCGTGAGCCTCCCGTTGTGGATTACTTGGCATGCAGCGTTGTCATACAGCTGTTGGATGAGATGTATAATTGTCGGCGGCACCCCGTAGTAGCGAAGTAGTTGCCAAATCACCTCTCGATCGACGCTGTCGAAGGCTTTCTCAAAATCGATGAAGTTGAGATAGAGAGGTGACTGCCATTCCAAACTTTGTTCAATGATAATCCGTAGGGTGGCGATTTGGTCAATGCATGACTTGTTCCTCCTGAATCCGGCCTGTTCCGGACGAAGTTTTTCATCTAGGGCTTGTTTAATTCTCTCCAGGATGATGCGACATAGTATCTTGCTTGGAATGGACAGAAGCATAATTCCACGCCAGTTTTTACATTGACTCAAATCTCCTTTCTTTGGCAGTTTGAATAAGTATCCGTTCTTCCAATCCTCGGGTACTTTGCCCTCTTTCCACACCTTCTCTAGTAGTGGCGTCATCAAGTCCGCTGTTGTCTCTGGGTCTATTTTCAAAGCTTCTGCTGGGATTCCATCTGGTCCTGGCGCTTTCCCAGCTTTTAGCATCTTGATGGCATTCAGGACTTCGGATTTCGTCGGAGGGTCGATGTTCATTGGTAGTTCTGCTTCCGTTGTTGGTATTGTTGGACGCGTTGTAGGTGGCGGACGATTTAGAAGTCTTTTGAAGTGTTCAGCCCAGTGCTTCCTCTGTTCCACCTCTTTGGTGATTGACTTTCCATTGTCGTCCTTTATTGGCTTAATCTGTGTCGAACTTTTGCCCGAAAGGTGCCTAGTTGTTTGGTATAGTGTAGCGAGGTCTCCTTTGCCTGCAGCTTGTTCTGCTTCGTTTGCCATGGTTTCGCAATATTTTCTTTTGTCTTCCCTGGCACTTTTCTTCACTCTTTTGTTCAGTGCATTGTAGCTTGCACTCAACTCCTGTTTCTGTTGCTCGTCGGTGCACTGGATAATCTTTTGTTTCGCCACCCTTCTCTCTTCTATTAGTTTCCAAGTGTCCGTAGAGAGCCACTGTTTGTCCTGTCTCTTTTTTCTGCCTAGGACTTCCATGCAGGTTTGACTCCACACCGTTTTCAATTTGTTCCAGTGCTTTTCGACGCTGACCTTTTCGTTGGTGTTGATTTGTGTCTCGGCTTTTTCCCTTATGTTTTCAATGAAGATGTCCTTTGTAGCCTGGTCCTTCAGCTTTTGAGTGTTGAACTTGGCTTGTGGTCTATCTGCAGCTCCTGTTTCCCTGAAAGCTTTTAATTTGATTTGGATTGTCCCTTGTACGAGGTAGTGGTCTGAGCCAACGTCTGCTCCTCTTCTTGCTCTTGTGTCCAGTAGGCTGCGTCTCCACTTCCTCGATATTGTGATAAAGTCAATTTGGTTTTTGGTTCGCCCGTCTGGTGACACCCATGTAGCCTTGTGGATATCTCTGTGCTTGTAAACACTGCCACCAATCACTAGTTCGTTGAAGGCGCAGAAGTCGGCGAAGAGTTCTCCGTTTTCATTCATTTCTCCAAGAGCTTCTCTACCCATGATGAGTTCTCTTCCTGTATTGTCTGGTCCCAGTTTGGCGTTCATATCTCCCATTAGTATTTTAATGTCGCCAGCTGGAGTATTGTCTATTGCTGCCTGTAGTTGTCTGTAAAATTCTTCTTTCGTTTCGAGGTCTGCGTTGTTGGTGGGTGCATAACATTGGATTATTGACACTTTTCTTCCTTTGGAGTTGAATCTGGCGGTCATTATCCTGGACGAGATCGCTTCCCATTGCATCAGGGCTTTCGTTGCCGTTGGTGACATCATGATAGCCACGCCCTCGGTGTGCGTGTGGTTATCTTCTGGGTGACCGGAGTAGATCACTGACTCTCCCGTTGATAATTTGGTGAGTCCACTTCCATTCCATCTGCTTTCACATATTCCCAGCACTTGGATTCTGTATCTTTTCATCTCGCTGGCGATCTGGGCAGCTTTGCCAGTCTCGTACATAGTGCGGACATTCCATGTCCCCACACAGACTTTTTCTTTTGTCGCAAGGAGATTGCTCATGGTGAAGTTTCTGTAGCAGGTTTGTTTACAGGGTGGGGTTGCTGGCCTCACGCCTGAGTTTCGTCTTCGGGTACCTGAAATGGAAGAAAGGTTAGTGTTGCGTGACCGCAGAGCCCAGGGGACATCTGCTTGAGGCCGGTCACACGCGGCCTGGTGTGTCTCAGTAGTGTACTTATCACTTCTGCCCTGTGACACGGCAGCAGAAAGCGCGGTCGTTGTTAATCCGGGCCACGGCCGATCCGGCATGATATTTCTTGGATTTGTTGGGTTCATGGGTTTGGATTGATGAATGATGGCGACTAAGTCCAGCCCCCACTGATACCGTCGCCAATGTATCAGTAGGTTGTGAGGTTTGAAAAATTTCGTTGGCGTCCGCTGCTACTGTCAACGGAGCTACTCAAGGAGCGGTGTGACGACCCAAGTTATCTTCTACTGATACCGTCGCCACAGTCATACCAGTAGAAGTCCGGTTAAGCTGCCGGTCAGCCTCGGGATCAAGCAAAAAAAAATGGAGAAAACCAGCAGAACATCAAAAATTCCATAATTTCGCAACGGTAAAGCCTACAGGGACGAGAAGCTATAAGGTGCGAAACCGGTACCAATAGGTAGATCTCGTCGAGAGCTATCCATTGATATATAGCTTCCCTAGGTCCTAGCCTCCCTAATAAAATTTCGGCAGCATGTCCCCTAAGGGCACTAGCCCAGACAAGACAAGTCCCTATTCGGTTGAGGAGAAGTTACAAAGTTCGAAACCAATGTCAAAAGATAGGTCGCTATGAGAGCTATCCATTGATATATAACTTCACCTAAGTCCTAGCCTCCCTAGAAAAAAATTTTGGCAGCATAACCCCAGAGGGCGCAAGCCCAGATATCAAAGATCCTGGGGAGGGCTGAGGAGGAGCTACAAGGGTCGAAACCACTGTCTAAAGATAGATCTAGTCGAGAGCTACCGATTGATATATAGCTTTCCTATGCCAAAGCATCCCTAAACAAACTTAGACCGTATGGTCCCTAAAGCCCTAGCATAGTAAACATCACGCTAGAACCTGGCCTAAACATGAAAGCTAATAATAAAAATAAAATAAAAATAAATAAAACTTACTGAAATCACAAAGCTGAAGTCATACTCTCACGTATAAACTCACCATCATCCTGTTGTCACTTCTTCTGTCTCTCGAAATATTATCCACCCTAATCCATTCACATCGTCCTGTGTTTCAGTAAACTGAGCTTTCTGTTTCGTTTCCCCTTCCTTATTGACCTACTGTTCAATTTCCTTACTAAAATATTTCCTGAAACGTTCTCTCCGACAACAATTAGCCCACAACACCATCTTATCTGCAGTTTCCAATTTTGTTGCGCATCAATTCCACCCATCAATCAAATATCACAGTTTAGAGCAATACTACTCCACAATGCCCCATCAATCCACCTCCTTGCGGCTTAGTCAATCGAACAGTCAGCTAACGCATTCGGTTGGTGACTTCTGAGAAGAATGATGAAGTACTTCGATTTGGTCACTTGCATTGGTCAGAACCAAATCATTGTAACAAATCCTAATTATGGAAATGAGCACAAAGCAACCAGAAAGCAATTCGCGACTTTCAAACGACTTGCCTCCACCACATCTAGACTGTTCGTTTCATCTTCGAAACATTTATGAAGAACCTAGTCACTTGTTCTGACGAGAGTGAAGTTTGAAATATATTGTAACTGGCGTGGAATGATTGGGACAACTAACTGACCGACTGACTGACTGTTGCGTTGTGTGATCTGCTGAGTTTAAATGAACTTCACAAATATATCACCTTCATATGTCGTATTTCTCCTTATAATAAAGCTGTCGAAATTTGAAGTATTTAATAGAGATCGATTAACTCCAGATCAGTAAATTATGTATTCCACAAAGATAGAACACTATACACTCATTCACTGCAGTCAACCAAACTCCAACTAAAATTACGCATATCTCCTCACTAACCACCAGTCAGTTAACTAATTTACTCAGAGTGATATTTACCTACAACAAAATACCACATCCTTACAATTTAATTAATAATTTTAATTTGATTACAGCTTGATGCCCCAACCGTATTTTCAGTACAATTATGGAATTTTCAGCATGGATATTGTAGCCCAAATTTTGCAGACCGACCATAGATATCGGGTGTGCGTCGGCAGGGGATCGAAACCAGGACCATGTGCATGGTCGGCGAGATTCCTAACCACTCTGTCGAAAATGACAGAATTCATTTTATCACTGTCACACTGCATTTGCACATATCATGGCGTTCTGCAAATTATCACAATGCGTTTAGTAGCACAAACATGCAAGTATACTCACACACAGGACACAATACTATCAGCTCCCACTAACGAACGAGGTAGACACCTGCCGTGCAGTGCAACGAGTATGCATCAATCTGCATCAGTGCATTCCTGTGGTGAATTCTCATCACTACCACTATTCTCACATACTTTCATTCTCATTTCACACTGTTAACTTCTACAGATGTCAATCTCCACCAATCACTCAATCAGCATAATTTCTCTCATGAAGAAGTGCAACTGTCAATTATTCGCCGACGAGTCATATGAATGCTCACATGTGTTTCTCATGAAAATCGCCTGTCAGTTATGCCTTACCAATTCTAATATATGTGTGTGTGTGGGTGAATGTTTGATAGTAGTGTGGAGGCTGGCTTCCCTCGAAAATTGCAGAAAATGCTAATAGACAATTCCCCAGTCATTGTAAATTGGGATAGATAAAGAAGGAACAGATTTGCAGTATAAAATGATATCGTTCCATTTCACGGGTTCTCATCGGCTGGAGACTACCTGAAATTACAATAGTTACGTAGATGATGATAACATACTTTGATGTTAAAGTGGTGGTACTAGAGAAGTAATACTATAAAATTGACGCATCCAAAATGTAAGCATTACAGTTTTTAGTTTAGGTTTTCATCATCAATTTATACGCTCTCAAAGCAGAAAAGTGGGGGGACGAGTAAGACAGAAAGCAGAAAAAATTCACAAACAGAGTTAGCTTGTAGGTTCTCATGACGAGTCAAAAACACAGAAGCGATTACAGTTTATAAGATTGAGATTTCCTCAGTGAGTTGAGATCACTGAATTAGATGACTAATTAATGTAATCAAAATCGAAAATTCAGAGACTAATCACACTCTATTTCTCTATGCATAAGTCTGGTTGGTTTGAATCGTTTGATTGTGATCGCTTCGACAAATTGGAGTAAATTTGCTGCCTTTGTCTATTTATTAATTTGAAGGACTTAGAAATCTCCACGAGATGACGAGTATCAACCAGATGTCTGGTAATTTACACTCTGAGAATATTTGCTTTCTCACAGACACAAGTTTCTTGGAATGTGTTCAGAAAGCCGGATAGAAGCACTTCTTCCCGTCCTTCCCGCAAGTGCAGGTAAATGCAAAGACGCAGTTGGAGGTGACATCAGCAGTATATTTATCCAGTTTTGATCGGCTTATAGAAGAAGTAGTGCTGTATTATGCTATGAGCTTAGTTGCCCGGAAACTCCCTTTTATTGCACCTTTCATCCTTTTGTCAATCTTTCGTGACACTGCATCTCCTCTGAATGGGAGGGAGACAAATAAACACTTCCTTCTTTCCTACAGTTGGGTGCTTTTCTTTCTTATCTTCTTCTCTGCTATACTTTTGCATAAATCTCTTTGGCCATCCACATTCTCTTAAGCATTTCATGACGAAGCCTAATTCTTCCTCCAACTTGTTCGGTGAACAAAACTTCCTGGCTCTGTCATTCAGTGCCCTTACTAATCCCCACTTACAGCTTATACGACAAAAGCTGTTGTAGTGAAGGTATTGTCCAGTTCAGGTTTCTTTTCTGTAGATGGACTTTTCAACCGTTCCGTCGTTTCTTCTTTCTACATTTAGGTGCAGAAAAATTGAACTCGTCGTTGTGTTCATATTCCATGGTGAAATTTAATGTTTGGGTGGATCTCATTGAGGCGGTCGAATAACAAACATTACGAACAACAAACGTATCATCGACATATCGACGACAGTATGTTGTTTCATTGATAGCGTCACTCAGTCGTGTCTGATCGAGATAACCCATGAAGATGTCGGCTAGAATAGGTCCTAGAGGTGAACCCATGGCGACTTCGTCAATTTGTCGGTAGAATTGATTGTTGAATTCGAATTTTTTGTTTTTCGTGGAAAGAATTAGTAGGCGCTTCATCACTGTTTCCGGTAATCGCGATAGATCCGTTTGTTTACAAATGATGTCTATTGTTTCCATCACTCGTACATTTGTAAATAAGGCAGTCACGTCGTATGACATCATTAGTTTATTTGATATATCAACGTGGTCGACTTCTTTAGAAGGTGTCATTCAAGCTATGATTTGTAGATTTCTGTTGAATTGGCTTCAATGAATCAGCTGACTATCGAGTGGGTTTGTGGCATGGTGAGTTTATCAGTGATAGTATGGGTTTTAAGGGCACATTGGCCTCATGGATTTTCGGCAAACCGTGCATAAATGGAAGCCGTCCACCTCTTGACCTGACTTCGTCATCAGTTTCGGTGTCAATCAGTTTCCTGATGAGGAGTTCTTTGAGGCATTTATTTACTTTATCTTCAAATGACGTTGTTTCATCCTTCTCAGTTTGGTCCACCTAAAATCTTTCGGGACCGCTAAGAATTGTCAACATTTTATGTACATAATCAGTTTTATTCATCATAACAACTCCACAGCCGTTATCGGGTCCACACATGACGGTGTCATCATTTTCACATAGTCTGTTTGGTGACGCTCTATGCTCTTCAGTAAGCATTTTCTCTTTTTCGGATGGTGATGTGTGGCATTGGTTGGCTATGTCAACCAGTTTGAACTTCAGCCATCCTCTTTTGTCTTCGTCCACAAGCTACAGATCACAAAGTTGGTGGTATAAGTACTCAAATTGCGTTTCTATATCCGTATGGTTTATGTGCTTCTTGGGGACGTGAAACTTGAATCCCAGAGATGATGCTTCTAATTCAGTTCCACATCATTGTAAATTTGACAGAATAAACACGTAACGTTCAGGTGCTTCTCGGAGGTCTTCAATGAACTTTTCCTTGACTAATACTTTTGTCAGATGGTTTTCATATTCTTTTGTAGCTCTGTATTTTAATTCTTTGATGAAGTTCATGAATTTGAGCCAGCGAGTAATATTTAGCTCATTTATCAAGGTATCATAAGTAGTCAGATGAGACTTCAGATTTGAAAAATATTTTTCCACGAGGATTCAATACGTGACATTGTTATCCGACGAAGGTTGTTTTGAGTAGGAGGGAGGGAGTTTACATGATCGGACTGGTTTGAAGAATTGTTCTTGGAAACAACCTGCTTCCAGAGACTGTTCGTAGAACTTGATCTTTGTCGACTTTCTCGATATTCTGCATCGCAAAGACACTACCTGATTCGGCGACTTAATAGTTTTGGAAGGGAGGCGTCTTTTCCAAAATAGAAGCATATAATTTTATACTGCAAATCTGGTCTTTCTTTCTCTTTCGAAATTTATCATGGGAACCAAATGTATGAAAATATAGTGAACTATATTATTCGAAATATTGGGTATCCCATCATTCCGATTTAGGAGGATTGATCTCCCTTAATGTGAAATCGGGATATGTGATGAATATCCTGTGTACTCTGGCAATGAAAGCCTCACAACTAAACAACCATCCACCTCAGAGAATGCAACTACGCCGAAATCATCCACCTGAGCTTCAAATCTCCAACACACATATACGTGGATATATAGGTGTGGAACGCTTCTCAAATGAGATGTTCCTTGTGAATTCCGAAATGCTCCGAATGGTTTGAATACTAACCAAATCAGTCGTGTGGCCTGATCCTGCAGCACATAGACCTGCAGCCGTGATTACCTCGCTTCGCTATTTCCTGAGGACTTGTTGGTGGTCGAATACAGGGTGAGCGGAATTCAGTTGTAAATTGTCACTATCGTCCTAGCCATGTGTCGGGAAGAATTCTGAAACGGTGAGTGGATCACTGATCATATTGATCTCCGTCTTTCCACTTTACTCCATTAAAAATTCGTGCTAGAAACCAACTCCCAGGATTTCAGTGTCCGTGGGATTCTCCTTAAAATTTCTATCCCATTCCACACAACTCGTTTCTTGTAAACTGTGAACCACAGATCTGAGTAAGTCATTCGCAACTACCTTGAATCCACACACGTATTCATCTGCGTTGCTGATAGATAAGTCACATGGTTTGTATAATTGGAGTATCATGAACACCTCATCAGCCATTTGACTTCTCACCACTGTTTGATAATACGTGAATTACGTGATGAGAGAGAGGATAGTCTCATTAGCAAAATCAAGCAGTCTGGAATTAAGCCAGCCCTCTGTGGCTGCATTCATCGACTCTTTCTGAAGATACATTCTGAAGGTGGAGTAAGAGCTTCGCCGATGAACCACCGAGCTCAGACAATACAATGTCACCGATAACATTCACGTGAGATGCAAATCTCTCAAAATATTTCAGACAGAATCACCCTTTCCCAATGTTAGTCATAAACTCGCAATCACACATTTCTCCATTAATTCTTACCAGGAATCTGCTCAATTTCCATCTAAACTGTCATTTAACTTCGTGTGAACAAGATGTGATCAGTTACAGGGTGAAACCAATTGTCTCGGTTTACCTCACAACATAAATTTCAATTTGTGCTTCTCCATGAAGCAGTGAAAATAAGTGATTTGTAGTTAACTGAATCACTGCAAACTCCCATCACATTCTCCAAATGTATTTGCATACACGTAGACTGTCAAATAACTAGAACACCAAGTAATCATCTCCACCAAATCACTCGAAATCAGTGACAGCTGCACGTTGAGAGCGAAATTTTTAAACAACTCCACATGAAACGAAATCTCAATCACCATCTCACTTGTTTCATGTCAATATCTCAGTCACATGTATCCTCTTTAATTGCATGCATAGGATACGTGAGCATGTGATGCCGTTTACTCGTTGATTGAGTGACATTAACATTCGGAGAAACTGACGCCACGTAAATTGAAGTGACTATAAAATTACAAATTTGCATCTCCTTAGGTTGCTGCTTCACGTTCATTGTATCACACGAATAATGTAACCATGAGTTGATTCGAGTCGATTATATTAATGGCGAATTCCAAGGCCTATTTCGAATCAACTTGATTTGCATTCAGCTATTCTCACTGATACTTTCACTGCAATACTCATAAGTTATCTATTTGAAATAATGAAATTCTGTGTTTCCTTGCTTGCATCTATAAATTTATGAGAAAGGCAGCTATTGTACAACATAAGACTGAACTCATTGTGTAGGTTAATCACATCACGTTCACATTACTGACAGTAATGTACGACCTGTCAACTAATATACAAATAGTTGCATCAAAATATTCTGCCAATCTCCATAGCCTACTTCTCGATTTCGGAGAACATTTTGATATTTTCAAAGCCTATCTGATATTGTGCATGATTACATAACTTGATTTGAAATAATTGGTGATAGCCGCATTCTGTAAGTATGGATCCGCCTCGATTGAGCGAAGATACCAACGCCTATTTCAGTACACTTTTGAGACACAGTGAAATTTAAAATTATATAATCGTTTGTATTCGTGAATGAATGAAATCCACAACTTCAGAAGATCGATTACTAAACGAAAGATATGCTTTTCGATAACTTCATCATCAGGTTCTACACTTATATATCCATAATAATGGAAGACTGATTGTTATTGACAACATTAGAAGTTTTCTAAAGATTAAGGTCGAATCATTTAGATCGGAATTGCAAACGTTATTCACAAATGGATTGTTATCAGATTATAGCCCAACATATAACAAAGTATATTTACTTCCTTTATTCGACCTATATAAATACATATGAAAATTTACACTGTCACGAAAATGTATGATGGATATTTCAGTGTGTATGGGTTTCCTGATTGCGATGTCAAACTCTCTCTCTGTTGAACATTATGCTACAAGCGATCTCGATTTCACTTCACGCGGAGAGCTTCTACCATGTGAAGTTCAGTGTTGTACTGAACATTTTTCTGAGCACATTCATCACTTTGAACTGACGCCTGTGACACCCTGCGGTATTGAAGTGGTGACTCCTCATAATTTAACGTTACCTTCTATTGTAAGGTGAAGTTGATCTGCGAGTAATAGATAGATAAATCGATAGATAGATAGATGGTGAGATCTTTGTATGCTAATTTCAAATTATTTCACTTTTATCCACTATCATGTTATGTGATGTGTTTGGAAGTATGTAGACGCAGAGACAATCGAAATTTAAACGTGTGAGAACTTAAATGAAATAATTTGTTTGAGAAAGATGGTTTCTGGGACACAGTCATTCAATGACAACACAAATAAGGCAGACATACATCTGTTACCTTGTTACTTCTTGAGTGAACGTAATACCACAGGTTAAGTGTTCAAATTTCATAACATGAGATATTTCTTCTTGTGATTTTAGCAAAATCTTTCCCTCATATTTACTAATGAATATTTATGTTGAGTTGGATTGTCAGTGTTGGATGTTTGGAGATGATCGGCAGAAAGCCTCGGACTGAAAGGCGAATCTGCAGCCTTGAGTGCTCTGATGTCCACTGTGAGACTCGGACCCACGTCCCCCAGTACTTTCAGTGAGAGACGCTACCACTGAGCTATTCAGGTTGTGTTCGATACTAGAGGGTAGCCGGTGTGATGCCTCAAGTCCTTGGTGGTGAGCACTGTGTTAGTAAGTAATTCCATATTAACTTGTTTATTAGATATTTCACACAGTTCGTGAGACAGTACTATTTACTGGATGACTTTTCGAGCACATTGTATTTTTCATAATCATATCAACTGTGATTACACAAGTTCGAGGCTTGGTGTTTATCATTCTCGTCCTTCTGTCTGATTTGTCGTTAAAGTGGTAGAATGGTCAAGAAGTCCTGAGTGGATGTAGTATCATTCGAATCGCACATATTCCAACTAGATTCGATACATATAGTTTCAATTAACAATCTCTTCATGTTTATTTATTTTTTATTTTTATTTTGATTTACAGCTTGATACCACACCGTATTTTCAGTACAAGTATGGAACTTTCAGCATGGATATCGGTAGCCCAAATTCAGGCCGACCATAGATATCGGGTGTGCGCCGGCAGGGTATCGAACCCCGGACCATATGCATGGTCGGCGAGAGTCCTAACCACTGTGCCACCGACACACCCGGTCACATTAGATTTTACTACTCTAAAAAATATTCATTAGTATTTGTTTGGTGAGGACGAGACGGATAATGCGAAATTATCAGACAGAAACTTGGACCTTCAGATAACATTTACATAGGCTGAAGAAATGGACTTGATACACCTCCTGGAAATAATCAACCTGTGTATAGAAAACTAAGGAATGATCACGAACGTAATTACTTCGCTAGGAACTAGCCTGTCTGTCGTGTGAACCGCTTTTACTAAGTATTCTACTTAAATGTTATCACACTATGAAATGTGTGTGTATCATGAAAGCGTTTGTTCAGCTGTCATAGAAAGGAGAATAATTTTTGTAAAACCTAGTATGATCGATTCCTAATGCAAATTTGTTCGTCATTTGTTAACCTGGCCGAGTTTACTAATGTTCTAAATATTGGATGACTGGATAGAACGAATGCAGAACCAGCCGTGAGGTGAGAAAGTACACGACGTGTGTCATCAACTACTAGGAAATGAAACCAATGCATATGTGTGCACTTAAACATGTCTTACATATCAGTCTGAAGAGAGATGAAGCATGCGCGTGAAGCACATGCTCAACGAAAACCATTCTGGATTAAACAAAATAATCTTCAATATTATATAACTTATACCAGTTGTATGTTTCCTCTTTGATCTCAAACATCATTCGGCATCACATTATTTCATCCTCAAGACAAGATTCCAGTGCATGTAATAAACACAATTGGGTTTGTATACCATCCATCTCAAACATCACTACCATTACGAGAAAATAGTAATGCATAAATAATCACATAATTGCCGACAAGAAATATATTTTCCCTGTATTCGTGTTTTATACACCTCAGTAAACAATACTATTATGATAGAAGTGGGACTGAGTGTCGAGATTCTGGTTTTATTATTTATTAAACTGATATAAGATTAGGTGGAAGAAGTAGTTTGAAACTCCACACTCAGCCATCCAGTAAAAAGTAACAAAGTGAGTGGAGAAATAAATTCCATTTCAATTACTTCCTCATCAACGACTCCCCATCACTATTTATGCATACAAATACATAAAGCCACATATAGTGGCACAAAAGGAAAGCCTGTTGTTGACAGATTAGTCATGCGTGCCACTAAGTGAGATAATTACTTTGTTGGTTCATGCTGTAGTACCTGTAAATTACTACCACTAACGACAAACTGCTAGATTGTGAGTTAAAACTACCATGTATTCTCGTTACGGCTGTCACATTTTCGATAGGTGTCACTGACTAGTAAGTGTGGCCAATATTTGCTCTGAAGAGGAGTTGGTGAATTCTGGGTGTAAATAATTTCACCACCGAATCACCAATTCACTGACAGGATGGTGTATCAGTTAGTTTCCAGAGAGCTTATGAAAATCCCCGATAGTCAATGAAGAATGTCTATGTATTCAGCATGAGAGTTCATTGTACTGGACAATCTGTGGCATTGATGCAGCTGTTGATAATTGTCACCAGCATGTGTCATTCGTAGAAAATGGCGTGAAGGAGTAGGACAAAACACCTTCAGTAGGAAGATGTCAACTAACAGGCTTCAACAACCCAAGGAGAGAGTAGTTCTCGCTAATGAACCTGTGTTGACATATTGCACCAGCTCCATTTATCAAATTATTGTTCTCCACACTCAGACCAGTAGAGAAACAGTGTGATGTGAGATGAAATGACAGATTGGGTTGTCTTTAGCTTTTGAACGAGAAGTCTCCTCTTTACTAGTCTACCTGAACTATGAAGACCCACATGCTGACCACGTATTCATATGACTGAATTCACTACAGGTTTATCGCATTCGTCATATGAATGATTGATGCATCCATCATCCCAGTAGTTTTCTAAGTCAGTGCGATTCAACATTCTGGTTGGAAAGAAACATAATAAATGATGTTAGATTCTAACATCTGGATAATTAAACTCAGATATGAAATACCCATTGACACAAATCGAAACTCTCTGCACAAATCCACTTTCTCAATCTCATGATTTGCACACATATCGTCAGATGATAATCTGTGAATGCCACACTGTTCGTTAAATATTCCACCACAAGAGACATGCACTTTATGCACATGAGTATATCTGTCAACAGTTTGTGAAGAAACACAACCGCGATCATGCAATCCATGCACTGGTATACACACGTCTAAGACAGATTATCCATCACCCTCTGTTCACAACACCTACTGCAAATCTCAGACTTCGGTGGTGATTCTGCTCATATGCCCCCATCTCTTCTGATTATCTCGCTCTCAGATTCATGTTACTCACAACTATTAAGTAGCATGGTGTGTATGTGATTCAGTGTTGCTCCGCTATCACCTTCACTCTAATTATTAAACAAAATGCCTAACAACATTTAATATGGTAGTCCCTGAATACTCTGTCATTCTCCCTCTCACGTATAAACTCACCATCATCCTGTTGTTACTTATCTTTCTCTTGAAATATTGTATACTCTGATCCCTTCACTTCACACTGTCTTTCAGTAAATTGGGCATTCTCTTTCGTTTCCCTTTCCTTATTGACCTACTGTTCACTTTCCTTACTAACATATTTCCTGAAACGTTCTCTCCGACAACAATTACCCCACAACACCATCTTATCTGCAGTTTCCAATTTTGTTGCGCATCAATTCCACCCATCAATCAAATATCACAGTTTAGAGCAATACTACTCCACAATGCCCCATCAATCCACCTCCTTGCGGCTCCGTCAATCGAACAGTCAGCTAACGCCTTCGGTTGGAGACTTCTGAGAAGAATGATGAAGTATTTCGATTTGGTCACTTGCATTGGTCAGAACCAATTCATTGTGACAAATCATAATTATGGAAATGAGCACAAAGCAATCAGAAAGCAGTTCGCCACTTTCAAACGACTTGCCTCCACCACATCTAGACTGTTCGTCTCATCTTCGAAACATTTATGAAGAACCTAGCCACTTGTTCTGAAGAGAGTGAAGTGTGAAATATATTGTAACTGGCGTGGAGTGATTGGGACAACTAACTGACTGACTATCGTGTTGTGTGATCTGATGAGTTTAAATGAACTTCACAAATATATCACCTTCTCATGTCCTATTTCGTCTTATAATAAAGCTGTCGAAATTTGAAGTATTAAATATATCTCATTTATCCCCAGATTGGTTAAGTATACATTGCACAGACAAACACTATATATTCGTATAATTCAGTTAGCGAAAGTCTTTGAAACAGACTTCATCACTGGAAATTACAACTAATTATTCAACTGTTCTACCTGACGAATAAATTACGAGTTGATGGTATGAAGTATATTTTCCCACTGGATAGCATGCAGTAATAATAAATCCATTGACATGATCTCTAATCTTCGTTACAGTGAAATGACTGGTTTACAGGTCACGTAGAAATCACTGACTAATGAAATGCCTCCCACACGCCTAATACCTCCAACTTTTTAGCTTTTTTCGATTGGGAGACAATGTGTGGGTAGTTGGTGTGTCGTCGGTCTGTTTGTGGTCATTGAAGTACTTCTGACAGTAATTCTTCTTCTCATTGAACACTAGTTAGTAACTGGTGGAATGTGCATAGTGGCATTCCTAGTTCAGACTGCATTCAATCAGTCGGGTTCGCAATGTGTTCGCCATGCTAGTTGGCTCGCCATTACCGTGCACTGTGTATTGTGGGTATTACATGGTTAGTGGCTTACTGGTTTTGCATATTTCCTACAACTGCGCAGAACAATGATCAGGTTATTTATGCGTCCACCAACATGTGTTCGAGAAGACGTACATACTTGAAGTGAAAGTGAATCTAAGGATATTTTCCCCGAAACAGCCAACAACCGAAGTAGTGAAGATCATGACATTTCGTAACAAAACAAATGCCTTGAAATGTCAATGAAATGCAACATTTACGGATACTTTATTCAGGTGTTGCACATCAGAAACACTGGAAACTATCTCGGGTTTCTTTCAGAGTATAGACAACGTTCTATTACTCGATAGATCTGAATAAGTATTGAGAAGGTTAGATTCGCAAACGCCTAATTTGTGTTCTCGTTTCTGTCATTTCCCACACTGATGTCCCTTATAAGAGCACATACTACCGTAACGCCATCAACCGGTGTGACCCATCTTCATTCTATTAGAAATAGAAGATATCGAAATATTACAACTAGATTTTACTAAATATATGGTTTCACTTCCAGTGAAAGACCTTGTTACTTCGAAGCAGGCTTTAAGTCGATGAAACTACGCCACTCCGTAGTCATCTCTCGAATCATTATTCTGAGATTCTCTTCATACGACAAAACATAAGCGTTCACATTTCAGAGTGAGTCGGAAGGCTCAAACCACAGACGGAAATTTGGCAAATTAATTCAATATTATATCGAAAATGCCATTCTAATCTTTATCTGACTACACCGTCAAAGTAGTCGCAATTCATATTTTAATACCTCCTAAATCCTATTTACTCTCCTCTATATCAATTAAACTACAGTTAAGAAATTCTGATGTAAAATCAACTGCGAAATAGAGGTATGATCCTATGAGCTTCGAAATACCGCACAAATACAACATATAATCTAGTTCAACTTCTTCAAACAAACCTGTCGAAATTCGAAGTATTTAATAGCGCTCCATTATCTCCAGATCAGTAAATTATGTATTCCACAAAGAAAGAACACTATACACTCATTCACTGCAGTCAACCAAACTCCAACTAAAAATACGCATATCTCCTCACTCGCCATCAGTCAGTTAACTAATTTACTCAGAGTGATATTTGCCTACAACAAAATACCACATCCTTACAATTTAATTAATAATTTTAATTTGATTACAGCTTGATGCCACACCGTATTTTCAGTACAATTATGGAATTTTCAGCATGGATATCGGTAGCCCAAATTTTGTAGGCCGACCATAGATATCGGGTGTGCGTCGGCAGGGGATCGAACCCAGGACCATGTGCATGGTCGGCGAGAGTCCTAACCACTCTGTCGAAAATGACAGAATTCATTTTATCACTGTCACACTGCATTTGCACATATCATGGCGTTCTGCAAATTATCACAATGCGTTTAGTAGCACAAACATGCAAGTATACTCACACACAGGACACACACACTATCAGCTCCCACTAACGAACGAGGTAGACACCTGCCGTGCAGTGCAACGAGTATGCATCAATCTGCATCAGTGCATGCCTGTGGTGAATTCTCATCACTACCACTGTTCTCACATACTTTCATTCTCATTTCACACTGTTAACTTCTACAGATGTCAATCTCCACCAATCACTCAATCAGCATAATTTCTCTCATGAAGAAGTGCAACTGTCAATTATTCGCCGACGAGTCATATGAATGCTCACATGTGTTTCTCATGAAAATCGCCTGTCAGTTATGCCTTACCAATTCTAATATGTTTGTGTGTGTGTGGGTGAATGTTTGATAGTAGTGTGGAGGCTGGACTCCCTCGAAAATTGCAGAAAACGCTAATAGACAATTCCCCAGTCATTGTAAATTGGGATAGATAAAGAAGGAACAGATTTGCAGTATAAAATGATATCATTCTATTTCACGGGTTCTCATCGGCTGGAGACTACCTGAAATTACAATGGTTACATGGATGATAATAACATGCTTTGATGTTTAAGTGGTGGTACTAGAGAAGTAATACTATAAAATTGACGCATCCAAAATGTGAGCATTACAGTTTTTAGTTTAAGTTTTCATCATCAATTTATACGCTTTCAAAGTATAAAGGTGGGGTGATGGATAAGACAGAAACCAGAAAATATTGACAATCAGAGTTAGATTGCAGGTTCACATAGCGAGTGAATAACACAAATGTATCATGAACACCTCATGAGACATTTGACTTTTCAGTGATGTTTGATGTTAAACAGCGAGTATCTTGGATAATATGATGAGAGAGAGAATACTCTCATTAGCAAAATCAAGCAGTCTGGAATTAAGCCAGCCCTGTGTGGCTGCATTCATCAACTCTTTCTGAAGATCTATTCTGAAGGTGGAGTAAGAGCTTCGCCGATAAATCCCCAAGCTCAGACAATACAATGTCACCGATAACATTCACGTGAGATGCAAATCTCTCAAAATATTTCAGACAGAATCACTCTTTCCCAATGTTAGTCATAAACTCGCAATCACACATTTCTCCATTAACTCTTACAAGGAATCTGCTCAATTTCCATCTATACTGTGTCATTTAACTTCGTGTGAACAAGATGTGATCAGTTACAGGGTGAAACCAATTGTCTCGCTTTACCTCACAACATAAATTTCAATTTGTGCTTCTCCATGAAGCAGTGCGAATAAATGACTCGTAGTTAACTGAATCATTGCAAACTCCCATCACATTCTCCAAATGTGTTTACATACACGTAGACTGTCAAATAACTAGAACACCAAGTAATCTCCACCAAAATAACTCGAAATCACTCAAACATTAGTGAGCATTATATTTCTCAGTGACAGCTGCACGTTGAGAGCGAAATTTTTAAACAACTCCACATGAAACTAAATCTCAATCACCATCTCACTTGTTTCATGTCAATATTTCAGTCACATGTATCCTCTTTAATTGCATGCATAGGATACGTGAGCATGTGATGCTGTTTACTCGTTAGTTGAATGACATTAACATTCGGAGAAACTGACGCCACGTAAATTGAAGTGACTATAAAATGGGAGTGGTGTTTTCGTTTTTAATATTCATAAGAAAATACAATTACAAATTTGCATCTCCTTAGGTTTCTGCTTCAAGTTCATTGAATCACACGCATAATGTAACCATGAGTTGATTCGAGTCGATTATATTACTGGCGAATTCCAAAGCCTATTTCGAATCAACTTGATTTGCATTCAGCTATTCTCACTGATACTTTCACTGCAATACTCATAAGTTATCTATTTGAAATAATGAAATTCTGTGTTTCCTTGCTTGCATCTGTAAATTTATGAGAAAGGCAGCTATGGTACAACATAAGACTGAACTCATTGTGTAGGTTAAACACATCACGATCACATTACTGATAGTAATGTACGACCTGTCAACTAATATACAAATAGTTGCATCAAAATATTCTGTCACTCGCCATAGCCTACTTCTCGATTTCGGAGGACATTTTGATATTTTCAAAGCCTATCTGATATTGTGCATGATTGCATAGCTTGGTTTGAAATTAATTAGCGATACCGCATTCTGTAAGCATGGATCTGCCTCGATTGAGCTATGAATTAGTGTTGCTCCACAGTTTCGTTATCATAGATCACTGTGGAATTTTCGAAACCATTCTGAAACTGTTTATCATTTTTTATCATATTTTGAAATAATAAGTGAATGGCAAATGAATTAGAACAAAACCTTGCAACACATTTTATCCAGTGACTTAATCAATCATGTATAAATGTAATCCGCCTTTGCTAATTGGGAGATTGAAACGTTCTCCACTGACTATTATATGTATCACACATTTTAAGAGAACGAAGAAATCTAATAAAGTGTAAATCATGATAAGAATAGAAAACTCTTCTTGGTATTTCAGTAGGTAGAAAATAAAGACTTAATGAGAAAAACAGTTAGGAGTACGAACCAGCAGACATTTCCTAGCTGTTCTTCCCTCTAAATAGCAAAAATCTGCCTGCGTAACTATTTGTCAATTTTTCAAAGACTATAAATGGATGAAATGTTTCATTTTTCCACTGGATAATACGAAATCTCCTCAATATTATCTAATTTCATCGGAAAATATACTCGTTACAAAAAATTGCTTTACGTCTGATGGTAGAGTACTGACCAATTGATACTAACAATGATTTTGATCCACTGGGTAACTGGTGACAATAATGAAGTATAATCTAAAGTAAAGGGCAAAGAGAAATCACTTGATTCAATATGAAGCTCATGAGTATCATTTTCGATGATAACTTTTATGAATCTAAAATGTGAGTGGATGATTTCCATGTATAGTAGATTATCGTGTTGTGGCATGTGCTACTGACAGGTTTCGTTAGTAGTATATAGATGCAGATTGAACGCCAGTGTGCTATTTTACCTTAAGTTCCTAGATGAGGAGAAAATACTGTGCAATAAATTACGCTGAAGATTTGTACATTGTGTAGTAATTTCATCTAGAATAAAACTATGGCTTTTATTATGAAAATAACGTCTGATCTGTTACACACACACACACTCGAAAATGATATGAGATCAAGTGTTAACAAAAATAATTTATTCTTCACACAGTCATGCTTATTACCAATATAAGTGCAATGATGTCTCAGTGAATGATTTCTGTTCTGAAGCCATTTGAAGTTACATAATATAAATCACCATAAAATCAGAAAATTAGGTCATTTCTACTGTTATTTATCGAAAGTATATCACCTTGGAATGAAGTGTATTAGCTTCGTATCAAATATGTTAGTGAGTAATTAAAAGTCTGATCGATAAACAACACCAAGTTGATTTGATTTCTGACTTATAGCTACTTGATGTTTTATTCTCGCTACTGAAGAATAACTCGTTAGTTAACTGTAATAAAGACAGACTATACTGTTGCAATTTATTGTGCTACAGATTATGTACACAATTTAATCTACTCACTGTTCTGCACCTGACTTTTACTACATAGCACACTTCTACGAATTCCAGCATTTTTATGAGAAAATTCGATTTTAAGATAGGGAACTTTGTAGATCAGTAGGAAGCAGCTAAAATCGGCTGCAACCAGTTTAAACGACTGGTTGTTGTACAACCTTTCATGCCCAAACTTATTCAACCTATCACATTATTTATTCACTGGCTTCGCTTTCCAAGTATTGTACAATGTACTTATGTTAAGCTTTTTTTTCTGCTGGCTTGGACTAGTTTGTCTTCAGCTTTATTTTGTTAGTCAACAGAGTTGAAGCATTTGGTATTGGGTAGTCTGTTGAGTTGAATATTACATTCAGTATAGCAGCATTACTATATCAAGGGAAATAACAAAGATATATTTATGAAGTAATACAATGGATATTTCGACCTTTACTCAGCAGTATGCATTTAATTCGCAATGTTTTAGAAGCCTTTATACTGATTTATCAGCTTCGTACCAATCCATTTCAGCTTTTCAAATGGAATAATTTCTTAGGAAAACAGATTCAAGCTAATAAAGTGTACCGCATTAATAAGTCACAGTTGACTAGGGAATATTTTTACTGAAATAGTTTCTGTCTCGTCATCTATATACATGGATTGGTGAGAAAACTTTGAAACGGAGAAAAGAGGCGTTGTTAACCAAACGGGTTGAAGAATGAATTAGATTTCATTGGAAGGTGCTTCAGGCGTATTGGACATACCGATGAATTCAACTTGAAGTATAAGAAAAGGGAAATCAAGAAAATGAAACACTTACTTGTTGAAAAGGAGAACATCCATATTTATGTCCTATTCCACAGGAAACTAACATCCCATTAATTCAATAAAAAATTAAAACAATTGCTGAAAAAGAGTTTCCTTGAAGACAAACGTGTTTCGGTATACAACATCACATGTTCGATATATCTGTGATTATGAATTTACATGTAATTGTAATAGAAAGTACATTTAACTCATTGAAAGGAGGGTCGGTATCCGAGTTGTCTTTTGAGTATATTCCAGCGAATTTGTGGCTACTGGGAAGCGGGTATTCACAGTAACCTCATTTATGAAATCGGAACGTCCAGTTGACATCTCTAAATCTTATAGAATACGAAAATTTCAAATGCCTAATGAAGCACGAATTCCGAAAACAGTTTCTATCAAAATTATTCAAACTAAACTATTCATACTGTTAGTCAGTATGACCAGGCAACTTCCCTTTGCATAGGCATCATGGCTTTGGTTGTATTAATTGCATAAACATTCATATAGGACAATTCAGCTCCCTAAACTGGTTTCACTATTTGGAACTATAAATTCACTCGTCGTTACGCAACAAAAAATATTATTTTTCATAAAGCAAAACGGAACAAATTTGTAACATGAAATGATATAATTTCACCTGAAAGGTTCTCATAAGCTGTGGACGGTATCAGATTATTGTGAAAAAAAATTAAATCATGCGATTCAGCGTAGGACGGACAGAAACGACATTGGTATATATCGTGATATCCAAAAATAGGAGCATCACCAAATTTAGTTCCAATCATTAATAATCCATATACATAACTGTGTTGTGGAATTCAAAACACAAAAGCAAATTCAGAATTGAATGACGAATTCAGCGGGAAATCTCCAACTCTCACAATTCTGATTCATTCCATTTTAACATTATCTCCACCAATAATTCAACAAATGGAAGTATATGATTTTCACAGTCACCTAACAGGATAGGATATCGGATAATTCAGAATAATATATTTTACAAGTTATATTGTTTTGTGAATTTCAAGTGGACGAATAATAAGACATAGAATTGCTAGTTAACCAGACACACAAGTGTAGTCAATGTAGGTTATCTCGTCAGAGTTCGTGAAATGCGAAATAAACCAGCTATGATCGAATGAAGCAACTTCAGAAGTAAACAATACCAGATTGAGCTCGTCAGAATTCTTGGTTTATCAAACATCTTCGGGATTCCTGTTGACACAGGGAAGCTCATTTTATGCAGATGATTTTGTTTATATTCTTGTCACAACAATTGTCAGTAATTTGATAATTATTCTTCAGTCAATGAACTAGGCGAATTTCTGAACAGATGTTAGATACAACTCTGATTCAATAAATTCTAAATAAATAAATGAAGGTAAACAATAGATACCCTTCTCATGTTAACTCCAATTTTGTATACAAATTTACATGTATTTGCGGGAGCAGTTACATCGGGAGAACAGAAAGAAGGGCACACCTCCGATTTTCTGAACATGTACCGAAAAGCCTACGTCTCAAGGGAACAAACGCTTATAATAATGCCATTACCAGGCACCTCCTTCATACAGGTCATGAGGTGGAAATTTCGAAATCCTTTAAAATTATCAATAGACAAAATAGCTCGACTCTCCTCAAGTTTACCGAAGCAATTTCTATCAAACGCTTGCTACCCAATCTATGTGTTCACGAAGAAGAAGCAGTTATCAGTCTTTCTTTGCCCTGGTAACTGAATGTCTTCACTCACTCTCTCTCTCTCGCATTTGATTACGTAATCTTTGGCTTAACCTCACCTCTTTGATTTGGTGTAATTCTGCTTGTCTTTTGTTTCTATGATGTGAGTTGAACTCAGTACATTGTTACCTAATTTATTAGTCAGTCATTATCTTACTCATCTCTCGTATTTATTACGTAACTCCTTTATCATTGTGTGCATACATTAACTTTGTTTAAACTTGAACTCCCTGTGTACAACTATATGAGCGTGATTTTCTGAGCATTGTTCACTAATTCTGGAACCTCCTGTAAACTGACATCATATAAAAATTGCAAATATGTCAAAACTTTTCTGTACATAAAATTAATATGAATTTATTTAGGCTGTAAGTGTCTGACGAGAAGCCAACAAAACAAATTTTGGTACCACATTATTCCGCACAAACCAATGTTTCTCTTGCTTTACTCAAAACAAACACCAATCACATCTTCCTGCGCATAAATGTTGTGTCACAATGCCTACACACCACATCACTCTCTTGATATACACAGTCAAAATTAAAATGCCACACGAGCAATGTGTCTCCAGTAACATGGTGTCTACGCCTAATACCATGCAGCCTCGTATTGAAATGCACCACCAGAATTGAGGTGAAATCCTCCAACTTGATTGGCCTTCGGATAATTCGGAATAATATATTTTAAAAGATATATTGATTTGTGAATTTGAAGTGGAGGAATACTCAGACACACAAGTGTAGTCAATGTAAGTTATGTCGTCAGAGCTCGTGAAATGCGAAATAAACCAGCTTTGATCGAATGAAGCAACTTCACACGTCAACAATCCCAGACTAGACAAAGTACTCAGCTACTTGATGTTTGCACCGTATATTCGTTAAAAATCAATTGAAGTATACTTGTACATGTATGCTTCTTAAATGCTTGTGTGGCAGACAAATACTTGAAATGTGAGTGGACAGATGAAGACGTCATTTCCATGAATCATGAATTTGAAGAAAAATGCTGTAGTAACTACTGACTACTCATGCCATCAATAGTGAGGTGCAAATTTATGTCGAATAATTCGTACTACTAACAAGCAGAATAAGTAGTAAAAGAAATAAATGACTATCTTTTGCGTGCTTTGACTGCTTATGTCGGTTCATCAAGTCTGTAGGTCATCTAATCAATACCGGTATCCCAGCTGGTGAATGCATTATTACCATACATTTTGAGACCAGATGAACAAAATGTAGCGAAGAGTTTATATCTTACGCTTTTATTATATGAAACAATGTACTGATGCCAAGTATTCGCACCTACACCTACCAATTCACAGATGATATTTTAGTAATCTGTCAGTAAAATACAGACGAATGCTGGAATTATTAAAATCACTTTTCCCCTACTTCAGTCAACAAAGCTCATGATTCGGTCTATATTTTTGATGATATCTCCAGATGCCTGCATAGTATCAGACATCCTTTTCCAAGCATTTCAGAGTGATCCGTCTGCGTAAAGAAAAACGAATTTTTCAGATGGCTGTCCAGTATCTACCCACATCATATGTCTAGAGTAGATATCATTCTTTCACAGTTTATTTCATCCGTATAATGAGTGAGACGTAGCAGTGCTGACCACTGACTGAGTTCGTCAGAATTCTTGGTTTATCAAACATCTTCGGGATTCCTGTTGACACAGGGAAGCTCATTTTATGCAGATGATTTTGTTTATATTCTTGTCACAACAGCTGTCAGTAATTTGATAATTATTCTTCAGTCAATGAACTAGGCGAATTTCTGAACAGATATTAGATACAACTCTGATTCAATAAATTTTAAATAAATAAATTTAAACAATAGATACCCTTCTCATGTTAACTCCAATTTTGTATACAAATTTACATGTATTTGCGGGAGCAGTTACATCGGGAGAACAGAAAGAAGGGCACACCTCCGATTTTCTGAACATGTACCGAAAAGCCTACGTCTCAAGGGAACAAACGCTTATAATAATGCCATTACCAGGCACCTCCTTCATACAGGTCATGAGGTGGAAATTTCGAAATCCTTTAAAATTATCAATAGACAAAATAGCTCGACTCTCCTCAAGTTTACCGAAGCAATTTCTATCAAACGCTTGCTACCCAATCTATGTGTTCACGAAGAAGAAGCAGTTATCAGTCTTTCTTTGCCCTGGTAACTGAATGTCTCCACTCACTCACTCACTCTCTCTCTCTCTCTCTCTTTCATTTGATTACGTCTATGTGTGTGCATGTGTATGCTTCTTAAATGCTTGTGTGGCAGACAAATACTTGAAATGTGAGTGGACAGATGAAGACGTCATTTCCATGAATCATGAATTTGAAGAAAAATGCTGTAGTAACTACTGACTACTCATGCCATCAATAGTGAGGTGCAAATTTATGTCGAATAATTCGTACTACTAACAAGCAGAATAAGTAGTAAAAGAAATAAATGACTATCTTTTGCGTGCTTTGACTGCTTATGTCGGTTCATCAAGTCTGTAGGTCATCTAATCAATACCGGTATCCCACCTGGTGAATGCATTATTACCATACATTTTGAGACCAGATGAACAAAATGTAGCGAAGAGTTTATATCTTACGCTTTTATTATATGAAACAATGTACTGATGCCAAGTATTCGCACCTACACCTACCAATTCACAGATGATATTTTAGTAATCTGTCAGTAAAATACAGACGAATGCTGGAATTATTAAAATCACTTTTCCCCTACTTCAGTCAACAAAGCTCATGATTCGGTCTATATTTTTGATGATATCTCCAGATGCCTGCATAGTATCAGACATCCTTTTCCAAGCATTTCAGAGTGATCCGTCTGCGTAAAGAAAAACGAATTTTTCAGATGGCTGTCCAGTATCTACCCACATCATATGTCTAGAGTAGATATCATTCTTTCACAGTTTATTTCATCCGTATAATGAGTGAGACGTAGCAGTGCTGACCACTGACTGAGTTCGTCAGAATTCTTGGTTTATCAAACATCTTCGGGATTCCTGTTGACACAGGGAAGCTCATTTTATGCAGATGATTTTGTTTATATTCTTGTCACAACAGCTGTCAGTAATTTGATAATTATTCTTCAGTCGATGAACTAGGCGAATTTCTGAACAGATATTAGATACAACTCTGATTCAATAAATTTTAAATAAATAAATAAATAAAGTTAAACAATAGATACCCTTCTCATGTTAACTCCAATTTTGTATACAAATTTACATGTATTTGCGGGAGCAGTTACATCGGGAGAACAGAAAGAAGGGCACACCTCCGATTTTCTGAACATGTACCGAAAAGCCTACGTCTCAAGGGAACAAACGCTTATAATAATGCCATTACCAGGCACCTCCTTCATACAGGTCATGAGGTGGAAATTTCGAAATCCTTTAAAATTATCAATAGACAAAATAGCTCGACTCTCCTCAAGTTTACCGAAGCAATTTCTATCAAACGCTTGCTACCCAATCTATGTGTTCACGAAGAAGAAGCAGTTATCAGTCTTTCTTTGCCCTGGTAACTGAATGTCTCCACTCACTCACTCACTCTCTCTCTCTCTCTCTCTTTCATTTGATTACGTCTATGTGTGTGCATGTGTATGCTTCTTAAATGCTTGTGTGGCAGACAAATACTTGAAATGTGAGTGGACAGATGAAGACGTCATTTCCATGAATCATGAATTTGAAGAAAAATGCTGTAGTAACTACTGACTACTCATGCCATCAATAGTGAGGAGCAAATTTATGTCGAATAATTCGTACTACTAACAAGCAGAATAAGTAGTAAAAGAAATAAATGACTATCTTTTGCGTGCTTTGACTGCTTATGTCGGTTCATCAAGTCTGTAGGTCATCTAATCAATACCGGTATCCCAGCTGGTGAATGCATTATTACCATACATTTTGAGACCAGATGAACAAAATGTAGCGAAGAGTTTATATCTTACGCTTTTATTATATGAAACAATGTACTGATGCCAAGTATTCGCACCTACACCTACCAATTCACAGATGATATTTTAGTAATCTGTCAGTAAAATACAGACGAATGCTGGAATTATTAAAATCACTCTTTCCCCTACTTCAGTCAACAAAGCTCATGATTCGGTCTATATTTTTGATGATATCTCCAGATGCCTGCATAGTATCAGACATCCTTTTCCAAGCATTTCAGAGTGATCCGTCTGCGTAAAGAAAAACGAATTTTTCAGATGGCTGTCCAGTATCTACCCACATCATATGTCTAGAGTAGATATCATTCTTTCACAGTTTATTTCATCCGTATAATGAGTGAGACGTAGCAGTGCTGACCACTGACTGAGTTCGTCAGAATTCTTGGTTTATCAAACATCTTCGGGATTCCTGTTGACACAGGGAAGCTCATTTTATGCAGATGATTTTGTTTATATTCTTGTCACAACAGCTGTCAGTAATTTGATAATTATTCTTCAGTCAATGAACTAGGCGAATTTCTGAACAGATATTAGATACAACTCTGATTCAATAAATTTTAAATAAATAAATAATAAAGTTAAACAATAGATACCCTTCTCATGTTAACTCCAATTTTGTATACAAATTTACATGTATTTGCGGGAGCAGTTACATCGGGAGAACAGAAAGAAGGGCACACCTCCGATTTTCTGAACATGTACCGAAAAGCCTACGTCTCAAGGGAACAAACGCTTATAATAATGCCATTACCAGGCACCTCCTTCATACAGGTCATGAGGTGGAAATTTCGAAATCCTTTAAAATTATCAATAGACAAAATAGCTCGACTCTCCTCAAGTTTACCGAAGCAATTTCTATCAAACGCTTGCTACCCAATCTATGTGTTCACGAAGAAGAAGCAGTTATCAGTCTTTCTTTGCCCTGGTAACTGAATGTCTCCACTCACTCACTCACTCTCTCTCTCTCTCTCTCTTTCATTTGATTACGTCTATGTGTGTGCATGTGTATGCTTCTTAAATGCTTGTGTGGCAGACAAATACTTGAAATGTGAGTGGACAGATGAAGACGTCATTTCCATGAATCATGAATTTGAAGAAAAATGCTGTAGTAACTACTGACTACTCATGCCATCAATAGTGAGGAGCAAATTTATGTCGAATAATTCGTACTACTAACAAGCAGAATAAGTAGTAAAAGAAATAAATGACTATCTTTTGCGTGCTTTGACTGCTTATGTCGGTTCATCAAGTCTGTAGGTCATCTAATCAATACCGGTATCCCAGCTGGTGAATGCATTATTACCATACATTTTGAGACCAGATGAACAAAATGTAGCGAAGAGTTTATATCTTACGCTTTTATTATATGAAACAATGTACTGATGCCAAGTATTCGCACCTACACCTACCAATTCACAGATGATATTTTAGTAATCTGTCAGTAAAATACAGACGAATGCTGGAATTATTAAAATCACTCTTTCCCCTACTTCAGTCAACAAAGCTCATGATTCGGTCTATATTTTTGATGATATCTCCAGATGCCTGCATAGTATCAGACATCCTTTTCCAAGCATTTCAGAGTGATCCGTCTGCGTAAAGAAAAACGAATTTTTCAGATGGCTGTCCAGTATCTACCCACATCATATGTCTAGAGTAGATATCATTCTTTCACAGTTTATTTCATCCGTATAATGAGTGAGACGTAGCAGTGCTGACCACTGACTGAGTTCGTCAGAATTCTTGGTTTATCAAACATCTTCGGGATTCCTGTTGACACAGGGAAGCTCATTTTATGCAGATGATTTTGTTTATATTCTTGTCACAACAGCTGTCAGTAATTTGATAATTATTCTTCAGTCAATGAACTAGGCGAATTTCTGAACAGATATTAGATACAACTCTGATTCAATAAATTTTAAATAAATAAATAAATAAAGTTAAACAATAGATACCCTTCTCATGTTAACTCCAATTTTGTATACAAATTTACATGTATTTGCGGGAGCAGTTACATCGGGAGAACAGAAAGAAGGGCACACCTCCGATTTTCTGAACATGTACCGAAAAGCCTACGTCTCAAGGGAACAAACGCTTATAATAATGCCATTACCAGGCACCTCCTTCATACAGGTCATGAGGTGGAAATTTCGAAATCCTTTAAAATTATCAATAGACAAAATAGCTCGACTCTCCTCAAGTTTACCGAAGCAATTTCTATCAAACGCTTGCTACCCAATCTATGTGTTCACGAAGAAGAAGCAGTTATCAGTCTTTCTTTGCCCTGGTAACTGAATGTCTCCACTCACTCACTCACTCTCTCTCTCTCTCTCTCTTTCATTTGATTACGTCTATGTGTGTGCATGTGTATGCTTCTTAAATGCTTGTGTGGCAGACAAATACTTGAAATGTGAGTGGACAGATGAAGACGTCATTTCCATGAATCATGAATTTGAAGAAAAATGCTGTAGTAACTACTGACTACTCATGCCATCAATAGTGAGGAGCAAATTTATGTCGAATAATTCGTACTACTAACAAGCAGAATAAGTAGTAAAAGAAATAAATGACTATCTTTTGCGTGCTTTGACTGCTTATGTCGGTTCATCAAGTCTGTAGGTCATCTAATCAATACCGGTATCCCAGCTGGTGAATGCATTATTACCATACATTTTGAGACCAGATGAACAAAATGTAGCGAAGAGTTTATATCTTACGCTTTTATTATATGAAACAATGTACTGATGCCAAGTATTCGCACCTACACCTACCAATTCACAGATGATATTTTAGTAATCTGTCAGTAAAATACAGACGAATGCTGGAATTATTAAAATCACTTTTTCCCCTACTTCAGTCAACAAAGCTCATGATTCGGTCTATATTTTTGATGATATCTCCAGATGCCTGCATAGTATCAGACATCCTTTTCCAAGCATTTCAGAGTGATCCGTCTGCGTAAAGAAAAACGAATTTTTCAGATGGCTGTCCAGTATCTACCCACATCATATGTCTAGAGTAGATATCATTCTTTCACAGTTTATTTCATCCGTATAATGAGTGAGACGTAGCAGTGCTGACCACTGACTGAGTTCGTCAGAATTCTTGGTTTATCAAACATCTTCGGGATTCCTGTTGACACAGGGAAGCTCATTTTATGCAGATGATTTTGTTTATATTCTTGTCACAACAGCTGTCAGTAATTTGATAATTATTCTTCAGTCAATGAACTAGGCGAATTTCTGAACAGATATTAGATACAACTCTGATTCAATAAATTTTAAATAAATAAATAAATAAAGTTAAACAATAGATACCCTTCTCATGTTAACTCCAATTTTGTATACAAATTTACATGTATTTGCGGGAGCAGTTACATCGGGAGAACAGAAAGAAGGGCACACCTCCGATTTTCTGAACATGTACCGAAAAGCCTACGTCTCAAGGGAACAAACGCTTATAATAATGCCATTACCAGGCACCTCCTTCATACAGGTCATGAGGTGGAAATTTCGAAATCCTTTAAAATTATCAATAGACAAAATAGCTCGACTCTCCTCAAGTTTACCGAAGCAATTTCTATCAAACGCTTGCTACCCAATCTATGTGTTCACGAAGAAGAAGCAGTTATCAGTCTTTCTTTGCCCTGGTAACTGAATGTCTCCACTCACTCACTCACTCTCTCTCTCTCTCTCTCTTTCATTTGATTACGTCTATGTGTGTGCATGTGTATGCTTCTTAAATGCTTGTGTGGCAGACAAATACTTGAAATGTGAGTGGACAGATGAAGACGTCATTTCCATGAATCATGAATTTGAAGAAAAATGCTGTAGTAACTACTGACTACTCATGCCATCAATAGTGAGGAGCAAATTTATGTCGAATAATTCGTACTACTAACAAGCAGAATAAGTAGTAAAAGAAATAAATGACTATCTTTTGCGTGCTTTGACTGCTTATGTCGGTTCATCAAGTCTGTAGGTCATCTAATCAATACCGGTATCCCACCTGGTGAATGCATTATTACCATACATTTTGAGACCAGATGAACAAAATGTAGCGAAGAGTTTATATCTTACGCTTTTATTATATGAAACAATGTACTGATGCCAAGTATTCGCACCTACACCTACCAATTCACAGATGATATTTTAGTAATCTGTCAGTAAAATACAGACGAATGCTGGAATTATTAAAATCACTTTTTCCCCTACTTCAGTCAACAAATCTCATGATTCGGTCTATATTTTTGATGACATCTCCAGATGCCTGCATAGTATCAGACATCCTTTTCCAAGCATTTCAGAGTGATCCGTCTGCGTAAAGAAAAACGAATTTTTCAGATGGCTGTCCAGTATCTACCCACATCATATGTCTAGAGTAGATATCATTCTTTCACAGTTTATTTCATCCGTATAATGAGTGAGACGTAGCAGTGCTGACCACTGACTGAGTTCGTCAGAATTCTTGGTTTATCAAACATCTTCGGGATTCCTGTTGACACAGGGAAGCTCATTTTATGCAGATGATTTTGTTTATATTCTTGTCACAACAGCTGTCAGTAATTTGATAATTATTCTTCAGTCAATGAACTAGGCGAATTTCTGAACAGATGTTAGATACAACTCTGATTCAATAAATTTTAAATAAATAAATAAATAAAGTTAAACAATAGATACCCTTCTCATGTTAACTCCAATTTTGTATACAAATTTACATGTATTTGCGGGAGCAGTTACATCGGGAGAACAGAAAGAAGGGCACACCTCCGATTTTCTGAACATGTACCGAAAAGCCTACGTCTCAAGGGAACAAACGCTTATAATAATGCCATTACCAGGCACCTCCTTCATACAGGTCATGAGGTGGAAATTTCGAAATCCTTTAAAATTATCAATAGACAAAATAGCTCGACTCTCCTCAAGTTTACCGAAGCAATTTCTATCAAACGCTTGCTACCCAATCTATGTGTTCACGAAGAAGAAGCAGTTATCAGTCTTTCTTTGCCCTGGTAACTGAATGTCTCCACTCACTCACTCACTCTCTCTCTCTCTCTCTCTTTCATTTGATTACGTCTATGTGTGTGCATGTGTATGCTTCTTAAATGCTTGTGTGGCAGACAAATACTTGAAATGTGAGTGGACAGATGAAGACGTCATTTCCATGAATCATGAATTTGAAGAAAAATGCTGTAGTAACTACTGACTACTCATGCCATCAATAGTGAGGAGCAAATTTATGTCGAATAATTCGTACTACTAACAAGCAGAATAAGTAGTAAAAGAAATAAATGACTATCTTTTGCGTGCTTTGACTGCTTATGTCGGTTCATCAAGTCTGTAGGTCATCTAATCAATACCGGTATCCCAGCTGGTGAATCCATTATTACCATACATTTTGAGACCAGATGAACAAAATGTAGCGAAGAGTCTATATCTTACGCTTTTATTATATGAAACAATGTACTGATGCCAAGTATTCGCACCTACACCTACCAATTCACAGATGATATTTTAGTAATCTGTCAGTAAAATACAGACGAATGCTGGAATTATTAAAATCACTTTCTCCCCTACTTCAGTCAACAAATCTCATGATTCGGTCTATATTTTTGATGACATCTCCAGATGCCTCCATAGTATCAGACATCCTTTTCCAAGCATTTCAGAGTGATCCGTCTGCGTAAAGAAAAACGAATTTTTCAGATGGCTGTCCAGTATCTACCCACATCATATGTCTAGAGTAGATATCATTCTTTCACAGTTTATTTCATCCGTATAATGAGTGAGACGTAGCAGTGCTGACCACTGACTGAGTTCGTCAGAATTCTTGGTTTATCAAACATCTTCGGGATTCCTGTTGACACAGGGAAGCTCATTTTATGCAGATGATTTTGTTTATATTCTTGTCACAACAGCTGTCAGTAATTTGATAATTATTCTTCAGTCGATGAACTAGGCGAATTTCTGAACAGATATTAGATACAACTCTGATTCAATAAATTTTAAATAAATAAATAATAAAGTTAAACAATAGATACCCTTCTCATGTTAACTCCAATTTTGTATACAAATTTACATGTATTTGCGGGAGCAGTTACATCGGGAGAACAGAAAGAAGGGCACACCTCCGATTTTCTGAACATGTACCGAAAAGCCTACGTCTCAAGGGAACAAACGCTTATAATAATGCCATTACCAGGCACCTCCTTCATACAGGTCATGAGGTGGAAATTTCGAAATCCTTTAAAATTATCAATAGACAAAATAGCATTCGATGTACAAGCACAATAGTGAATTGGATATAGGTGAAGTGAGATAAATATGAATTACGCAAGGAAAATTCGTACGGGAATAGAAACAGAAGGTTTTTTGTTTTAATTTGTTTGTTTGTTCCACAGATTTTCATTGTCTGAAGACTACAGGGGATTAAGGTGTTTGTGAGAGAGTGAAAATTATATACTTTAATACGGTGAAATTATTGCTGAGTAAACATCAAAAATGAGGAATCAGAAATGCAGATTTCGCGCTGAAGTTTTCATCACTTTATGTGTATTCCTAAGCTGATTGTGAATTTGGAATGGAAGAAAAGATACGAAACCAGGGAAAACAGTGATGACTTATAGGTTCTAGGATGGCGCAATAGCGAGATAAAACACAGTGTGTAGTTGTGAACTCGCCTCAGTGTTCTGAAATCTCCAATATTAATCGTTATTCAACTGTAACCACCACACGGGACGGCGACTAGTCATACTATCTTTCTGTATGTATAAGTAAAGTTGGAAAGATATTATCTCCGTGGTTTTCGCAAATGGCACTTAATCCAGATGTTAATGGGATCCCTTGTCCCCATGATTATCATTATTTATTAATGTATCCTTTCATTCCTACAGGAACATAGGGCTTCAGCCGTGCGTCTCCATTGCGTTCGGTTCTCTGCTAGAGTCTTCACCTGGCTCCAAGTCTGCCCACACGCTTTCATCTCCTCTTCACATGACCTCCTCCAAGCCACCCTTGCACTGACGACCAACTCGCCGCTTCCCTTTCGGGTTCCACTCGAGCTATGACTTGTCTAGTGATGTCACTTGATGGTTTCCTCAGAGTATGGCCAATCCATCTCCATTTCTTCCTGTCTATTTGTTTCACAATCGGTTCCTGCTGTGTTGGTTCGCTCCCAGAGATCCCTCTCTGTTGCTGATCTTTTCCGGCCATTTGATCTTGAGTATTGAGCGAAGACAACTGTTAATGTAGTTTGTTTGAGATGGTCTTTATGACGCGCAATGCAAGTCTGTGATCCGTATAGTAGCACTGACTTCACATTGGAGTTGAAAATCCGGATCTTATTTTTAATGCTGAGTGTTGTTGACCTCCACACAGACTTGAGAGTAGTGAAAGCTTGTCTTGCTTTTCCGATTCTTGCTTTGATATCCTCGTCAGCTCCGCCTGTAGTTGAAACAATGCTTCCCAAGTAGGTAAAGGAGGTAGTTTCTTTCAGGTTCTTTCCATTTATGCTGATTGCTGTCTGTTGTTGTTGCTGTGGCTGTTGGTGTTGGCCAGGAATCTTCATCACCTCCGTTTTCTCTATGTTCACCTGCAGTCCTATCTTTGATGCTTCTTCTGCCAACTTGTTACTTTTCACTTGCATATCTTCCAGTTTGTGGGAAATCAGACATATATCATCGGCGAAGTCCAGATCCTCCAAGTTTTTTGTGTGTGTCCATTTTATGCCTGTTTCCTCATTACTCGCTGTTTGTCGCATTATCCAATTTACTGCAATCAAGAAAATCATTGGTGATAGTAGGCAACCATGTCTTGCTCCCGTCTTCACTTCGAAGTAGCCCATGATTTTCCCGTTGTGGATTACTTGGCATGCAGCATTGTCGTATAGCTGTTGCATGAGATGTATTATTGTCGGTGGCACCCCGTAGTAGCGAATTAGTTTCCAAATCACCTCTCGATCGACGCTGTCGAAGGCCTTTTCATAGTCGATGAAGTTGAGATAGAGAGGTGACTGCCATTCCAAGCTTTGTTCAATGATGATCCGTAATGTGGCGATCTGATCAATGCATGACTTGTTTCTCCTGAATCCAGCCTGTTCCGGTCGAAGTTTTTCATCCAGGGCATGTTTGATTCTCTCCAGGATGATGCGGCTTAGTATTTTGCTTGGGATGGGCAGGAGCATAATTCCGCGCCAGTTCTTGCATTGGCTTAAGTCTCCTTTCTTTGGTAGTTTGAATAAGTATCCTTTCTTCCAATCATCGGGTACTTTGCCTTCTTTCCACACCTTCTCCAGTAGTGGCGTCATCAAGTCCGCTGTTGTCTCTGGGTCCGTCTTCAATGCTTCTGCTGGGATTCCATCTGGTCCTGCTGCTTTTCCAGCTTTTAGCATCTTGATTGCCTTCAGGACTTCTGACTTCGTCAGGGAGTTGGTGTTCACTGGTAGCTCAGTCTCCGTTGTTGGTATTGTTGGGCGCGTTGTAGGTGGTGCTCGATTTAGGAGTCTTTTGAAGTGTTCAGCCCAGTGTTTCCTTTGCTCCACTTCTTTGGTGATTGACTTTCCATTGTCATCCTTCACCGGCTTGATTTGTGTCAAACGTTTGCCCGATAGGTACCTAGTAGTTTGGTAGAGTGTTGCGAGATCTCCTTTGCCTGCAGCTTGTTCTGCCTCACTTGCCATGGTTTCATAATATTTTCTTTTGTCTTCTCTGGCACTCTTCTTTACTCCTTTGTTCAGTGTCTTGTAGCTTGCATTCAAATCCTGTTTTTGTTGCTCGTCGGTGCACTGAAGAATCTTTTGTTTCACCATCCCTCTCTCTTCTATTAGTCTCCAAGTGTCCGTAGTGAGCCACTGTTTGTCCTGTCTCCTCTTTCTGCCTAGAACTTCCATGCAGGTTTGACCCCACACTGTTTTCAAGTTGTTCGAGTGCTTTTCGACCTCTTCGCTAGTGTTGATTTGTGTCTCGGCTTTGTCCTTTATGCTTACAGTGAAGATATCCTTTGTGTCCTGGTCCTTTAGTTTTTGAGTATTACACTTGACTTGTGGTCTATCTGCAGCTCGTGTTTCTCTCAAAGCTTTCAATTTGATTTGGATTGTCCCTTGTACGAGATAGTGGTCTGAGCTAATATCTGCTCCTCTTCTTACTTTTGTGTCCAGCAGGCTGCGCCTCCACTTCCTTGAGATTGAGATGAAGTCAATTTGGTTTTTGGTTCGCCCATCTGGTGACACCCATGTAGCCTTGTGGATATCCTTGTGTTTGTAAACGCTGCCACCAATCACTAGTTCATTGAAGGCGCAGAAGTCGGCGAAGAGTTCTCCGTTTTCATTCATTTCTCCGAGAGCTTCTCTACCCATGATGAGTTCCCTTCCTGTGTTGTCTGATCCCAGTTTGGCGTTCATGTCTCCCATTAGTATTTTGATGTCACCAGCTGGAGTATTGTCCATTGTTGTCTGCAGTTGTCTGTAGAATTCTTCTTTCGTTTCGAGGTCTGTGTCCCCATGAGGTGAGTGGGAATTAGTCTCCGAGAGTATTTACTTCATTTTACGCACAAACAGTAGCGCTTAATAACATAATAATAATAATTTTTGCTTTATTCCCAAAACAATACTATGGATACAGCAAGGAATTTTCAGCATTCAGTACAATATTGCATCTAATTTATTCAAAACGACAAAAAATAAACATTACATAATAATTGAATTGAATTTCAGATTTTTCCGTCGATTGATTGGACCACCAATTAAATTACATAATAATAATAACAAAACGTTGTTATAGCAGCTATGTAGCAATTACAGTATGCGATAAGGAGAAAAATATGCATAAAGTATAAAATTGTAGTAATAATAGTAATAACAACTAAAAATAAAATAGCTAAGTTATAGTTAAACGATAGAAAGGGTGACACCATAAAATTACAGAAAGATGAACGATGAAAGGGTCGATTCACTTTGCTAATTACATAGTAACTTATATGTTTCACGTCTAACAGTGTCTCCATCACATAAAATACGGGCTAAATAGGGTATTGTAGAATTTTTGTACTTAGTGGTGCGAGCATATAACTTCTTATATTGACTTCTCGTCCTACCTGATGAGATGCAAGGGGATAGTTGTGAATAAAGGGGTTGCAGGGGGTCTGACAGTACGGCCTTTGCCCATTTTGTACAGGATTTTATATGTCTCTCGACTATAATATTGGCGAGCTCACGCAGTGGCATACCACAAGCCCTACTCACAGCATTTAATACCCTTCGTAATATGACATAGTCTTTTTTAAGAAGCCCAGGAAAGATTAATGGAGAGCAATAGAGTACAATAGGTAAAATACAGGAGTTTACAAACTGCAGAAGTAAAGGTTGGTTGATACCTGATTGTCTTAACTTTTTAATGTAGAAGGTAAGACGAAACATTTTCTTAGAGATTGATAAAATGTGGGATGACCATGAAAGGTCAGAGGAAAGAACTAATCCAAGGTATTTAATGCTTGACTTGGTTTCAATTTCTGTGCCATCTATGCTACAGGCATCATGGGAACTAACTAGTTCATGTATGTCACGTCGATGCTTGAAGGTAAAGTTAACTGCCTGACATTTGGAAGGATTTAACATAAGACCATTTGACTTAGACCACTTGCTGATGTCCAACAGAAAGCTATTAAGTTTGGAGCAGTCAGACTCGGAAGTGATAGGCAGTGATACAGTCAGATCATCAGCATATTTGACAAAGTTAGTTTCGTTTAAATGAGGCAGGTCGTGTAGGAAGAAAGAAAAAAGAAAAGGAAAGAAAGAACGACATCGAAGTGATTCAGCTACTCATATCAACCACTCAGTAGTAGTAGTAGCGTAGTATCTCTATGTTTTTCTTTCTTTCTTGTTTATCACTTGTTATATTAAGCAGATTACAGAATTTTAGTAGAATATTTTTGATTTTCAAAGGAAACCATGATTTTTTCTCCCCTAAACCTGTATAGTTTGCAAATGATAAACTGGAGCCTAAGAAACTAAAATGATGATATACGAAATGAGGGTATTACAACTTGCCTTATGGAAACGAACACAAGATGAATTCATGAATAAAAGTTTGCAAGAAGATATTTATCTTTCTGTTACTAACATACATTTGAGAAAACTAGAGGAAAAGAACCAAAATCGACAAAACTAACGAGTTATACTTTCTGTTGATGCTCACTATATACACGTGCTCAGTTCTGATTTGCAAATAAGAGTATACTGGTAAATTTCAGTGAGTTAAACAAAATGTTGATATCATAAATGAGATGCAGTCCAATGGTAATTAATAATTTTGGTCACTGAGTAGTGACGCGGTATATATAATATAAATTATACTACTCATTAGTAACAAGTAGTATAAGGTTGAACAAAGCAAGAAAGCGCCAAAAAAGGATAGTTACAAAACACGTTAGGTACATGTGAGCTGAGAAAAGCCTTGACATATGGGACTAAATTTTGGCAGGAATTTCCTGTTGTGTATTCTTGCTTGCTGACAGTCTGGTCACACCATTCACATATTAAGCATTTTGCATTCTAAACTTAATCTACCCTGAATCTTCAGATATTGTCCAGGTGTCTGTACTAGAAAGTGACATGACAACGGAGACAGCGCATTTCTATCCGACATAATCAGTCAACAGGAAATGTGAATTAACTTAATTAGTACTTTTAAACATGATTTATCAGATGTAGTTATGTGCAACTGTATAATGAGAAGAAAAGTTTCTATAAAGCTCACGTAACTGAAAACGTGTTCGGGAACACTATCCGGCATGGTTAGCAAAGGGAGAACACAAAGGGGTATACAGTTCGATAACAGAACACTTGGTGAATTCTGGACATTCAACGCCGTTTGAAATTTCCTTCAAAGTCATATACAAGGTTCAATCAAATCTACCAAAGGGAGTGAAATCAAGAGGTCTATGAATAGCTGAGGCACTGGCGATTCAAAACCTCAAGCCTACTCTATGTGTCCAAAAGAAATACGTCCAACCGTTGTCCCTACCATGGCCATCATGAAAAGTCAGTCCCACCAATAATGATTATCCAATTACCTTTCTTGTCCAACCTTCCCGTTTATTTCTGTTATATTTATGTTTTTAATTCCTATCTACATTACTAGATTTGGTTACTTTTACTGAATTTTTATTTATGTCCGAACCTCCTACCTAGTTTGTTAATACTACGTCCTTAATCCGTAATCATACAAACTGATGAGTTTTCCAGTAATTACAATCTTATTATGTCTTTTCTACCCCATCTTCCTGATTATTACACATTGTACTCTTTAATTTGATCTTTGACCTGAAATATTTCTAGTATAGTACCACTACCTAACTTCTGTTTATTACATATAGTAATTTTATTAATTTAATCTTTGACCGGAAATAATTCTGGAACTTTCCCAAGCATTTAATATAAATACACGAATGTAAAGCCTAGTTGATGACCTCGTCGAAAAGAAAATTTTCTTCGCTGCAATCGTCTTTTCAATAATTCTTATGATCCAACGTGTATATTCCATAACTGAGAATAAATTAGAAACTTTTAAATGGCATTAAGCTTTTTATTTTTATACTTGATTATTTCTTAATGTATCTGCTTAAGAAATAAGGCTATAGTCCAACATATTTTGTAAGGGAAAAAGGTATTTCTTTTAGCTTGCATGGTTGTCTGTAAGTGTAGAGGAAGAGGAATTAAGCTGTTTGTTCACGCCGTTTTCGTGAAACACCTATGAAGGCAGTAAGTATTATGGCATTTTGAATATTTTGCTGGAAAAAAAAAGAAAACATTAAAATTTACTTAGAAAGTCATTACTTGGCTTCTGAATTCTTCAAACATGTTTCTAATTTATTATTATGCATTTACTGTTCTCTTGGGTTCTGAGTGGAAAATAAGGCTTAAACAGCACATCTCCACTTTCTGCTGGCCTCAAGATTTTCCTTAATCTTTCATCTCCTCCTCACACGATCGCTTCCATGTCACACTCGGGCCTACTCCCAACTCGTCGTTTCCCATTCGAGTCCCACTCGAGGGACTGGCGTGATATTATTCGACGGTCTCCTCAGTGTGTGCCCTATCCACCTCCCTTCCTTAGGTATGTTTGTTGAGGAATGGTTTCTTCATTGGTTTCTTCCATAGTTTCTGACCATTTGATCTTCAGTATGAAGCCAACGAAGGCGGCTGTTGATAAAAGTCTGCTGCTGGTTAGAAGTGTCTTTTGTGACATAACATGTTTCAGACACATATAGAAGAAGTGACTTAACACTGGTGTTGAAAATCCGAATCTTGTTCCTTATACTGAGTGCAGAAGAGTTCCAAACTCATTTCAGGTTGACGAAGGTCTGTCTCACCTTTCCCATCCTGGCTTTGACATCCGTTCCGTCTGTAGTTGAAATGATGCCTCCCAGATAAGTGAATGAAATCACCTCGCCCGAATTTCTACCGTCGATGGTGATTGGCGCTTGTTGTTGTTAGTTGGTAATCTTCATCACCTCTGTCTTCTCTATGTCCACTTGAAGTTCTGTCTTCGGTGTCTCCTTCTTCTGCCAGTTTGTTGGTTTTCGCCTGTGAGTCTTCGAGTTTGTGTGACATCAGACAGAGGACATCTGGGAAATCTAGATCTTCGAGAGTCTTCTTATCGACCCAGCAGGAATTCTACTGGCTTCCCACATTCTGATGTATAATTCAGTCCACCAAAATTAAGAATATCATCAGTGATAATAGGCAGTCTCGTTTTAATCCATTATTCGCTCCAACACCTCTCTGAGTTTTTTAGTTGTGGATCACCCAATCCATGGCATTGTCGAATAACTGTTTAGTTAGATTGATAAAGATTTGCTCAGTGGACGCCACAGTGTTGAAGTAGATTCCAAACAGATTCGCGGTCAACGCTGTCAAAGGACTATTGGAAGGACTGTATATATAAATTACACGCGAAAAAAAAATCAAATACTCAATAAATTAAAACCATTTACCGTCAACATACTACAGTTGAATACAAACGTGGTGATAACATTCGTGACAATAAAAAATTTTCTGATAAAATTAAATAATGTGCTACTGAAATACACAAAGACGTCATCATAGTATTTAACGTAGACAAAAGAATAAAACCGAGAAAAGCATCAGTAATTTCAAGACCGAGATATCAATAGCGCAAAACCAAAGAGTAAAATAAAACACCAAAAAAATAACATAATAAACATTAATAAACGTGTTTCATTTCCTTCCCTTATAAGCTAACATTACTTAATCGGTTCATTTCTTTTTACTAGCCTTTATCAACTACTTCCACCTGAACAGTTGTTTGTTTAATCATGCTGTTTTTCATTATTCGTGTTATCACAGATTGCCTCACTGTTTCATCCTTATTATTGATAAGACCATTATTATTATTACCATTATTATTATCATTACTACTATAATAACTAATTGCACAATTTATATTCACCATCGTATAATCCTATAGACAAAACACCATGATTGGTATATATTTGAATTTTTTATTTGTTAACTTATATATATTAGAGTTAAGCCAGATGACATCTAATTGAAAACAATATTGTTCGCTTAAATGTGTTGTTCTACATAACAATATGACAAATGTGAACACAAGAAAAGAAAAATATACCAAATTACAATATAAAAAAACACGGAAAAAGTGGAAAAAGATAATAGAAACAAAATTATGAGCGACATCAATAGCCAACGAGAAAAATACATCAGATATAAACCAGAGAAAGAAAAAAAAACTCAAAAAGATATTTAAAAAATCAACATAAACTGCCAGCTGGCGAGAGTCAATATACGTACGAAACCACCTGGAAGCTGTTTAGATTCCTTGCATGTGGTTGTGGTGTTAGTGTGTGAGTGTGTGTGTGCACGTGCATGTACGTATGCAGTGTACCTCAGTGTTCGGCTCAGGTGTGACAGTTGTGTCAGGAGAATTTGAGTGTCGGACAAAAGCCCACGACGTCAGGAGCAGGGTTCGAACCTGCGCGGGGAAACCCCATTGGATTTCAAGTCCAACGCCTTAACCACTCGGCCATCCTGACACGATGACGGCGCACACAACCAACACCCACTTCTACACACTCCAACAAAAACACTAACACACCCAGAAAACAATCAACCATCCAATCAATCAATCAGTCACTCACTCAACCAGTCAGTCAGTCAATCATGACACAGAAACGCTCACGCTCGCTCATTTATTTATACATGTATATATTTACATGCATGCACTGGTACATTCACACACAACTACATACACTGAATTCACAACACAACAATCGCCACACACAACAAATCATTCACCTGCATCCCCGATATCTCCACTCAACGCCAATTGACGAAATCATACCATAGTCATCGGTTGACATACCATCTCGCATGTGCTCTGCACTGCACTGATCCACACTCGCTCACAACACTACACTTCACACGTGATCATGTCTCTTCACCTGACATCATTCATTACACTCACCGCTCACTGTGATATCCGACAGTGAGATGCTCAACACCTGCGTCTAATGTCCAGTTGGCCGATGGGATGTCATGCAATGACAGTGACTCGAAGGCACATCGAGGTTGGGGTGGTGTGGGGGTTGTTGTTATTGTTGTTGTTGTTGTCGAAGTGAGTGGCATGCAATCGTGTGCAATGTGAATCAATGTGGTGTAGCCGACTGTAATCCGAATAAGTCAGTGTAGTTGGGATTGTCGTTGTCGTTGTCGTAGTTATTGTGTTGTTGTTGTTGTTGTTGGTGGTGGTGGTGGTGGTGGTGTTGGTGGTGGTAGTAGACGTTTTGTGCTAGAGTGTGTGTTTCTGTGTTTGTGCATGTATTTGTTGAAATCAGTGCGAGAATGCATGTTCAGTGGTTAATAATTATGTCCTAGTCCGGCACAAATATCTGCTGAGAATTTTCCCACCTGGTTTGATTGGCCTGTGAGACAATTAGATTTGATTGGCATTCGATGTGAGAACAGTTGTCTGAAGATGTGTTTGCTCGTTTGGGTTGATGTGAGTCAGTGTGAGTGTGTCTTTGTGTGTGTGTGTGTGTTTGCTAGATATATTTGCAAGTATGACCAGTGGATGGTTGTGGTGGGGAGGATGCACATGGCGACAGTGAGTGTTGTGCACATCAGTCGATGTTGAGGAAGGTCGAATCACATATCCATGTGACACGCTGATTTGGGAGAGTGGTTATCGCGGTTCGACGACGACAATTGTGGTTGTATATGGGATGGTGGATGCAGATTCTGTGAGTGTGTGTACGAGTTTCTCTGTGTCTGTGTCTGTGTGTGTCTGTGTGCGTGTGTGCGTGCCAGCGTGCGTGTGTTGGTGTGTGTGTGTGTGTGCGTGTATGGGTGCGTTTGTACTTCGAATGACTGGCTGTTTCGGATGTGGTATTTGTGGAGATTGTTGTGTTGTCAGTGTTGGCTGGAGGGTGGGTGCAGTCGACTGATGCGTGCATTGTTCAGGAAGGTGTTTGGGTTGTTTGCATGTGGTTGTGGTGTTAGTGTGTGAGTGTGTGTGTTTGTGTGTGTGCACGTGCATGTACGTATGCAGTGTACCTCAGTGTTCGGCTCAGGTGTGACAGTTGTGTCAGGAGAATTTGAGTGTCGGACAAAAGCCCACGACGTCAGGAGCAGGGTTCGAACCTGCGCGGGGAAACCCCATTGGATTTCAAGTCCAACGCCTTAACCACTCGGCCATCCTGACACGATGACGGCGCACACAACCAACACCCACTTCTACACACTCCAACAAAAACACTAACACACCCAGAAAACAATCAACCATCCAATCAATCAATCAGTCACTCACTCAACCAGTCAGTCAGTCAATCATGACACAGAAACGCTCACGCTCGCTCATTTATTTATACATGTATATATTTACATGCATGCACTGGTACATTCACACACAACTACATACACTGAATTCACAACACAACAATCGCCACACACAACAAATCATTCACCTGCATCCCCGATATCTCCACTCAACGCCAATTGACGAAATCATACCATAGTCATCGGTTGACATACCATCTCGCATGTGCTCTGCTCTGCACTGCACTGATCCACACTCGCTCACAACACTACACTTCACACGTGATCATGTCTCTTCACCTGACATCATTCATTACACTCACCGCTCACTGTGATATCCGACAGTGAGATGCTCAACACCTGCGTCTAATGTCCAGTTGGCCGATGGGATGTCATGCAATGACAGTGACTCGAAGGCACATCGAGGTTGGGGTGGTGTGGGGGTTGTTGTTATTGTTGTTGTTGTTGTTGTTGTCGAAGTGAGTGGCATGCAATCGTGTGCAATGTGAATCAATGTGGTGTAGCCGACTGTAATCCGAATAAGTCAGTGTAGTTGGGATTGTCGTTGTCGTTGTCGTAGTTATTGTGTTGTTGTTGTTGTTGTTGGTGGTGGTGGTGGTGGTGGTGTTGGTGGTGGTAGTAGACGTTTTGTGCTAGAGTGTGTGTTTCTGTGTTTGTGCATGTATTTGTTGAAATCAGTGCGAGAATGCATGTTCAGTGGTTAATAATTATGTCCTAGTCCGGCACAAATATCTGCTGAGAATTTTCCCACCTGGTTTGATTGGCCTGTGAGACAATTAGATTTGATTGGCATTCGATGTGAGAACAGTTGTCTGAAGATGTGTTTGCTCGTTTGGGTTGATGTGAGTCAGTGTGAGTGTGTCTTTGTGTGTGTGTGTGTGTGTTTGCTAGATATATTTGCAAGTATGACCAGTGGATGGTTGTGGTGGGGAGGATGCACATGGCGACAGTGAGTGTTGTGCACATCAGTCGATGTTGAGGAAGGTCGAATCACATATCCATGTGACACGCTGATTTGGGAGAGTGGTTATCGCGGTTCGACGACGACAATTGTGGTTGTATATGGGATGGTGGATGCAGATTCTGTGAGTGTGTGTACGAGTTTCTCTGTGTCTGTGTCTGTGTGTGTCTGTGTGCGTGTGTGCGTGCCAGCGTGCGTGTGTTGGTGTGTGTGTGTGTGTGCGTGTATGGGTGCGTTTGTACTTCGAATGACTGGCTGTTTCGGATGTGGTATTTGTGGAGATTGTTGTGTTGTCAGTGTTGGCTGGAGGGTGGGTGCAGTCGACTGATGCGTGCATTGTTCAGGAAGGTGTTTGGGTTGTTTGCATGTGGTTGTGGTGTTAGTGTGTGAGTGTGTGTGTTTGTGTGTGTGCACGTGCATGTACGTATGCAGTGTACCTCAGTGTTCGGCTCAGGTGTGACAGTTGTGTCAGGAGAATTTGAGTGTCGGACAAAAGCCCACGACGTCAGGAGCAGGGTTCGAACCTGCGCGGGGAAACCCCATTGGATTTCAAGTCCAACGCCTTAACCACTCGGCCATCCTGACACGATGACGGCGCACACAACCAACACCCACTTCTACACACTCCAACAAAAACACTAACACACCCAGAAAACAATCAACCATCCAATCAATCAATCAGTCACTCACTCAACCAGTCAGTCAGTCAATCATGACACAGAAACGCTCACGCTCGCTCATTTATTTATACATGTATATATTTACATGCATGCACTGGTACATTCACACACAACTACATACACTGAATTCACAACACAACAATCGCCACACACAACAAATCATTCACCTGCATCCCCGATATCTCCACTCAACGCCAATTGACGAAATCATACCATAGTCATCGGTTGACATACCATCTCGCATGTGCTCTGCTCTGCACTGCACTGATCCACACTCGCTCACAACACTACACTATTCACACGTGATCATGTCTCTTCACCTGACATCATTCATTACACTCACCGCTCACTGTGATATCCGACAGTGAGATGCTCAACACCTGCGTCTAATGTCCAGTTGGCCGATGGGATGTCATGCAATGACAGTGACTCGAAGGCACATCGAGGTTGGGGTGGTGTGGGGGTTGTTGTTATTGTTGTTGTTGTTGTTGTTGTTGTCGAAGTGAGTGGCATGCAATCGTGTGCAATGTGAATCAATGTGGTGTAGCCGACTGTAATCCGAATAAGTCAGTGTAGTTGGGATTGTCGTTGTCGTTGTCGTAGTTATTGTGTTGTTGTTGTTGTTGTTGTTGTTGGTGGTGGTGGTGGTGTTGGTGGTGGTAGTAGACGTTTTGTGCTAGAGTGTGTGTTTCTGTGTTTGTGCATGTATTTGTTGAAATCAGTGCGAGAATGCATGTTCAGTGGTTAATAATTATGTCCTAGTCCGGCACAAATATCTGCTGAGAATTTTCCCACCTGGTTTGATTGGCCTGTGAGACAATTAGATTTGATTGGCATTCGATGTGAGAACAGTTGTCTGAAGATGTGTTTGCTCGTTTGGGTTGATGTGAGTCAGTGTGAGTGTGTCTTTGTGTGTGTGTGTGTGTGTTTGCTAGATATATTTGCAAGTATGACCAGTGGATGGTTGTGGTGGGGAGGATGCACATGGCGACAGTGAGTGTTGTGCACATCAGTCGATGTTGAGGAAGGTCGAATCACATATCCATGTGACACGCTGATTTGGGAGAGTGGTTATCGCGGTTCGACGACGACAATTGTGGTTGTATATGGGATGGTGGATGCAGATTCTGTGAGTGTGTGTACGAGTTTCTCTGTGTCTGTGTCTGTGTGTGTCTGTGTGCGTGTGTGCGTGCCAGCGTGCGTGTGTTGGTGTGTGTGTGTGTGTGTGCGTGTATGGGTGCGTTTGTACTTCGAATGACTGGCTGTTTCGGATGTGGTATTTGTGGAGATTGTTGTGTTGTCAGTGTTGGCTGGAGGGTGGGTGCAGTCGACTGATGCGTGCATTGTTCAGGAAGGTGTTTGGGTTGTTTGCATGTGGTTGTGGTGTTAGTGTGTGAGTGTGTGTGTTTGTGTGTGTGCACGTGCATGTACGTATGCAGTGTACCTCAGTGTTCGGCTCAGGTGTGACAGTTGTGTCAGGAGAATTTGAGTGTCGGACAAAAGCCCACGACGTCAGGAGCAGGGTTCGAACCTGCGCGGGGAAACCCCATTGGATTTCAAGTCCAACGCCTTAACCACTCGGCCATCCTGACACGATGACGGCGCACACAACCAACACCCACTTCTACACACTCCAACAAAAACACTAACACACCCAGAAAACAATCAACCATCCAATCAATCAATCAGTCACTCACTCAACCAGTCAGTCAGTCAATCATGACACAGAAACGCTCACGCTCGCTCATTTATTTATACATGTATATATTTACATGCATGCACTGGTACATTCACACACAACTACATACACTGAATTCACAACACAACAATCGCCACACACAACAAATCATTCACCTGCATCCCCGATATCTCCACTCAACGCCAATTGACGAAATCATACCATAGTCATCGGTTGACATACCATCTCGCATGTGCTCTGCTCTGCACTGCACTGATCCACACTCGCTCACAACACTACACTAATTCACACGTGATCATGTCTCTTCACCTGACATCATTCATTACACTCACCGCTCACTGTGATATCCGACAGTGAGATGCTCAACACCTGCGTCTAATGTCCAGTTGGCCGATGGGATGTCATGCAATGACAGTGACTCGAAGGCACATCGAGGTTGGGGTGGTGTGGGGGTTGTTGTTATTGTTGTTGTTGTTGTTGTTGTCGAAGTGAGTGGCATGCAATCGTGTGCAATGTGAATCAATGTGGTGTAGCCGACTGTAATCCGAATAAGTCAGTGTAGTTGGGATTGTCGTTGTCGTTGTCGTAGTTATTGTGTTGTTGTTGTTGTTGTTGTTGGTGGTGGTGGTGGTGGTGGTGTTGGTGGTGGTAGTAGACGTTTTGTGCTAGAGTGTGTGTTTCTGTGTTTGTGCATGTATTTGTTGAAATCAGTGCGAGAATGCATGTTCAGTGGTTAATAATTATGTCCTAGTCCGGCACAAATATCTGCTGAGAATTTTCCCACCTGGTTTGATTGGCCTGTGAGACAATTAGATTTGATTGGCATTCGATGTGAGAACAGTTGTCTGAAGATGTGTTTGCTCGTTTGGGTTGATGTGAGTCAGTGTGAGTGTGTCTTTGTGTGTGTGTGTGTGTTTGCTAGATATATTTGCAAGTATGACCAGTGGATGGTTGTGGTGGGGAGGATGCACATGGCGACAGTGAGTGTTGTGCACATCAGTCGATGTTGAGGAAGGTCGAATCACATATCCATGTGACACGCTGATTTGGGAGAGTGGTTATCGCGGTTCGACGACGACAATTGTGGTTGTATATGGGATGGTGGATGCAGATTCTGTGAGTGTGTGTACGAGTTTCTCTGTGTCTGTGTCTGTGTGTGTCTGTGTGCGTGTGTGCGTGCCAGCGTGCGTGTGTTGGTGTGTGTGTGTGTGTGTGCGTGTATGGGTGCGTTTGTACTTCGAATGACTGGCTGTTTCGGATGTGGTATTTGTGGAGATTGTTGTGTTGTCAGTGTTGGCTGGAGGGTGGGTGCAGTCGACTGATGCGTGCATTGTTCAGGAAGGTGTTTGGGTTGTTTGCATGTGGTTGTGGTGTTAGTGTGTGAGTGTGTGTGTTTGTGTGTGTGCACGTGCATGTACGTATGCAGTGTACCTCAGTGTTCGGCTCAGGTGTGACAGTTGTGTCAGGAGAATTTGAGTGTCGGACAAAAGCCCACGACGTCAGGAGCAGGGTTCGAACCTGCGCGGGGAAACCCCATTGGATTTCAAGTCCAACGCCTTAACCACTCGGCCATCCTGACACGATGACGGCGCACACAACCAACACCCACTTCTACACACTCCAACAAAAACACTAACACACCCAGAAAACAATCAACCATCCAATCAATCAATCAGTCACTCACTCAACCAGTCAGTCAGTCAATCATGACACAGAAACGCTCACGCTCGCTCATTTATTTATACATGTATATATTTACATGCATGCACTGGTACATTCACACACAACTACATACACTGAATTCACAACACAACAATCGCCACACACAACAAATCATTCACCTGCATCCCCGATATCTCCACTCAACGCCAATTGACGAAATCATACCATAGTCATCGGTTGACATACCATCTCGCATGTGCTCTGCTCTGCACTGCACTGATCCACACTCGCTCACAACACTACACTACACTTCACACGTGATCATGTCTCTTCACCTGACATCATTCATTACACTCACCGCTCACTGTGATATCCGACAGTGAGATGCTCAACACCTGCGTCTAATGTCCAGTTGGCCGATGGGATGTCATGCAATGACAGTGACTCGAAGGCACATCGAGGTTGGGGTGGTGTGGGGGTTGTTGTTATTGTTGTTGTTGTTGTTGTCGAAGTGAGTGGCATGCAATCGTGTGCAATGTGAATCAATGTGGTGTAGCCGACTGTAATCCGAATAAGTCAGTGTAGTTGGGATTGTCGTTGTCGTTGTCGTAGTTATTGTGTTGTTGTTGTTGTTGTTGTTGGTGGTGGTGGTGGTGGTGTTGGTGGTGGTAGTAGACGTTTTGTGCTAGAGTGTGTGTTTCTGTGTTTGTGCATGTATTTGTTGAAATCAGTGCGAGAATGCATGTTCAGTGGTTAATAATTATGTCCTAGTCCGGCACAAATATCTGCTGAGAATTTTCCCACCTGGTTTGATTGGCCTGTGAGACAATTAGATTTGATTGGCATTCGATGTGAGAACAGTTGTCTGAAGATGTGTTTGCTCGTTTGGGTTGATGTGAGTCAGTGTGAGTGTGTCTTTGTGTGTGTGTGTGTGTGTTTGCTAGATATATTTGCAAGTATGACCAGTGGATGGTTGTGGTGGGGAGGATGCACATGGCGACAGTGAGTGTTGTGCACATCAGTCGATGTTGAGGAAGGTCGAATCACATATCCATGTGACACGCTGATTTGGGAGAGTGGTTATCGCGGTTCGACGACGACAATTGTGGTTGTATATGGGATGGTGGATGCAGATTCTGTGAGTGTGTGTACGAGTTTCTCTGTGTCTGTGTCTGTGTGTGTCTGTGTGCGTGTGTGCGTGCCAGCGTGCGTGTGTTGGTGTGTGTGTGTGTGTGCGTGTATGGGTGCGTTTGTACTTCGAATGACTGGCTGTTTCGGATGTGGTATTTGTGGAGATTGTTGTGTTGTCAGTGTTGGCTGGAGGGTGGGTGCAGTCGACTGATGCGTGCATTGTTCAGGAAGGTGTTTGGGTTGTTTGCATGTGGTTGTGGTGTTAGTGTGTGAGTGTGTGTGTTTGTGTGTGTGCACGTGCATGTACGTATGCAGTGTACCTCAGTGTTCGGCTCAGGTGTGACAGTTGTGTCAGGAGAATTTGAGTGTCGGACAAAAGCCCACGACGTCAGGAGCAGGGTTCGAACCTGCGCGGGGAAACCCCATTGGATTTCAAGTCCAACGCCTTAACCACTCGGCCATCCTGACACGATGACGGCGCACACAACCAACACCCACTTCTACACACTCCAACAAAAACACTAACACACCCAGAAAACAATCAACCATCCAATCAATCAATCAGTCACTCACTCAACCAGTCAGTCAGTCAATCATGACACAGAAACGCTCACGCTCGCTCATTTATTTATACATGTATATATTTACATGCATGCACTGGTACATTCACACACAACTACATACACTGAATTCACAACACAACAATCGCCACACACAACAAATCATTCACCTGCATCCCCGATATCTCCACTCAACGCCAATTGACGAAATCATACCATAGTCATCGGTTGACATACCATCTCGCATGTGCTCTGCTCTGCACTGCACTGATCCACACTCGCTCACAACACTACACTACACTTCACACGTGATCATGTCTCTTCACCTGACATCATTCATTACACTCACCGCTCACTGTGATATCCGACAGTGAGATGCTCAACACCTGCGTCTAATGTCCAGTTGGCCGATGGGATGTCATGCAATGACAGTGACTCGAAGGCACATCGAGGTTGGGGTGGTGTGGGGGTTGTTGTTATTGTTGTTGTTGTTGTTGTTGTCGAAGTGAGTGGCATGCAATCGTGTGCAATGTGAATCAATGTGGTGTAGCCGACTGTAATCCGAATAAGTCAGTGTAGTTGGGATTGTCGTTGTCGTTGTCGTAGTTATTGTGTTGTTGTTGTTGTTGTTGTTGTTGGTGGTGGTGGTGGTGGTGGTGTTGGTGGTGGTAGTAGACGTTTTGTGCTAGAGTGTGTGTTTCTGTGTTTGTGCATGTATTTGTTGAAATCAGTGCGAGAATGCATGTTCAGTGGTTAATAATTATGTCCTAGTCCGGCACAAATATCTGCTGAGAATTTTCCCACCTGGTTTGATTGGCCTGTGAGACAATTAGATTTGATTGGCATTCGATGTGAGAACAGTTGTCTGAAGATGTGTTTGCTCGTTTGGGTTGATGTGAGTCAGTGTGAGTGTGTCTTTGTGTGTGTGTGTGTGTGTTTGCTAGATATATTTGCAAGTATGACCAGTGGATGGTTGTGGTGGGGAGGATGCACATGGCGACAGTGAGTGTTGTGCACATCAGTCGATGTTGAGGAAGGTCGAATCACATATCCATGTGACACGCTGATTTGGGAGAGTGGTTATCGCGGTTCGACGACGACAATTGTGGTTGTATATGGGATGGTGGATGCAGATTCTGTGAGTGTGTGTACGAGTTTCTCTGTGTCTGTGTCTGTGTGTGTCTGTGTGCGTGTGTGCGTGCCAGCGTGCGTGTGTTGGTGTGTGTGTGTGTGTGTGCGTGTATGGGTGCGTTTGTACTTCGAATGACTGGCTGTTTCGGATGTGGTATTTGTGGAGATTGTTGTGTTGTCAGTGTTGGCTGGAGGGTGGGTGCAGTCGACTGATGCGTGCATTGTTCAGGAAGGTGTTTGGGTTGTTTGCATGTGGTTGTGGTGTTAGTGTGTGAGTGTGTGTGTTTGTGTGTGTGCACGTGCATGTACGTATGCAGTGTACCTCAGTGTTCGGCTCAGGTGTGACAGTTGTGTCAGGAGAATTTGAGTGTCGGACAAAAGCCCACGACGTCAGGAGCAGGGTTCGAACCTGCGCGGGGAAACCCCATTGGATTTCAAGTCCAACGCCTTAACCACTCGGCCATCCTGACACGATGACGGCGCACACAACCAACACCCACTTCTACACACTCCAACAAAAACACTAACACACCCAGAAAACAATCAACCATCCAATCAATCAATCAGTCACTCACTCAACCAGTCAGTCAGTCAATCATGACACAGAAACGCTCACGCTCGCTCATTTATTTATACATGTATATATTTACATGCATGCACTGGTACATTCACACACAACTACATACACTGAATTCACAACACAACAATCGCCACACACAACAAATCATTCACCTGCATCCCCGATATCTCCACTCAACGCCAATTGACGAAATCATACCATAGTCATCGGTTGACATACCATCTCGCATGTGCTCTGCACTGCACTGATCCACACTCGCTCACAACACTACACTTCACACGTGATCATGTCTCTTCACCTGACATCATTCATTACACTCACCGCTCACTGTGATATCCGACAGTGAGATGCTCAACACCTGCGTCTAATGTCCAGTTGGCCGATGGGATGTCATGCAATGACAGTGACTCGAAGGCACATCGAGGTTGGGGTGGTGTGGGGGTTGTTGTTATTGTTGTTGTTGTTGTTGTTGTCGAAGTGAGTGGCATGCAATCGTGTGCAATGTGAATCAATGTGGTGTAGCCGACTGTAATCCGAATAAGTCAGTGTAGTTGGGATTGTCGTTGTCGTTGTCGTAGTTATTGTGTTGTTGTTGTTGTTGTTGTTGTTGTTGGTGGTGGTGGTGGTGGTGTTGGTGGTGGTAGTAGACGTTTTGTGCTAGAGTGTGTGTTTCTGTGTTTGTGCATGTATTTGTTGAAATCAGTGCGAGAATGCATGTTCAGTGGTTAATAATTATGTCCTAGTCCGGCACAAATATCTGCTGAGAATTTTCCCACCTGGTTTGATTGGCCTGTGAGACAATTAGATTTGATTGGCATTCGATGTGAGAACAGTTGTCTGAAGATGTGTTTGCTCGTTTGGGTTGATGTGAGTCAGTGTGAGTGTGTCTTTGTGTGTGTGTGTGTGTGTGTTTGCTAGATATATTTGCAAGTATGACCAGTGGATGGTTGTGGTGGGGAGGATGCACATGGCGACAGTGAGTGTTGTGCACATCAGTCGATGTTGAGGAAGGTCGAATCACATATCCATGTGACACGCTGATTTGGGAGAGTGGTTATCGCGGTTCGACGACGACAATTGTGGTTGTATATGGGATGGTGGATGCAGATTCTGTGAGTGTGTGTACGAGTTTCTCTGTGTCTGTGTCTGTGTGTGTCTGTGTGCGTGTGTGCGTGCCAGCGTGCGTGTGTTGGTGTGTGTGTGTGTGTGTGCGTGTATGGGTGCGTTTGTACTTCGAATGACTGGCTGTTTCGGATGTGGTATTTGTGGAGATTGTTGTGTTGTCAGTGTTGGCTGGAGGGTGGGTGCAGTCGACTGATGCGTGCATTGTTCAGGAAGGTGTTTGGGTTGTTTGCATGTGGTTGTGGTGTTAGTGTGTGAGTGTGTGTGTTTGTGTGTGTGCACGTGCATGTACGTATGCAGTGTACCTCAGTGTTCGGCTCAGGTGTGACAGTTGTGTCAGGAGAATTTGAGTGTCGGACAAAAGCCCACGACGTCAGGAGCAGGGTTCGAACCTGCGCGGGGAAACCCCATTGGATTTCAAGTCCAACGCCTTAACCACTCGGCCATCCTGACACGATGACGGCGCACACAACCAACACCCACTTCTACACACTCCAACAAAAACACTAACACACCCAGAAAACAATCAACCATCCAATCAATCAATCAGTCACTCACTCAACCAGTCAGTCAGTCAATCATGACACAGAAACGCTCACGCTCGCTCATTTATTTATACATGTATATATTTACATGCATGCACTGGTACATTCACACACAACTACATACACTGAATTCACAACACAACAATCGCCACACACAACAAATCATTCACCTGCATCCCCGATATCTCCACTCAACGCCAATTGACGAAATCATACCATAGTCATCGGTTGACATACCATCTCGCATGTGCTCTGCACTGCACTGATCCACACTCGCTCACAACACTACACTTCACACGTGATCATGTCTCTTCACCTGACATCATTCATTACACTCACCGCTCACTGTGATATCCGACAGTGAGATGCTCAACACCTGCGTCTAATGTCCAGTTGGCCGATGGGATGTCATGCAATGACAGTGACTCGAAGGCACATCGAGGTTGGGGTGGTGTGGGGGTTGTTGTTATTGTTGTTGTTGTTGTTGTTGTCGAAGTGAGTGGCATGCAATCGTGTGCAATGTGAATCAATGTGGTGTAGCCGACTGTAATCCGAATAAGTCAGTGTAGTTGGGATTGTCGTTGTCGTTGTCGTAGTTATTGTGTTGTTGTTGTTGTTGTTGTTGTTGTTGTTGGTGGTGGTGGTGGTGGTGGTGGTGGTAGTAGATGTTTTGTGCTAGAGTGTGTGTTTCTGTGTTTGTGCATGTATTTGTTGAAATCAGTGCGAGAATGCATGTTCAGTGGTTAATAATTATGTCCTAGTCCGGCACAAATATCTGCTGAGAATTTTCCCACCTGGTTTGATTGGCCTGTGAGACAATTAGATTTGATTGGCATTCGATGTGAGAACAGTTGTCTGAAGATGTGTTTGCTCGTTTGGGTTGATGTGAGTCAGTGTGAGTGTGTCATTGTGTGTGTGTGTGTGTGTGTTTGCTAGATATATTTGCAAGTATGACCAGTGGATGGTTGTGGTGGGGAGGATGCACATGGCGACAGTGAGTGTTGTGCACATCAGTCGATGTTGAGGAAGGTCGAATCACATATCCATGTGACACGCTGATTTGGGAGAGTGGTTATCGCGGTTCGACGACGACAATTGTGGTTGTATATGGGATGGTGGATGCAGATTCTGTGAGTGTGTGTACGAGTTTCTCTGTGTCTGTGTCTGTGTGTGTCTGTGTGCGTGTGTGCGTGCCAGCGTGCGTGTGTTGGTGTGTGTGTGTGTGTGCGTGTATGGGTGCGTTTGTACTTCGAATGACTGGCTGTTTCGGATGTGGTATTTGTGGAGATTGTTGTGTTGTCAGTGTTGGCTGGAGGGTGGGTGCAGTCGACTGATGCGTGCATTGTTCAGGAAGGTGTTTGGGTTGTTTGCATGTGGTTGTGGTGTTAGTGTGTGAGTGTGTGTGTTTGTGTGTGTGCACGTGCATGTACGTATGCAGTGTACCTCAGTGTTCGGCTCAGGTGTGACAGTTGTGTCAGGAGAATTTGAGTGTCGGACAAAAGCCCACGACGTCAGGAGCAGGGTTCGAACCTGCGCGGGGAAACCCCATTGGATTTCAAGTCCAACGCCTTAACCACTCGGCCATCCTGACACGATGACGGCGCACACAACCAACACCCACTTCTACACACTCCAACAAAAACACTAACACACCCAGAAAACAATCAACCATCCAATCAATCAATCAGTCACTCACTCAACCAGTCAGTCAGTCAATCATGACACAGAAACGCTCACGCTCGCTCATTTATTTATACATGTATATATTTACATGCATGCACTGGTACATTCACACACAACTACATACACTGAATTCACAACACAACAATCGCCACACACAACAAATCATTCACCTGCATCCCCGATATCTCCACTCAACGCCAATTGACGAAATCATACCATAGTCATCGGTTGACATACCATCTCGCATGTGCTCTGCTTGCACTGCACTGATCCACACTCGCTCACAACACTACACTACACTTCACACGTGATCATGTCTCTTCACCTGACATCATTCATTACACTCACCGCTCACTGTGATATCCGACAGTGAGATGCTCAACACCTGCGTCTAATGTCCAGTTGGCCGATGGGATGTCATGCAATGACAGTGACTCGAAGGCACATCGAGGTTGGGGTGGTGTGGGGGTTGTTGTTATTGTTGTTGTTGTTGTCGAAGTGAGTGGCATGCAATCGTGTGCAATGTGAATCAATGTGGTGTAGCCGACTGTAATCCGAATAAGTCAGTGTAGTTGGGATTGTCGTTGTCGTTGTCGTAGTTATTGTGTTGTTGTTGTTGTTGGTGGTGGTGGTGGTGGTGGTGGTGTTGGTGGTGGTAGTAGACGTTTTGTGCTAGAGTGTGTGTTTCTGTGTTTGTGCATGTATTTGTTGAAATCAGTGCGAGAATGCATGTTCAGTGGTTAATAATTATGTCCTAGTCCGGCACAAATATCTGCTGAGAATTTTCCCACCTGGTTTGATTGGCCTGTGAGACAATTAGATTTGATTGGCATTCGATGTGAGAACAGTTGTCTGAAGATGTGTTTGCTCGTTTGGGTTGATGTGAGTCAGTGTGTGTCTTTGTGTGTGTGTGTGTGTGTGTTTGCTAGATATATTTGCAAGTATGACCAGTGGATGGTTGTGGTGGGGAGGATGCACATGGCGACAGTGAGTGTTGTGCACATCAGTCGATGTTGAGGAAGGTCGAATCACATATCCATGTGACACGCTGATTTGGGAGAGTGGTTATCGCGGTTCGACGACGACAATTGTGGTTGTATATGGGATGGTGGATGCAGATTCTGTGAGTGTGTGTACGAGTTTCTCTGTGTCTGTGTCTGTGTGTGTCTGTGTGCGTGTGTGCGTGCCAGCGTGCGTGTGTTGGTGTGTGTGTGTGTGTGCGTGTATGGGTGCGTTTGTACTTCGAATGACTGGCTGTTTCGGATGTGGTATTTGTGGAGATTGTTGTGTTGTCAGTGTTGGCTGGAGGGTGGGTGCAGTCGACTGATGCGTGCATTGTTCAGGAAGGTGTTTGGGTTGTTTGCATGTGGTTGTGGTGTTAGTGTGTGAGTGTGTGTGTTTGTGTGTGTGCACGTGCATGTACGTATGCAGTGTACCTCAGTGTTCGGCTCAGGTGTGACAGTTGTGTCAGGAGAATTTGAGTGTCGGACAAAAGCCCACGACGTCAGGAGCAGGGTTCGAACCTGCGCGGGGAAACCCCATTGGATTTCAAGTCCAACGCCTTAACCACTCGGCCATCCTGACACGATGACGGCGCACACAACCAACACCCACTTCTACACACTCCAACAAAAACACTAACACACCCAGAAAACAATCAACCATCCAATCAATCAATCAGTCACTCACTCAACCAGTCAGTCAGTCAATCATGACACAGAAACGCTCACGCTCGCTCATTTATTTATACATGTATATATTTACATGCATGCACTGGTACATTCACACACAACTACATACACTGAATTCACAACACAACAATCGCCACACACAACAAATCATTCACCTGCATCCCCGATATCTCCACTCAACGCCAATTGACGAAATCATACCATAGTCATCGGTTGACATACCATCTCGCATGTGCTCTGCACTGCACTGATCCACACTCGCTCACAACACTACACTTCACACGTGATCATGTCTCTTCACCTGACATCATTCATTACACTCACCGCTCACTGTGATATCCGACAGTGAGATGCTCAACACCTGCGTCTAATGTCCAGTTGGCCGATGGGATGTCATGCAATGACAGTGACTCGAAGGCACATCGAGGTTGGGGTGGTGTGGGGGTTGTTGTTATTGTTGTTGTTGTTGTTGTCGAAGTGAGTGGCATGCAATCGTGTGCAATGTGAATCAATGTGGTGTAGCCGACTGTAATCCGAATAAGTCAGTGTAGTTGGGATTGTCGTTGTCGTTGTCGTAGTTATTGTGTTGTTGTTGTTGTTGTTGTTGTTGTTGGTGGTGGTGGTGGTGTTGGTGGTGGTAGTAGACGTTTTGTGCTAGAGTGTGTGTTTCTGTGTTTGTGCATGTATTTGTTGAAATCAGTGCGAGAATGCATGTTCAGTGGTTAATAATTATGTCCTAGTCCGGCACAAATATCTGCTGAGAATTTTCCCACCTGGTTTGATTGGCCTGTGAGACAATTAGATTTGATTGGCATTCGATGTGAGAACAGTTGTCTGAAGATGTGTTTGCTCGTTTGGGTTGATGTGAGTCAGTGTGAGTGTGTCATTGTGTGTGTGTGTGTGTGTGTTTGCTAGATATATTTGCAAGTATGACCAGTGGATGGTTGTGGTGGGGAGGATGCACATGGCGACAGTGAGTGTTGTGCACATCAGTCGATGTTGAGGAAGGTCGAATCACATATCCATGTGACACGCTGATTTGGGAGAGTGGTTATCGCGGTTCGACGACGACAATTGTGGTTGTATATGGGATGGTGGATGCAGATTCTGTGAGTGTGTGTACGAGTTTCTCTGTGTCTGTGTCTGTGTGTGTCTGTGTGCGTGTGTGCGTGCCAGCGTGCGTGTGTTGGTGTGTGTGTGTGTGTGCGTGTATGGGTGCGTTTGTACTTCGAATGACTGGCTGTTTCGGATGTGGTATTTGTGGAGATTGTTGTGTTGTCAGTGTTGGCTGGAGGGTGGGTGCAGTCGACTGACGCGTGCATTGTTCAGGAAGGTGTTTGGGTTGTTTGCATGTGGTTGTGGTGTTAGTGTGTGAGTGTGTGTGTTTGTGTGTGTGCACGTGCATGTACGTATGCAGTGTACCTCAGTGTTCGGCTCAGGTGTGACAGTTGTGTCAGGAGAATTTGAGTGTCGGACAAAAGCCCACGACGTCAGGAGCAGGGTTCGAACCTGCGCGGGGAAACCCCATTGGATTTCAAGTCCAACGCCTTAACCACTCGGCCATCCTGACACGATGACGGCGCACACAACCAACACCCACTTCTACACACTCCAACAAAAACACTAACACACCCAGAAAACAATCAACCATCCAATCAATCAATCAGTCACTCACTCAACCAGTCAGTCAGTCAATCATGACACAGAAACGCTCACGCTCGCTCATTTATTTATACATGTATATATTTACATGCATGCACTGGTACATTCACACACAACTACATACACTGAATTCACAACACAACAATCGCCACACACAACAAATCATTCACCTGCATCCCCGATATCTCCACTCAACGCCAATTGACGAAATCATACCATAGTCATCGGTTGACATACCATCTCGCATGTGCTCTGCTCTGCACTGCACTGATCCACACTCGCTCACAACACTACACTACACTTCACACGTGATCATGTCTCTTCACCTGACATCATTCATTACACTCACCGCTCACTGTGATATCCGACAGTGAGATGCTCAACACCTGCGTCTAATGTCCAGTTGGCCGATGGGATGTCATGCAATGACAGTGACTCGAAGGCACATCGAGGTTGGGGTGGTGTGGGGGTTGTTGTTATTGTTGTTGTTGTTGTTGTTGTTGTTGTCGAAGTGAGTGGCATGCAATCGTGTGCAATGTGAATCAATGTGGTGTAGCCGACTGTAATCCGAATAAGTCAGTGTAGTTGGGATTGTCGTTGTCGTTGTCGTAGTTATTGTGTTGTTGTTGTTGTTGTTGTTGTTGGTGGTGGTGGTGGTGGTGTTGGTGGTGGTAGTAGACGTTTTGTGCTAGAGTGTGTGTTTCTGTGTTTGTGCATGTATTTGTTGAAATCAGTGCGAGAATGCATGTTCAGTGGTTAATAATTATGTCCTAGTCCGGCACAAATATCTGCTGAGAATTTTCCCACCTGGTTTGATTGGCCTGTGAGACAATTAGATTTGATTGGCATTCGATGTGAGAACAGTTGTCTGAAGATGTGTTTGCTCGTTTGGGTTGATGTGAGTCAGTGTGAGTGTGTCTTTGTGTGTGTGTGTGTGTGTTTGCTAGATATATTTGCAAGTATGACCAGTGGATGGTTGTGGTGGGGAGGATGCACATGGCGACAGTGAGTGTTGTGCACATCAGTCGATGTTGAGGAAGGTCGAATCACATATCCATGTGACACGCTGATTTGGGAGAGTGGTTATCGCGGTTCGACGACGACAATTGTGGTTGTATATGGGATGGTGGATGCAGATTCTGTGAGTGTGTGTACGAGTTTCTCTGTGTCTGTGTCTGTGTGTGTCTGTGTGCGTGTGTGCGTGCCAGCGTGCGTGTGTTGGTGTGTGTGTGTGTGTGCGTGTATGGGTGCGTTTGTACTTCGAATGACTGGCTGTTTCGGATGTGGTATTTGTGGAGATTGTTGTGTTGTCAGTGTTGGCTGGAGGGTGGGTGCAGTCGACTGATGCGTGCATTGTTCAGGAAGGTGTTTGGGTTGTTTGCATGTGGTTGTGGTGTTAGTGTGTGAGTGTGTGTGTTTGTGTGTGTGCACGTGCATGTACGTATGCAGTGTACCTCAGTGTTCGGCTCAGGTGTGACAGTTGTGTCAGGAGAATTTGAGTGTCGGACAAAAGCCCACGACGTCAGGAGCAGGGTTCGAACCTGCGCGGGGAAACCCCATTGGATTTCAAGTCCAACGCCTTAACCACTCGGCCATCCTGACACGATGACGGCGCACACAACCAACACCCACTTCTACACACTCCAACAAAAACACTAACACACCCAGAAAACAATCAACCATCCAATCAATCAATCAGTCACTCACTCAACCAGTCAGTCAGTCAATCATGACACAGAAACGCTCACGCTCGCTCATTTATTTATACATGTATATATTTACATGCATGCACTGGTACATTCACACACAACTACATACACTGAATTCACAACACAACAATCGCCACACACAACAAATCATTCACCTGCATCCCCGATATCTCCACTCAACGCCAATTGACGAAATCATACCATAGTCATCGGTTGACATACCATCTCGCATGTGCTCTGCTCTGCACTGCACTGATCCACACTCGCTCACAACACTACACTACACTTCACACGTGATCATGTCTCTTCACCTGACATCATTCATTACACTCACCGCTCACTGTGATATCCGACAGTGAGATGCTCAACACCTGCGTCTAATGTCCAGTTGGCCGATGGGATGTCATGCAATGACAGTGACTCGAAGGCACATCGAGGTTGGGGTGGTGTGGGGGTTGTTGTTATTGTTGTTGTTGTTGTTGTTGTTGTTGTTGTTGTTGTCGAAGTGAGTGGCATGCAATCGTGTGCAATGTGAATCAATGTGGTGTAGCCGACTGTAATCCGAATAAGTCAGTGTAGTTGGGATTGTCGTTGTCGTTGTCGTAGTTATTGTGTTGTTGTTGTTGTTGGTGGTGGTGGTGGTGGTGGTGGTGGTGTTGGTGGTGGTAGTAGACGTTTTGTGCTAGAGTGTGTGTTTCTGTGTTTGTGCATGTATTTGTTGAAATCAGTGCGAGAATGCATGTTCAGTGGTTAATAATTATGTCCTAGTCCGGCACAAATATCTGCTGAGAATTTTCCCACCTGGTTTGATTGGCCTGTGAGACAATTAGATTTGATTGGCATTCGATGTGAGAACAGTTGTCTGAAGATGTGTTTGCTCGTTTGGGTTGATGTGAGTCAGTGTGAGTGTGTCTTTGTGTGTGTGTGTGTGTGTTTGCTAGATATATTTGCAAGTATGACCAGTGGATGGTTGTGGTGGGGAGGATGCACATGGCGACAGTGAGTGTTGTGCACATCAGTCGATGTTGAGGAAGGTCGAATCACATATCCATGTGACACGCTGATTTGGGAGAGTGGTTATCGCGGTTCGACGACGACAATTGTGGTTGTATATGGGATGGTGGATGCAGATTCTGTGAGTGTGTGTACGAGTTTCTCTGTGTCTGTGTCTGTGTGTGTCTGTGTGCGTGTGTGCGTGCCAGCGTGCGTGTGTTGGCGTGTGTGTGTGTGTGTGCGTGTATGGGTGCGTTTGTACTTCGAATGACTGGCTGTTTCGGATGTGGTATTTGTGGAGATTGTTGTGTTGTCAGTGTTGGCTGGAGGGTGGTG
>OX235273.1:96870677-96921337 GCA_944472155.2 Trichobilharzia szidati
CAGTCCATAATGAAAGTCTCCGTTTTAGAAGTATCTTCCATTATTTCACGAAATGAGTCCAAAATCCAAAACTACATCACGTTTGAATTCCTTTCGAGTCCAAGCAAGTGAAACTGGTCGCCCACGACCAAAATTATCAGTCACAACTAATTGGAACAAAGAATACCTGCATATTGACTAATGAATTGGTAAACTTACTTCCCTTTATTTGTATTATATGTAGAGTCGATACCAACAACCTCCGGGAACTGTTTATGCAACTCAATTTGCTCATAAATTGAAAAACGGACTTGTTAGTGAATTCCTGATCGGTTCATCTGAATGATACTCCATTAACTTCCCACGGGATTTCAGCAATTGAAAAATGTCACTACGGCTTGACATACCTTAAGTAATTAACAATTACGTCAACGTTACCTTTAACTGCGGCTTTCAGATTTTTAACGTCATTACGAGTTATGTCCTTGTATAACTTTTCCTTAACATGCATCATTATTTCATCGGGTGAGTGGGATTACTGAAGAAGTGGTTCCCCGTTTTCTTTGTCTCCCACTGTTAGTCGTCTAGACCATGGGTCATTCTGCATGTACACCCTGCTGCATGGATGCTTATGCACAATTTTGTGAGAAGTAATTATGTATCCACTACAATGCAAAACCACGCGAAATGAAGACGGACAATTGCAACATTTAGACCTTAAATATTCATAATATCATAGTATACTTCTTCTTACAACTTGTTTCTCAATTTCAAGCCAGCTTTTCCACGATACACTCCAAAAGTGCATTTAAAACCAACGTAAGCGTACTTAAATCTGTCATCCACTATTGTTTTGCTATAAATATGAACATAGTGAGTGCAGGACAAATACATTGTTAGCATTAAATGACTTCTTCACTTTTTGAAATCCCCCCAATGATTCCTCAAATTCCTCCCAGCTGAAGAAACGCCTTCCAAGCATTAATTCACCAAAAATTCCACTTACGTCTGCGCTGCTTTCACTCGCATTGACTATCTGCAATGAAGGGGTATCTTTCCCGAAAGCGGGACAGAAACATCTCCCAATTCATCATGGGACTGTCAATAGAGAAGTCACACCACATTCTATACATATATTCATCTAAATGACTATAAATGAGATCCATTTATAGCCCGTATCCTACTTTACAATCGATCCCAAAATCCTTCAATTGAATTCGTATGAGTCCCAGTAACAGGATCCACGAAATCATTTGAGTGGTTCACTCTATGGTGAATGTAACCCAGAGATGACAATGAATCATAGCCTTTCCACTCGTCCGTATGCACAATTGATCCCCTTTTGACAAGTCGAGTTATAATAGGTATCAAAGTGCTCGCCTTCCTGTCTCCTATTCTTTCAACAAACCCTTTTCGAAGGGAAGTGTCGTATAAACCTATGACCCAAATGTTGTTCGCTCTTTGACGACCACGGTTGTATATCTTCTTCACCAACACTGTCTCGTCTACATGCACAACTACATCCTCCCCGCCCAACAACGAAGTAATCTCCATTTCCCAAGATGCAATATCTCTACAATGCTGGTACCATTGGACTGTTGAGACGAGGCTGTTCTTCGTCTCGGCAGCTGCAGCTCTCACTGGCTGTTTCAATACCCAGGTGTTGCAGATATACAAAATCTGGGTTAGGGAGAGATGCGACCTAGCAAACAAAGTTCCTACGAAATATTAAAATTAGCAGCTTACCCTCTCTAGTACTAACTCGCTTCCAGCATATTCCACAACGATGGACAAATCCATCAGTTGACCTGATATATAGCCCTTTAGAGTCATTACACCACCACACGAACAACTTCTCTCCTTTCGAAGCAAACCTAAGTCCAGGCAATACTGAAAGACACTATCCTCCTCGAATTGCAAACGTAAGCTTGTATAGCACACAGACCACAAGCACGACGGACGATGGGAGAAGGAAAGGACGGCGGGGAAGATACGTTTATTTCAAGCAAAACGAGGCTTGAATAGCCCGGGATACACAGAATTGCTTCACTAAACTACACCATAGGTAAGGCTACTTGGTAGTTCTTATATATTGCCATAATTTTTTATTCAATTTTGCTATATTTACTCTAGTTGGTTCCGTTTCTGGGTGCAGTCGTTTTTCCGAGTTCTAATCCTTCTGATGTTTTTTCTCGTTCCGAAGAATCAGCAGCAGTTTTATTTTCATTTTTTTATTTCAGCTCAAACTTCCCGCTAGACCTATTGGCTTCAATGTCGTCTCGTAGTTCACACAATTGGGGAATTACGAATAGTATAATATTTTTCGCTACACAATTTCTTAAAACAAAAAAATAAAATGACTAAAAAAACATTATGTAAAAAAATGTCTAAAATTAAAATTAAAAAAACTTCCACTGTAAAGTTAAACGGACCGTTACATATTTCGGCACATAAATGCGTCACTTCTATGCTGTACATTTTAATCCGCTCTGTCTATTTTCACAGACTTCACTATGTTCACTGGGGTTATGCCATGCTGAAACTTATTTATTTTGCGAACTGTATTTGTAATCACTTTGCATCACTTTACTTACACAGCTCGCAACATGTTTGAAAAATTGTGATTGTAACTACTCATAGCTATTGGTTATATTCACAATTCTCTGCAAATTTTCTAAGTTTGCACAGTGTTAGCAATTTCCGTTGTTTTATTTCAATTTAACGTATCACTTCCATGTGACACTAGTTTTCCTCGCGTTTATTCCGCCCAAGCTTTCGTAACACCTTTACGCCGATTTTGAAATCTTAACCTCTTTTTCCATTCTTTTGTGTTGCTTTTACATTGTTCCTCCTAATACGCTGGTATATTTATTGCCTTTAGTATCGCTGCTAGTTTTACTGAAGCGGAGGAGTGGAGCATTAATCCAGGACGAAACTTGGACATAATGAGTCACCTTTCCGCTATGACAACCTGGGCAATGGAGGTATTCCATCAAACCTCCCCATAAGTAAGCCCGTAACAGTACGCAGTTGAAAAAAATAAATAAAAAATACAGTATTAAAAAATCAAAACAAAAATTAAAAAAAGATGTAAAAAAAGTTATTTTTTTAAAAAAGACAAAAAAAAGAACCGAACACAACTTTTAAGCATGCAATCGCACCCAGGCACCAGCGTCATTTCTCCTTATATTCCGTCTTACTCCACTAATCATGTACATAGTTCCTCTTAATTGCCTTGACTTTTTCTTCTTTCCTTTCGCAATTGTTTTTTATTACTATCTTCAAACTTCCTCGTTCATTCACTGTCATTGTTCAAAGCCTCGCTACTTTTGTATACCGAAGCTTGCTGTTTTCCCACCAACCTTCTAACCTGTAGTGTACAATGAACCTTTGGATTTTCGTTTGAACTCACTCACCCACTTTTGCCACTGCTTCATCGTTTTGGTTTGTGACTCTCCTGTACATTTTTGGTTCGCTCTTGTTGTGCTTTCATTCAGCGCACTCTCCGAGCCTACCACAGTCAAGGCAGAAGATAAATGGTATAACCTCTTATTTTATCAAATTTCATATCTCATTTGTGTAAAATATAACTCTGTTCCGGACACACTTGTCATCTCAATTTTTTTTACCTTGATTGCGTTCGTCAGTACTTGCACGTTAGGCAGAGTACAGCTAAGGTCATTAAGAGGTGAAGAAGTTTCGTGGGAGTGGTTATTTTGAGGTCTACATTAAGCCAAGTCTAGGTCCCATAGAGGGATGATAAAGAAAGTCGTTTCAGTTCATTTCGAATAGATAAATATTACAAGAAGTTATTCTTCAATTACCACTCTTTGCATTTTCAATTTCTATCGACAACTGTTGAGTATTTCCTGAAAATATGGGGTAAATTTCAAAAGTCTGCAGGTGAAAATGACTGACTTCTGGGGTAGTTTTAGGGAAAATGGTCGTGTTTTCTTGTTATCTTCTATTTCGACGGCAATTCCAAACTGTTGATATTACCAATGGATTTTTCCTCCTCTTGGGATGAGGAGGAGAGATCACGGTAAATACAGCAGCATGCAACCAGAGAGTTAGTATAGTAAATAGACAATTGTGAAGAATGAATAGACGAAGCCGAATAGAGACATGTATATTTCAGTGATGCAAAAAAGTTATTAAAACAAAGATTTTGATTAGAACAAAAGATACACACAATATGTCATTTTTTACATTTGACCAGAAGCGCACAAAATCATTGATCTGAACTCTACAAATGATTCAATGAGAATTATAATTATTCACTTGAAATCTACTCGATGCGGAAGTATCGTTGAGTCTGAAAGCTAATCATAAAATCCACGGATCTAAAATAAAAAATTATGCCATAGTGAATTATGAAGTTGTATCGGTGGCCCAGGGGTTAGGAATCTCGCTGACCATGCACATAATTCTGGGTTCGATCCGCTGTTAACAATGGTTGGCCTGCAAAATTTGGGCTACCGATATCGCATGCTGAAAATGCGGTGTTGAATCAAGCTATAATCATATATATTGGAACGACATTTCATACAAAATTAAGCTGATGCAAAATGTAGGTAATTCTGCGCTAATAGCTGAGGGCTAATATTAAGAAGGGAAATAAACCCTGAAATTTGCAGCTTCTTTTAGCTTCGGTTCACAGATGCTTTGCTTAACAAAATTTACTTAAAATAAGTATTATAGTAATAACAACAACAGATGTTTGATAGGTCCAAAAATTTTTCGGTGACATAATGTATTCATTGTCTTTGAAATAATTACTAAATTTATTATGGAAATTTAAGCCATCATTATGCCAACCCATCTCAATTATTTAACTCACTGAAATTCGTATATCGTTATTAGAAGACGGAGGTTATCTGAAATATGTGATGTATTTGCGCCATATCTTTTGGACAGTCTGATCACACATTTACTTGTCAATTCGATATATATGGAAAAAAATTGAGGGCAATTAAATTAAACAGAGTGACAAAAAAGATTTAAGAATAATTAACACAACGTTTGGTAATCAAATCAAATAAGGATTACCAAGGTAGGTTAAGAGTAATAATAAACCGTTTTCGAACACACAGAGGGGAGGGGGGGGGTGCTCAAGTCTATGAATAGCTGCTATAGCCTCAGCGTATTTCAAATTCACATCAATTTAATATAATTATTCCAGGGATGATGTATGTATAATTGAAGCCTGCTTTATTCACTTTTGAATTTAGATCCTGCGTTGAATCATTCACCTCTTTTAACCCTGATATTAAAAGTTCAAAAAACTTCACAATGAAATCTGGTGTTATTGAGATAACATAAAAATATTAAAACAGATTGTTCCCTTAAACTATATTTCGATAAATTGTCTTAATTAAATGCCATGAAATTATTTCCCGTAATTATTATTATTATATCCTTTAATTCCTAGAGGAACATAAGGCTTCAGCCGTGCGTCTCCATTGAGTTCGGTTCTCTGCTAGAGTCTTTACCTGTCTCCAAGTCTGCCCACACGTTTTCATCTCCTCTTCACATGACCTCCTCCAAGTCACCCTTGCACTGACGACCAACTCGCCGCTTCCCTTTCGGGTTCCACTCGAGCAATGGCTTGTCTAGTGATGTCACTTGATGGTTTCCTCAGAGTATGGCCAATCCATCTCCATTTCCTTCTGCCTATTTGTTTCACAATCGGTTCCTGGTTGGTTCGCTCCCAGAGATCCCTGTTGCTGATCTTTTCTGACTGGCCAACTGATCTTGAGTATTGAGGGAAGGCAGTTGTTGATGAAGGTCTGTAGCTTGTTTGAGCTGCTCTTTGTGACACGCCAAGTCTCTGATCGTATAGTAGCAGTGACTGACTTCACATTGTAGTTGAAAATCCGGATCTTATTTTTGATGCTGAGTGTTGTTGACCTCCACACAGACTTTCTGTCTGTCTGTCTGGATTCAACATAGAACTTGGCACCGAAGTGCAGCAGTTCGAGTTGCCACGTTCCGAATAGCACACAAAGGTAGACAAGAAGATGAGTGAAGAGAATCAACAGAGTTTTGACAAGTATAAGAGTGAAACAGAATGAGTAATGGTAGAAAGGAGTATGAAGGTTAAAGAGACTGAATACATCTGCGCCATTGACAACGATTTTGAGCCATGTCACCTATTGTCTCCAGCCATTGATTCTTAGAGTCCCGAGGGCCCCAACCCGGAAGTCTGCATCTCCCTACCTGACTCAGTTTAACTGTCAAGGATTTCATGGACTGATGCCACACAGACTTTAGAGTAGTGAAAGCTTGTCTTGCTTTTCCGATTCTTGCTTTGATATCCTCGTCACTTCTGTCCGCCTGTAGTTGAAACGATGCTTCCAAGGTAGGTAAAAGAGGTTGTTTCTTTCAGGTTCCTCCCATTTTTGCTGATTGTTGTCTGTTGTTGTTGTTGCTGTTGGTGGTGTTGCCCAGGAATCTTCATCACCTCTGTTTTCCCTATATTCACCTGAAGTGCTATCTTCTCTGGATGCTTCTTCTGCCAACTTGTTGCTTTTCACTTGCATATCTTCCAGTTTGTGGGAAATCAGGCATATATCATCGGCGAAGTCCAGATCCTCCAAGTTTTTTGTGTGAGTCCATTTTATGCCTGTTTCCTCATTTCCCACTGTTTGTCGCATTATCCAGTCTACTGCAATCAAGAAAATCCTTGGTGATAGTAGGCATCCAGCTTGTCTTACTCCTGTCCTCACTTCGAAGGGTTCCGTAAGTTTCCCGTTGTGGATTACTTTGCATGTAGCATTGTCGTACAATACTAGTCAAGTAATATTAATAAAAATTATTATTATTACTAGACTAGTACCACAGAGATTTAATAAACATTCATAGTAATCAGCCTTTGTATTTCTTTAAATTGTACCGCAAAGAGGAATCTTCCATCACTTATCTTATCGATGAATACACGTTTTTCAAGTTCTGACTTATAAGTAGAAACATTTCATCACTAATTATCAATTCGGTTCCACTGTACTATGTAAAGACTTCTGGAGAAGATATTAACGCCCCATATGACCACACCAAGTTATGTATCTTGGTCAAGAACGATTATATGATTAACCCATTGGTTTCAAACCTATGCGCAATTATGTTTATAGTAGAATTGCACCACTTATATAGGTTTCTTGTTATGATGTCACTTTTCGATATTTTGAGTATATAAATTTAAGCTTCTACTAGTTTATACAGCTTGCAAATCTATACATCAGTCGAATGTTAACAAAATAGTTTCATATCTACCCTGGTCTGCATGCTTGAATTATCTAACCTGTGTTAAAATGTGGTGTTCTATTATTGCAATTAAGTCAATCCTAATCTGAATTTATTTTCACTCGTAAGTGAACCGAATAGGGTTAACAGGAAATGTTGTATTGTGTGCATTGTTACTGAACTAATAATTTATCTGTTAAAATACCGAGATACGGCTAGTTCAGCACGAATAAGACTATTTTTCATTGTCATGCCTAAATGTGCTCATAGAAAACTTATAGAAGCGCGTACTTATCAGTACGGAGTATTTAATATTTGTCCATAGGACAGTAAGCCTTCACAAGCATAATTCCAGATATCGCTACGACAATTTTTCGTCCTGCGTATATTAATAATTCTTACTATTTGTGCTGTCCAAAATACATACTGTAAAAGCTTTTATTTCAGTAGAATGGTGAATGTCATATCTTTGTTATTTTAGTAATCTGAAATCATAGATGCAGTAAGGTTATCCCAGAAATGACTTGTGAAAATTGTAGAAAAAGTAAATTAATCAGACAGACGTATAAAAAGAATGAATGCATCATAGGTTAAATAGCTTTATAGTAATTCTAATGTTGCCTATATTGAATAATAATATCATGTAGACACTACCTTTTTTCCAAAAGGTATAGATGCTTTTCAATAAAATGTGTCAATATCAGCGTAAAATCTAACAGTTCATCCTTGGTAAGGGAAACGACAGAAGAAAGTATTCCAATTTTTCTATAAATTGGTCTTCTGCTGAAATTTCAAATCAGAACTTACAAGATTCTCTCAACTTTTTAACGAGATTTCTCATGGTTATTGGGCATTTTCTCATATTCATCTGATAATTATGTTACCGCAATCTTTTTCAACCTCTACTTCTATAACCTGGCATACATAACCGTGAATTCAGAAAGCTTATTTATATAGTTACATATTTTAATTGAATTTTAGATTTTCCTGTCGACTGATTGGACCAAAGTGCTCGGTGGAACATCACTCACTGGGAAATGCAGGTAAATCCAGTGACGAGTCCCAAATAGGACGAAATGCGCATCCTGCATTCCACTGCTAGTCACCATCCACTAATTAAATTCTAAAGTTACATATGTTCTTCTTCTTATTATTATTGTTCCCTTGGGTTCCTAGTGGAACATAGGGCTTCAGCTGCACGCCTCCACTTGCTTCTGTCTTGTGCTGTACTTTTCACTTGCATCCATGTTAATCCATACTGTTTCAGTTCCTCATCACACGATCTCTTCCATGTTACCCTTGGACGTCCCACTCGCCGCTTCCCTTTCGGGTTCCACTCGAGGGCCTGACGCGCGATGTCACCCAACGGCCTCCTCAGCCATCGTCCAATCCATCTCCACTTTCTCCTGCATATTTGTTGGGCGATTGGTTCCTGTTTCGTTTGTTCCCATAATTTCTTGTTTGTGATCCTTTCCGGCCATCTGATCTTCAGTATAGAACGAAGGCAGTTGTTGATAAAGGTCTGCAGCCTGTTGAAAATATTCTTGGTGACCCGCCAAGTTTCTGGTCCGTATAGCAAAACTGACTGACTTGACGTTTGTATTGAAAATCCGTATTTTGTTGTTGATGCTGAGTGACGAAGATTTCCAGATTGGTTTCAGGTTGATGAATGTGTTTCTCGCCTTACCGATTCTCTATTTGACATCCTCGTCCGTTCCTCCTGTGGTTGAGACAATGCTCCCTAGATAAGTGAAAGAAGTAACCTCTTTCAAATCCTTCCTGTTGATGGTGATTGGCGCTGGATGTTGCTGTTGTTGTTGTTGGTTGGTTATTTTCATAACCTCCGTCTTTTCTATGTTCACCTGGAGTCCTGTTTTTGCTGCTTCTTCGACGAGTTTGTCGGTTTTCGCTTGTAAGTCTTCGATTTTGTGTGCCATCAAACATAAATCATCAACGCGCGAAATCCAGGTCTTCTAGGTTCTTCACGCCCGTCCAGGATATCCCTGTCTTCTCGTTTCCCAGTGTCTGACGCATAATCCAGTCCACCACAATTAGGGATATCATTGGTGATAATAAGCACCCTTGTCTGACTCCTGTGTTTACTTTAAACGCCTCACTGAGTTTTCCGCTGTGGATCACTTGACATGTGCCGTTGTCGTACAGCTGTTGAATAAGGTTGATGAATATTTGGGGTACGCCGTAGTACTCGAGTAGTTTCCAAATTACTTCGTGGTCAACGCTGTCGAAGGCCTTCTCAAAGTTTATGAAGTTGAGGTAGAGATTTGATTGCCATTCCATGCTTTGTTCGATGATAATGCGTAGAGTTGCAATTTGGTCAGCACATGATTTGCCTTTCCTGAATCCAGCTTGTTCTGGTCGGAGTTCTGTATCCAACGCGTCCTTTATTCTCTCCAGGATGATGCGACTCAGGATTTTACTTGGCGTCGACAGGAGCATGATTCCTCGCCAGATCTTGCAGAGTCCTAAGTCGCCCTTCTTTGGTAGTTTCACCAGGTAACCTTTCCTCCAGTCAGTAGGCACATTTCCCTCCTTCCAGACTTTTTGCAATAATGGAGTCAGCATATCTGCTGTCGTCTCTGGAGGTGGGTATTCCACCTGGTCCGGCTGCTTTTCCAGCTTTCAGAAGCTTGATTGCATTCAAGACTTCAGCTTTCGTTGGAGGATTGGTGTCAACTTGCAGTTGTGTACGTGCTGTTGTTGGTATTTCTGGACGGGTTGCAGGTGGTGGTCAGTTCAAGAGTCCTTTGAAGTGGTCCGCCCATTGTTTAATCTGTCTTTCTTCTTTGGTAATTGGGTTCCCTTGGCTGTCTTTTATAGGTTTCACTTGTGTTGATCTCTTCTCGGATAGAGTCTTGGTTATCTGATATAGTGTCCTCAGGTCCCTTTTGCCTGCTGCCTTCTCAGCTTCAGTAGCCAGGTTGTCGTAGAATTGTCTTTTGTCCTTCCTAGCAGTCTTTCTTTCCAGCGCTGTGTAAGTTGAGCTCAACGTCTCTTTCTCTTGTCCATCTTTGCATTGAATCATTTTCTCTTTCACCATTCTCCTCTCCTCTATTAGCTTCCAAGTGTCCGTTGAGAGCCATTCCTTGTTGTTTCTTCTTCTTCTTCTTGTTTCTTCTTTCTTCCTAAAACCGTTGAACACGTTTCGTTGAAAATTACCTTCAGAGAGTTCCAATGGTATTCCACGGGTGATTCCTCAGTGGTTCCACGTAGTGTTTCCTGCTTTGCTCTGACCGTTGCAGTGAAAATGTCCTGTGTGATTGTGTCCTTCAGTTTTTGAGTGTTGAACTTGCATTGTGGCCTATCCTCAGGTATCCTCGGGGCTTTCAGCTTCACCTTGAAAGTCCCTTGTACTAGATAGTGGTCTGAACCCACATCTGCTCCTCTCCTCGATCTTGTGTCCAGTAGGCGCCGTCTCCACTTCCTTGAGATTGAAATGAAGTCTATCTGGTTTTTGGTGTGTCCATCTGTTGAAATCCATGTTGCCTTGTGTATATCCTTGTGTTTGAACACACTGCCACCAATCACCAAATCATTGAAGGCGCAGAAGTCTGAGAAGAGTTCACCATTTTCGTTCATTTCACCGAGGGCCTCGCGACCCATGGTGAGTTCTCTTCCTGTATTGTCTCCTCCCAGTTTCGCATTCATGTCGCCCATCAGGATTTTGGTCTCGCTCTTTGGGACGTTGTCCATTACTGTTTGTAGTTGACTGTAGAAATCCTCCTTCTTCTCTTGTTCTGAGATGTTTGTAGGCGCGTAGCATTGAATGATTGTAACCTTCCTTCCTTTTGAGTTGAACCTGGTTGTCATTATCCTGGAGGAGATTGGTTCCCACTGCATGAGAGCTTTAGCCGCTATTGGTGACATCATGATGGCTACTCCCTCGGTGTGCTCGTGATCGTCCTCTGGGTGACCGGAGTAGATTATTGTCTCTCCAGTTGGTAGTTGGCACCTTCCGCATCCGTTCCATCTGCTCTCGCAGATTCCCAACACTTCTATTTTATATCCTCTCATTTCTGCGGCTATCTGGGCAGCCTTTCCAGTTTCGTACATTGCACGAATATTCCACGTCCCCATCCTTATTTTTGCTTTCATCGAAAGAAGGCACATCGGCTGACTGGCTTCCCGAAGGCTTTCACCAGCCTACGTCATTTCACTTCCCCGATTCCAGCGAAAAGTAAGGTTACTGTTTGTATTTTTAGAATTTTTAATATATTTGTGCGTTGAAGTTTTAGTAGCAATTTGGTTAAGTTTTGGGGGTGGAGTTGCTAGCACCACACCCCAACCCTCCCTCTTTATTCGGGCTTGGGACCGGCTAGAATACTAGTGGCCTAGTAATCTAGGCGAGTTTACATATGTTCTTAGATTGTTTCAACTAATCTTGAGGATACAGTGTTTCTCTTTAATGAAATCATTACTGACTACATAATTTTCTTTTGAGAAGATTGCTTTAAAAACACATTAAATTTTATGATACCCCAATAATTTGCATAGTTTTAATTATTTTGCTAAATATAGCTAAAAACATACATTAGTGAAATACTTTTCGTAGCCCAATCTTATTACTTTTGGTATCAGTCACAATAGGAGTTTGATTTAATCTATTTGAAAGCTCGGCTTATGTTCGGAAGCAAAAAATTAGGTGTTATTACTTAACATATCAAGCCACTTTCCATACACAAAAGCATTTTGAAAGGCTAACGATTTGATTTCCTTTCATCAAGGTCATTCGTGGAACCTCCATTATGATATTTATTATTTATATTTGCTGAAAATGCTTCGGTACATTCAAAAGAAATGCTGAATTCTTACTTAACAGAAACTTTTGTGATTTATTTATTTTATTTTTTTTTTTGATTACAGCTTGATTCCACACCGTATTTTTGGTACAGGTATGGAATTTTCAGCATGGATATCGGTAGCCCAAATTTTGCAGGCCGACCATTGATATCGGGTGTGCGTCGGCAGGGGATCGAACCCCGGACCATGTGCATGGTTGGCGAGGGTCCTAACCGCTGTGCCACCGACGCGACCATAATAAAATACAGAAAAAATACATAAGTGTACCGTAGTATTTCAATGTCTACTTGCCTTTATCCCTGTTTATATTCCCGGGAATGTTCAGTTGCAGATAATGAGGAAGAAGAGGTCTCTTAGGATAGCATGAGTTAGACAGACTTCTAGAGGAATCCTTTTCCAACAGAATAGCCACTTTAAAAATCTTTAAGTTAAATTATGTTTGTAGGGGACTTAACAATGAGCTCGACAAATGTGAGAAATATCAGAATAAAAATCTAAGTTTAATGAAAGAATATTGAGACAGCATATTATAGACAGACAGATAAAGGATTTATAAAAGTTAATGGTTGCTTGAAAATACAGTCCAATACTACAAACCAATAATATAATGCACAGATCCAGTTCAATGTTGGGGTCGTGTCCACTGGTATTTGTTTACTGGTTGTTGAAGAGTCTTTGGCTGAGAACGAGATGTTCCTTTAAGTTCCACAGAATATAACACGATGACTAAAGGAGTAAGCAGACAGTATGAACTGGTGAGAAGATGAACCAACGGACAGCACGATAATATTTTCATTCGAACGTGAAAGTTATTTATAATTGACAAAGAAGTCAACTAAACAAAAGTTATGTAAATTGTGTCCATTTGTAACATTTGGCAAAAATTGTACAGATTCATTGTTCAGTACTCCACATATTAATGTGCACTGAGAAGACAGAACAGTGTTGATATAAAGAACAGAATTCTCCGAAATCGTGTCTTTTTAGGGACAGAAACTACCAGATCAAACCAGTGGTATTCAACAGTGATAGGTTCAAATTAAAATAATGGAAAAGATTTCTAGCCCATATGGATGATATTGAATTAGTTTTTTTCTCTGAGCTAGTTCATTTAATTGCGAAGCTCTCATCGTCCTTCTAGACAACATCTTCAGTGCAGGTTTTAGCATAAAATGGACTTATTTAAATTCTACATGAATGATGAAACTGTATCTACTGGCAACCAGTCATGACTGGTTGTTTATTTACATCTCTATTGACCATTTTTATTGACTTGGAATTCTAACTTCCTTGTCATGTGATTTACTTCTTATTAGTTGGTAAACTTGGTCTATAATAGTGTTTGTTGATTGCTAATTTACCTGAATACCGGGCTTCTAGGAATTCCCTAGCATTTCTGGTGTTTCCTCTGTTTAAAATTTCTACATTATCCCAGTCAAAGGTGGTGTCCGTAACTATCTATATGCACTGATATGAAAGAATATATATCGTGCTTTAAAAAGGCATGATATAACTAGGGGAGCATAGTGCACGAAATTGGACAGAAAGTTGGCGAAGAACATGTTAATTCTATTTTCATTCTATGCTATTTATATAAACTGAAGGCATATAATCGTATAATTAAAAATATTTTTGTATTGCATTGTAATACAATATTAATATGGTGTACGTCAAAAGAATCTCTTCCATAACCTTTACTTCTATTTCCATCTTCTGTACAAATGAAAAATTAAATTTCTTACCTCATAAATACAAAAAGTATGAAATTTGTTTATTATTAAACTTACTAAGTACTTCTATAAACTTATTCACTGTTCAGCCATCTATTTTTCTCCAAATTCTATTGTTGATTTACTGCAGAGATTTTTAAATACACAATCAAATGTCCATGATAATGTGGTGCTGTGATACAGACAATGGGGTTCCAACGGAATATTATTCTCACAGTAAGAGTCATTGTATTTGTTGGTGTTAACGTCTGAATATTATTCTCACAGTTCATTTCTGCATTAACAACAGAATAATATATGTACTTGAATATTCTATTTCGTACTGTTTAATGTAGACCAAAATCATAAGCTCAGTGATTAGTTAAGGAATATAAACTGTATAGATATAGATAGCTGTTTGATTACTTGAAAATATACCTTGGCTTCCATGTCTTGCCTTCTGCTGTTACAATAAGGATAACTTCATAGAATGACCATAATGAAAGGGAAATATGCTTCACTCGACTATCTTCAAACAAAAACAATTCTTAGTTGCAGATGATATCTTGATACATGTTAGAGACCAGTTACAATGGAGTTCTACCCAGTAGTAAATTTTACGCCATCATATGAAGATTTCTTGTCATGGGAAACCTTACTTTTTATTTAGTTGGTATTAACAGCGCTTGGATTGATATATTCATCATTTGTTCACCTGCTTTATTCGCAAAACACTAATTTGATAAACGATTTATAATTTTTATGATATGGTGGTTAAAAAGTCAGATTTGATGTTACATTATGAACTTTCATCTGTCATCAGTAACATTCTCTTGGGTAAATTATCACACGTACTACATGAGTTTCCTGAAGGTTAAAATTTTCCTAAAACACTAAGTATTTATGATTACTTTTCAGTATATTAAGGTAACAAAATTTGAATGTTTATTCTCTGAAAAGGGAAAATACTAAGAGGTTTCATATATGCTATTGTGGCGAGTGCTAGTGATAAGGATTATCAGCAGTATGTAAGGAGATATTTGTCGGTATAAAACATCTAATAGCAGGGAGATACATTTGATTTCAGAGAAGGCAAAGGATACAGTATTGTGGGGATACATGGGATACGTGAATGGAATACAAAGAAACACAATATGAAGTACCACAAGACAAAGATATGTGCAAATTGTGCGTTGAAAATAAGGTATACATAATTTGGCTATGTAGAGATACCAATTTCCAAATAAATATTCCTTTACCAAGTCTTTCGTCTTCTACTGTTTCACTACCAAAAATGCCTGAGTACCATTTGAAGTCAGCTGGAATAAATGTGTAAGGCTTAGAGTCAAGTAAATTCCTGAAGTTTCATAGATGAAAACGTTTGGAACAAGTGAGAGGCAAGCTGAGTCACTACCTATTTTAGTTCAAGTGTGAGCTTAAAGGGGGTGAGACTTTTAAAAAAACACCTGAATTAATCTCACCAACCTGTGAGATTCGTATTAAATATTTTGAATTTTAAAAACACATCTAAGCCAATTTACGTATTACAAGAGCTGTAGCGATAAAGGATAATTAAAAACAATGAATCTTAAAAATGTAAATCACTCTTTGACTTATCTTTATCCATTATTTCAACACCATGAATATTTATTCCTCTTGTCTGCTTTTTTTCTTATGTGATCAATAATTCTGATGTGGTCATTTCTTTCTTATTACCTTCCTACTTTCGTTTGCTGATAAAACATGTGATAAAATTTGAATAAATGAGAAAAAACTATTTCCTGTGTAGACGACGTATATTTTTTGAACAAATGAAAAGAGGGGTTTAATACCTTAATGTAAATTTGAGTTTGAAATCGATTGGGACTCGTGACCTGGATGTACCTGCATTTCTCGTGTCCCAAGTGGTCAAGTGGATAACGCTTTGGCGTTTGAAACTATGGGCACTGGGTTCGAGCCTCGGTGGGAGTATCATCACTCACTGAGAAATGCAGGTACATCCAGGTCACGAGTCCCGAATAGGACGAAATACGCATCCTGGATTCCACTGCTAGTCATCATCCACCAATCAAAAACTTTTATACAATTGGGTTGGTTTTATTAACTTCGAGCTATAAAACTCTGAAATCTTACTACCTTTATAATGTAATCTAGAAAGGATCACATTCAAAATAAGCTGCACTTTGTTGACAGTCCAGAAAACCTAATGTCAGTAGTGAATACTTTTTTATTCTCATGAGACTTTATGGTGCTTTACGAATAAATGCCATTATGGTGACAGCTGGCTGCAAACCAAAATTGTAGACAACAATTTACGTCAATGTTCACGTCCTAAATCAGAGTCATGAGAAAATCATTAACAAGGCTTAACCTTGAGAAAATCACCAGACAATCATAGCGGAGTTAAAGTGTGGAAATACGATTCGCAGATACACGGCTTGATTTTGTGAGAAACGGCCACAAAGAGGTAACAGAATAACCTTCAGCAAGAAAACAACCAATCAGAGGAGGTTGCTTCTCTTTTAACAATAATGTACATAAAAATCTATAAATACCTCTTGATTTTCTCAGTAAATGATTTGTTGCCTGGCCGTTGTCTTCTGTCGTTACAACATTAATGGATTTCAGTAAACACCTTATTATGCAAAACCAAAGAATTCAACGAAAAAAATTCCCTTTTCGATGATTTCATTTCTAAAGCTGTACAATCGTTTATATGAATTACTATAGACAATAACAATCAGTTTTCTTGCGTGTTAAAGTTTGACTGTGAGTGGAAATACTAAAGTGCTATGATAATAATGGTGTGTAGGATTATTAGTCACAATTGATTAGATATATGAATGAATAACTGAATAAATAGAAGTCAAGCTAACGTTCAACAAACAAGTGTGAAATAGATGATAGGGAAGTAAAGTACATTCGGAAATGTGAATATAATATGATCGAAACGTAGGATGAGTGAAATGTTATCAAAGTAGTAGACTAGATAAAATGTTAGAATATGATAAAACAAGTAAAATGAAATGAAACAAAAATGGAACACGGAATAAAGAAGGATAATAAATGTTTTTTTGCAAATTACATAGTAAAATCAAGACCATGGTAACGAAAGAGATTGTACAAGTTGTTTTTGTACACAAAGTTCTGGCTTTATGTCATGTATTGCCAAAGACTCTGCTACGCAAAGCAAATGCACTCGTGCCCTTTTCGACGAACTTTGTAGACTACATTAAAATATGTGTCAGATGCTGCGTGGTCAGTATCTACAGTATGTCGCACAGTCGATGAATTAATACCTCTACGTTCTCTTTTGCTCAACCAAACTGGGAGGTACTGTCGAACGCGGTGGGACATGTTTCTTGATGAACGTCCTAGGTACCTAGCTCTACAACAGCAGATGAACGTATAAATACACATGAAACTAGACAATCGACGTAACATTTTCTTGACATTAAGGTGTACTAGGGGACGGCTAGAGTAAGTTATTCGTAAAGTGGCAGCAAAGAACGTTTTCCTCAATGATCTCATCGGACGATTTTTAAATACCTCACTCACAGTGTCACCCCTAAATTCTAAGTTTAGGTGCTTGTAAGTTTCCCTTATTAGTCTAATTTTATAAAGTGCTGACTGTTTAATTAATTGAAGAATTACATATTAATTTAACAAAGCAGATATTCTTTGGCATTTCGCTCACAAGCATAGTTTATCTCCTAACAAACTCCATAGGATAATAACTTTACTAGTTTACTTTCATTATGGATAGAATATAATGTGACAATCTAACTTTGACTACTGAAATGAGGAATTACTGTTTGAATCTGGAAGTGTCAGTCTCTTCCCTCTTGTAACTGGCTGTTACCAGTATAAAAGTCAATTTTTTAACAACCTCATACGATTTATTCAAAGCACTCGTCATCCAGCACCAAATTTGATTTATAGAGTCATTTATTCTAATCGTTGTGATCTCGAACAGTAAATGTAAGTCCTACATAATTTTGAATATCCTTTTGTGAATAATTTACTTTAAGAAACTTTAAAACAAATTCCTTTCGTTTGTATTATGGGGTTAACATTAGTTTCAGCAAGGTGATCTAACGTACGGGGGCTAAAATGAACAATATGAGAACCTGAATTCCAAGTTTTGAACTACAATTCAGCTACTACTTTCAAACGTAATCATATAAGCATCATCTAAGCCATGTAGATATTCACTTTTCAATCTGAAATCACAATATACATGCATTATACGGAATTATGTACAGTTGTTCGCAACTAAAATCTTAATAGTTATATTTCAATGGCCAACAGTTCACAGACACACTAACGAACAGGTGGTAGAAATAGCAAGATAAGCTTAGCAGGAGATAAAGATTTCTAATATTCAAGTGTTAGTTTGTAGGGATTTGATTGGTTACAGGATTTCATCACAAGCCCATATCGGTTAGAGAACCATTGGAAAACCTGGGAGTACTGGATAGCTTGTAGTGACCCATTTTATTACTCATCATCGTACTATACTTTCATTGTGCAATTGTACTTCGATTTGTTTATTACTCTAAATCTTGCATGTTAACAATTGATACATTTGTACTCGCTCAAGTTTTGAATTTTGATTACGGCGAGAATACACATTGCTACACCTTCTCAAGTGTCTTCTGATTTACGTTGTGTGTGTCGAGTAAGCACAACGTTAGGACACAATTATAAACGAGAAGAAGTATTAGGATATACGTATACGCTAGTTCAATCAAAATATAGCAGAACAACAAGCTGTTTCGTCCTAGTTTGGGACTCTTCATCAGTGCGCACCCACTGGAATTCGAACCCAGGACCTTCTGGTTACAAGGCGAGCTCGTATACCATTAAGCCACTGGGACCCGATCCAGTAGCCAATGAATTCTAACTTCTGCCAATTCACGACATAGCACGACCCATATTTGTTAAGCAATACATCACCATTTTATCTCTATCAAAAATGTTAGGAGTGATAGTAATAATAGTAATAACAATAATGACAAATATATTTAAGAATAATGTGATGAAGTCACTTAGCAAATTTACTCTTGAACATTGACATCACTAGAGATAAAAGGAACTATGACTTTTAAGTCAAATGACACCACCCGAGAAGAAAGGCTTTTTTCTTATAAATGATTTTGGTGACATAACCGAAGTCACACTGAAAATCCTACTGTGCAGTGCTAACAACATAGTTCGAAAAAATAGAGGATGAAACTGCGAAAATCGAGGTTTTCAAGTGTTGGTTTGTAGGGATTTGATGGTTTGAACTCCCAGTGAATGCTTGCTGGTGAAGAGTCCCAAACTGGTGTGATGAAACAGCTGTCCAGTATTCTCAGGTTTTCCAGTGGTTCTCTAACCGATGTGGGCTTATGATGAAGTCTTTTAATTAAGGTTTTATCTCTGAAGTAAAGAGATTCCGTACTTACTTACCTACTGGATCACCGTGACACTCTAGGTTTTGTAATTTAGACTTCAACTGGCTTAAAATGTGCGAAAAAAAGATTATGTACAGAATATAATGAGCATGAAGATAAAACAGGTAGAACAGAAAGAAACCTCTAAGTATATTTTATGCCCCAAAAAGACTCATCAACAAAGTCGAGACAGAAATTCAATTTCACGAAATATGTAGTAAGTTATTTCCCTAGAAGCCAGGGTAGGAACGAAAGCAAGTTCCAATGATCTGTTCTATCTTTCCATCAGATAACCAATTTTACAGTTTTGTTTGCACCTTTAAGAAATTTAGTAAACAGTATAAAAGTTATCACAAGAAAAACGTACTATGTAGACATTCAGGTCAATTCTAAACAAATTCTTTACATTTTGAAATAGTCATTCGAAAGAAGTAATAGATGACTCCAAGAAAAAATCCAAGAGAAACTTAGAGACGAAGTTAATGAACAATAGAACTTAAACTGAAGAAAAAAACCTGAGGTTTACAATTTGATTACCTGTTTAAATTGTGTGTATCTAATCTTCTGTTCAGAGACACCAAAGTTTATTTTGTGTTTACTTTTTGATAAGTCATACACGGAGAGCTTTCCTTGTAAGAATTATCTCCAGTATGAAACAGACTATGTTGCTCTTGAATGTGAGACATGCGGACATCTACATAAAATTCATCTTTTACTTAAAAGTATCACACTTCCTTACAAATATAAAACTGAATGATAACGAACATCACTTTGATCTTCTTCCAGTGTTAATTTGTGGTGAGAGCTGTCTACTAGCCAAATTGGTAGACAGTAATTTACGTCAATATTTACGTTCCCAAGATTTGTCGTGAGAAAATGTGAACAAAGATTGATTCAAAACCGACCACAGCAGACTTTGCGTAGGCGAATGCAGTTAACATATAGAGGATTTGACATTCAAGAAACAGTCACAAATAGATGAAAGATAAACTTTACGTGAGAAACAACCAATCGGAAGACTGTGTTTGTTTGCTTAAATATCCATAGTAATGTACATGAAAACATATATGCGCCGTTCATTTTAAGCCTTCTGATTGGTTAAAGTTGTCCTTGTCAAGGTCATTTGTCCGTTCGTAAGGTTATTTCCGTTTGGGTTCCTAAAGTTTAGAGTCACCCATATATAGATATACGTTGATTTTCTTAGTAAATGATCTGTTGCCTGACTCTAGCCTTCTGTCGTTACAAATTTAAACGGATTGTCTGCTTTTATATTTATTTTATTCATTTACATTCCCGGTGGAACATAGGGTTTCAAGCTTCAGCCTTGAAGCTTCGTTAGCAGAGTTGTTTATTTTTCTACGGAGGTGAAGATACTAACCTCACACCCAACCTTCTCCGTTTATTCGGGTTACTAACAGCTAGGCGAGATTTAGGAATGCGTTAGCAAGGAACTGAACACCGGTGAGTATTCTACCATTGAACCACCTACGCGGATTTATTAGTATATACAAATGATATGAACTTTTATTGACAACATCTTACATTTTGAAATGTATAGAATCATTCTTTGCCAGAATGCTCGACAACCACGCATGTGGTCAGGGATTCGATCTCCAACCGACGCACTCCTTTACTTCGCTAGGCCAGTAATAAGACTGGTAAAGAGAGAAGGTTGGTCATGAGGCTAGCGACCCCACCCCGTAAAAGTAAAACACCACTGCTTCCGGAAATCAAGCCTCTAGCTTGAAGCCGTATGTTCCACTGGGAACGGAAAGGAATAAAAAAAATTCCTTGCCAGTAATACTATAAATTACAGGAGATGAAAGAGAATTGTGTCCACAGCATCTGTACCCATCATATTTATGGTTCATCTATTCCTTTCGACAGTATCAAAAATATCTTTCGTGGTCTGAGTTTTGCCAATGATAAGTGATCACGAGAGGAGTTTAAGTATAATGATAAATTTCATCGTTTGCCTGTGATAAGATATAAAAATAAACTTTTAGAACATGTTTAGGCTGTGCATAAAACTTGGTCTATCACTTCGCATACATTTGTAGGATTCGACGTAATCAAAAAGAGAAAGATTTTCGTTTACATTCCTGATGATATTTTGAATAATCTGAGGTTCAAGAGTTTATGTATTTCCTATCAGGTTGGGTGATTAACTAATCGACTATTAAAATGATAATGATGTCTTAACACACAGTTCCCACTAGGAACCCCAGGCAACTACTTACCTGAATAGGGCCAGACGCTAGTAACCATCAGATCAGTTTTCAAGTATTGGTTTGTAAGGATTTGATTAACTAGTTACAGGATTTCATTTGCTGAAAAGTCCCAAACTAGGGCAAGACAGCTTTCCAGTACTCCCTGCAGGTTTCTAACCAATGTCACCGCATAATGAAATCCTGTAACCAATCAATCAAATCCCTACAAACCAGTACTTAAATATTTAATAGGTTGAACAACCGAAGGTGCTTGTTTTTTCCGAAGTTCACTACTAATGTAAGTCTAAATTTTCAAAAGAATAGACACTGAACAAAGAGAACTCTTTTCGATAAATTCATCATCAGGTTCTACAATTATATATACATTATAATGAATGAATGAATTAGTCTTATGAACGACATTAATGTTTAAATAACATCAAATCAATAATATTGATAAATTACAGCTGAACAGCATCAACATCAAATAAACTGAATGTCAGAAGAATTAGGAAAGGTAATGGTACAAATTCATGAGTTTATAGTCTCTACTGAGGGCCAGGGCAGTAGTAGGGGCTGGACTTGTTTCTTTTGGACACAGAGCGCTGGTTGTTTGAGGCGAATTGCAATAGCCTCTGCTGTTTGGAGTAAGCGGTGCTTCGAGGATTTTGGTAGTTTGTTGGGCACCCGGTATATTATGGAGAAGGATTCGTCTACGCTGGCTTTGTGACCGGTTTGCACCAGATGGTCTAATATCGAGCTGTTAATACTTTTAACTACACCTTTGCTTAGCCATAGTGGGATATGTTCTCGAGCACGAAAAATCAAGTTCCTAGAGCAACGGCCAACATAACTCGCTCCACAAGCGCAGTTGAATTGATAAATACAATCTGAAGTGGCCAGTCTAGGTACTTCATCTTTCAGTCGAGGTAGCACCATCGGTCTTGTAGAGAATAAGATGTGTAGTTCGCCAGCATTAAAAGTCCTTTGAACTGCATTTTCTTAATTTCTTTGTAATTAACTCACTTGGTTTATCGCCCTTGAATTGTAGTCGTATATAAAGGGGCTTCTTCTTTACAGATAGTGGGTCGTCCTTTTCGGCCTTCTTCGTCATATGTTTCTTGATAAACTTGTCAGGATAACCATTTTCAATTAAAGTATCATATACAATGTCTAATTCATCTTTAATTACTTCCTCAGAGCATATAGCTCTAACTCTGTGGCTAAGGGTCTTCACCAAATTCTACTACTGCCCTGGCCCTCAGTAGAGACTATAAACTCATGAATTTGTACCATTACCTTTCCTAATTCTTCTGACATTCAGTTTATTTGATGTTGATGCTGTTCAGCTGTAATTTATCAGTATTATTGATTTGATGTTATTTAAACATTAATGTCGTTCATAAGACTAATTCATTCATTCATTATAATGTATACATAATTGTAGAACCTGATGATGAATTTATCGAAAAGAGTTCTCTTTGTTCAGTGTCTATTCTTTTGTAAGTCTAAATGTTTAGTTATCTTCTCTGATAGGCTTAGTTGTGAGCTTTGTCACTGTGTATAGGTCACGTCACAGTTGCAAAGTCTGTCATTTCATGTAATTGGTCATTTTCTGTTCTTATCTGAGATTCACTGTATTTAAGCCAATAAAAATTCGGTAACTTGTTGACATTTGCTACAGAATTCTTGTTCACAGAAGCCCTTAACATATTTTCTTGAGATTATCCCCTCTATTATCGTGGTATTGTTCAGCAACATTTAAATCTGGAATTTAGTCGCGGAGAATAAAGATAATAAATCCTATAATGCTCTGAATTCATACTGTAACAACAGAAGACAAGGGCCAGGCAACAGATCGTTTACTAAGGAAATCAAAGCATATTTATATATCTTCATGTACATTATTACAGATTAGTTAAGCAAACAAACACAGTCTTCCGATTGGTTGTTTCTCACTGAACGTTAGTTAATCTTTCATCTCTTTGTGACTGTTTCTTGAATGTCAAATCCTCTATATGTTAACTGTATCCGCCTACGCAAAGTCTGCTGTGGTCGGTTTTTGAATCAGTCTTGTTCATATTTTCTCACGACCAATCTTGAGAACGTAAACATTGACGTCAATTACTGTCTACCAATTTGGCTAGTAGACAGCTCTCACCACAATACTAGCAACAGAAGTTATATAATGTGTTGGACAAACTGATATTTGGTCTAATTGAAAGCAGTTTGATATCTAAACTAGAATTGAATGAAAATGAATTCTAATCGTATAGATCGCGACTTGCTGAACATTTCCTAAGGTTTCTGACTTCTAGCTGACGCCATATTAGAGGCTGTGAACCATCCTAAAATAGTTCCACAGTATCAGTTACTAGTGTTCGGAGGCTCTTAAAATCAGGTGCACTGGGACAATACGTACAACTGATCATTACCTTTATCGTGGCATCTCAGCTGATTCTTTCTCATTTCATCCTGACATTTACATCAGATAAATCTTCTCTTGGAGTGATAATCTTGTGTTACCATGATATATTGATGTCATGGGCAACATCTTAGAATTCTTAGTCTAATTAGCTGGTGAATACTTTGTGTGAATATAATTATCGTACACCCATAATGTCGTCCACCTTTTATTATCAATTCCTTTTCATCTTGACAAAATTATGTAGTTATAAGTTTTTCTCGTACAGGTATTTCTGTTATATTTTCAAGTAGCAATCACCTAGGTTAAAAAACTAAATGGGAATCATCGCGTCGGTGGCATAGCGGTTAGGACGCTCGCCGACCATGCACATGGTCCGGGGTTCGATCCCCAGCCGACGCACTCCTTTACCTCGCTAAACCTGAAATAAAAGCTGGTAAAGAGGAAAGGTTGGGCATGAGGCTAGCAACCACAACCTGTAAAATAAAAAACACTGCTACAGAAACTTCAAGCCACAAGCTTGAAGCCCTATGTTCCACTGGGAAACGTGAAGGAAAAAAGTCTTTTCTAGTGGTACTAATCGTTTATTTCAACCGAAATAGCCTGACTTTCGCGTCATATTATGCATCGGTTAGTCATCCGACGGCAAAAACGTGAATATTATTGTCTTCCGAAAATAGTTGTAGTTTCCTCATAAACAACATTCTTTTCGCCTGTTAACTCCATCTGTCCTCAGAACTCCAGAATTTATGCAAATACTGTGACGTAATTTAGTTCAGCTTGAACAGAGAAGAAATTACTATTATCTTTCAATTATCGATTCAGCTGAGAATTCGTGCAACAGGAGTGATTCAACACGTGTCTCGGATACCTAGCCTTATGGCAAGCAGGAAGGAATAAGGAGGACTTGAAAAGTTGAGTTTCAAAACTGGGTACTTACAATTGTTGTAACTATGACCAATAAATTAAATTCATAACGTCATCCAGTAGACAGTACTGTTTCATTGTATGATTTTCTTAATAAACAAACTAATATGGGATTACCTACTATTAAAGTGTTCATATTTAACACACATATTAAGATTACTATGACCGTCACAAAGAAAGGGGTTTGAAAAAATGTATACGAACACATTGTTCAGGTCTTCCTTCATGCATAGGCAGCACTTTGACTATACATATAAATATATAAATTTATGAAATAGTACACTTTTAGAGTGGCTGAATTTATTTCATTCCTTTTGCGTTCCAGGTAGAACATGGGACTTTAAGCTTGAAGTTTATGCAACATCGCTGTTTTTACGTGGTGGGATTGCCACTATCACATCCAGCCTTCCGGGCCCACTACCAGCAGGTAAACTGGACAAGGTTTAAGAGTGTGTCGATCAGGAATCGAACCCGAACCCCTTGCGTGGCTAACAAGCATCCTACCATTGAACCATCAACAATAGCGTCTAAATCAGATAACTTTAAACAATAAATCACGTTGGTATGAGTGACGTGACTCAAGATGTTCGGTCCAGTTAAAAACAATTTCACTATTCGACCTCTTAAGAATTCCCTATTAGTATAGTATCACTTGAGATACTCTTAGAAAGTATACTTGTAGCCATTAATTCTCATATGTGAGTGTCATAAAGAAGTGTAAGTCAATAAAATCTACATAACCATTATAGAAATAATCTATGTGCGTCAAAAAATGGAAAAACAAATGCATTTCGTTCACGGAATTGAACTATTTTGCAAAATATTTCTACTCAGAATATAAGATTGTTAAAGAGACTATGATACCGTTATATTTCGGTAAGTTATTTTCCTCTCTTAATTGTTAAAATTATGTTTCCAGGGGTAACAACTGTGCAGTGTTGCTTTTAGAAAAGATTGACTGTTTAAGCTGATTAGCAGAATCGTAGTCATTCTGGTAGTTGGATGGAAAAGTAATGCATACAATTTCTAATTAGTGTGATACCGAACTACCCATGTATGTTACACTGAACCACCCCTTCATGAATAGCATTTCTGTGAGTACTTCTAAGACTGAATACTCGGACAGCTTACTTGAGAAAACGTATCTCGAAGATGTCGAAAACTTCCTATGTGGGGTACTCAACAATGCAGCCAAATGATACTCTATTCATATGAAGAAACATGCTTGCAACTTTGTTAGAAATATCACAGATTCCCCAATCAATCGCATAAAAAATTTACTCACTACACAACCTGTTTCATAAACAAAGTAATTCATCGAAATTTAATGTGTATATGTGTCAAACGGAGGAATTCAAAATAAAAAGACCAGAACACTTTATGTACAAATTTATTCACTCATTTGCTTGACTCTAGCCTGCCCACAAAGATTATTTCGAATTACATCTGCAAGCTTAACACAGTTGTCCATAGCATATTCTAGAGATTTCTGAAGAAACTCTGTGTGAGGCATATGTGAATCCACTGTATACAACATAGAAAATTGACGGAGACGAGGTAAAACGGCAACACAAATATGACCACTTTTATTCTCAAGATTGGACAGATCCAAATTTAATCCGACTACAAGATCATACATTTGAACACCAGAGTTAACCAAAGCTAATCCTGCACATGTGACGGCAGCAGCCAAACAATCTCCAATTAACCCAGTTGAGTTATGTGAACACACATCCAGAATATTTGCGACAATTTCATATTTGCCTCTTGGAAACTGATGCTTTCGTTTCAAAAGAAAGTGAAAATTAACAAGATTAGGAACCAAGCAATAGTATACAATAAATATATGTAACTACATAAAGCTAAAATTGAGGCTAAGATATTAACAGGGAACGTCATTTGCCTTCCCAACCGTTTCAATATCTACGCTCAAAACCGATTTATTCAAATTTAAGTCTAAAAGGAATGAAGACTAAGAGTAAAAAAAGCATAATTGATATATGAAGAGAAAACTGGGTGGGAGGAATAGGGATATTTGTCATTACTACTTAAATAAAGTTAAGTATTCATCTACAACATTGCGACAGGCTTTAATTCCTTAACTACCTTGGTTTTAATCCGAAAATCAATTTTCATCCAGTATTGAGATGTGCTTGACAATAAGTCTGTATAATCAAAACACATCCATCTCACCTACGCTGAGAAAACTTTACAAGTGTATTTAGCCACCTTCCGGCCTTATAAGGTAATATAAATCTAAAGAATCAACCTGTACTTCGTGATGTCATCGATGCGGATGAAGATAGTGCTAGTTAAGTTACAAAATATCGATCGAGCTTCACATTGGTGAAAAGTATATGAAAGGGATGAGAATACTAATAAAGACATACGTGAAAAGATGAAAAAAGAGAAAGCCGAGGTATTTATAACTACAACAGATGAAAAAACAAATTAAGTTTGAGACCTTTGTTGATTTATTGAGAAGTGAAGTATGCAGAGGCTAGAAGTCAGTAGACACTCACTTCAAACAGGTACATCTCAAAGATAGCAGATTTGAAACTGTCAACTTGGACAGTATCACAGAAGCATCTGTTACGACCACCACACGAGTGTGCGAATTTTCAAATAAGATTCATACCTCAGTGCTTATGATTACTGATGAAGACACAAACAAAAGACAAGACACTGAGAACTTAACTGATAGAATTCAGTCTGCACCAAACAAAGGACTAAACACACTAAACTAGATACTAACTAGCGTCCAATCAAAGACACGTTTACTATTCATCAAAATAAGCCGCTCCTGACTACAAGCTAAAGATTCAGCTGTGCAATATCTTTTATTTCATGGCTTTGGAACATCTTCGTAAAGTGCTACTACCTACAAAAATTATTATTACAGAGGTCTTCATTAGGCTGTCTGCAAGTCATGAAGTCAAGTTTAGGGGGATTCATAAGTTGAAGATGAGAAATTCAAAGTATGTGATAAGAATGTAGACTTGTGAAGACCAAGGTAACTGGAGGTGATTTAATGTATCCGCGAACTGTTGAATAAAAGACGATTCGGTTGGGAGACCAGACCAACAAATAACACCAACAGATGCAGCACAGAACCGTTGGTTAGAGCTAAACAACATAACTGTCGCATATATTGTATTAGGGGTCATCAGGCCGACTGAAAAACGTGCGGCTGCAGATTCACTGTAGCGACCCTCATGACCTTCAGAATTCTGATCATCATACAGATATTCATGCACTTGCCCCCTCCATCTTTTCTTTGCTTTTTCCATGAGTGGCATGTCGGTTAGCTGCAATACTGTGCGGTGCTGAAGACCATTTCTCACAAAATCTAAGTATACTGCTCCCAACTACTTTACATGAGCATCGGTAAATACCTATATTTCTAGCAGAAATACATAAATGGATAACTAACTATGCATACACTGATTATTTCAGGTCAAATGTAGTTAGATGGAGAGCCATAGCATGAAAATTAAGTAATCTGGCAGGACCACTTGTTTGTATAGTACCTAAATCTTCCCATAGAATTCAGTGGAATTCTAAAACGGAGACTTTCATTATGGACTGTGCGCAATCTGAAATAGCAGCAGTGAAGTTAACGCACAGGGAAGCGCACATTGTTCTGTGTTCTTTCCATGTTTGTCGAGCATTCTGTCGTAAAGTAAGTTTTTTAAAACATAGTCAAAATTGTAATTGCAGACACGGAATCCCATTGTGAAGAACTACTTATGCCGCTTAGTTCAGTGTAAAAGGAGATCAGAGTATTGCCTTTAATATTTTCATTTTTCCAGATTCAACTTCTATTTCAGAGTTATAAGCAGATTGAATGTTAGTGTCAGTCAATATATACAACGTCGTTGGATGAGTCGACTACACTTGTGGGCAGCAGCTTTCAGGGAACATGTGCTGACTTTGGGTAACGATACCAACAATCGAGTAGAAAGTTCTCACAAGCAGATGAAGCGTCACTTGCACAGATCAAACAGTTTGGATATAAGCATGCCACAACAAAGTCATTCAGGAATACATCAGGAGTCGATGATTGCTCGGTTGCGATGCTTCGCATATTCCTGTTCACAACATCTAATCCCAATCCCAGAACTACTGACGCCATACGCCTCGAGAAAAGTGATCCGTGAATCCGAAAACCGACGATGGGCCTCAACTCGATTATTAGTATCATTACCAAAAGTCAGCACATGTTCCCTGAAAGCTGCTGCCCACAAGTGTAGTCGACTCATCCAACGACGTTGTATATATTGACTGACACTAACATTCAATCTGCTTATAACTCTGAAATAGAAGTTGAATCTGGAAAAATGAAAATATTAAAGGCAATACTCTGATCTCCTTTTACACTGAACTAAGCGGCATAAGTAGTTCTTCACAATGGGATTCCGTGTCTGCAATTACAATTTTGACTATGTTTTAAAAAACTTACTTTACGACAGAATGCTCGACAAACAACTGCAGGGCCTAAGTTGTATTCTTATTTTTCAAATACTGAAGTTAGGCATTTTTGTCATTAGGCCCTACAGATTTATCTATGACTGGGAGACGTAGTCGCGTACTTCTAGGCAGATTTTTAAGACTTGAATGAAGTACTTATTATTCACCACTTTTATCGATGGATAGTGTTCCTACATAATTGCACTTACGTATAGTAACGAATTCATATCCTAGGGAGCACCGGTCTAGCATGCCGTACTCCCAATGCGAACACACGAAGAGAAAGACAACAATGTTAGTACGAAAGTAGTTAATTTACACATCAAGGACATTGTTCATTTGAGCGACTACTTCTCCCGCGTAATCTGCGGCAAACATCTGTCCATATTTGTCACAAATTCTCGTCAGGCCCGCATTCATAAGCCTCCTATTGGTTACGTATAAGTTACATTGATTTCGCGGCACAATTGCTGACGTGCTTCGAGATGCGTACGAGTCGCGAGACCATGTCCATCGTTTACACTTCTGCAGCACATGATTAACCACAAAAGGTCGAACAGTAAACGGAAATAGAATTATGCACACAATATTAAAGGATAAATAATGACAGTGCTTACGTCCTGTTTTCAGTTAAGACAAACTCTTATGAACTATATATACATTTTAGTATCTACGATTTTCAGTCAGTTAGGAGTAGGTTAATATGTATTAACTGTGGACACATAAAATAGGGAATACTTCGGGTGGCAACCTAGTATATCTTACGTGTAAATGAACATACAAGTTTCAAAAAAGGGTATTTTACCTGTGAAACACGCCGTTTTTAAATGCACCAACAGCAAGTGTCGACAGGGATACCGACAAGTCTGGAACGTCATACAAGTGCATGTGCATGCACGCAGATCCACCTCTACTTGTCTCCCATTGTCCTCCAAGAAGATATAATCAAAAGCTTCAAACTGAAAAGAAGTCCATCGTCGCTTTGCATAATCAGCGATCACTTTCTTCACAGTGCATGGCGTCAGCTAGCGTAAAATTGGTATTATGCGTTTGGAACATGAATACTTGAGGGAACGCGACTGAGCAATCATGGACTCCTGTTCTATTCTAGAATTACTTAGTTGAAACCATTTGTAAACCTTCAGCATGCTTTTATGCAGACTATCTGATCTAAGCAAGTACCGCTTCATCTGCTTGTGAGAACTTTCTACTCGATTGTTGGTATCATTACCCAAAGTCAGCACATGTTCCCTGAAAGCTGCTGCCCACAAGTGTAGTCGACTCATCCAACGACGTTGTATATATTGACTGACACTAACATTCAATCTGCTTATAACTCTGAAATAGAAGTTGAATCTGGAAAAATGAAAATATTAAAGGCAATACTCTGATCTCCTTTTACACTGAACTAAGCGGCATAAGTAGTTCTTCACAATGGGATTCCGTGTCTGCAATTACAATTTTGACTATGTTTTAAAAAACTTACTTTACGACAGAATGCTCGACAAACATGGAAAGAACACAGAACAATGTGCGCTTCCCTGTGCGTTAACTTCACTGCTGCTATTTCAGATTGCGCACAGTCCATAATGAAAGTCTCCGTTTTAGAAGTATCTTCCATTATTTCACGAAATGAGTCCAAAATCCAAAACTACATCACGTTTGAATTCCTTTCGAGTCCAAGCAAGTGACACTGGTCGCCCACGACCAAAATTATCAGTCACAACTAATTGGAACAAAGAATACCTGCATATTGACTAATGAATTGGTAAACTTACTTCCCTTTATTTGTATTATATGTAGAGTCGATACCAACAACCTCCGGGAACTGTTTATGCAACTCAATTTGCTCATAAATTGAAAAACGGACTTGTTAGTGAATTCCTGATCGGTTCATCTGAATGATACTCCATTAACTTCCCACGGGATTTCAGCAATTGAAAAATGTCATACGGCTTGACATACCTTAAGTAATTAACAATTACGTCAACGTTACCTTTAACTGCGGCTTTCAGATTTTTAACGTCATTACGAGTTATGTCCTTGTATAACTTTTCCTTAACATGCATCATTATTTCATCGGGTGAGTGGGATTACTGAAGAAGTGGTTCCCCGTTTTCTTTGTCTCCCACTGTTAGTCGTCTAGACCATGGGTCATTCTGCATGTACACCCTGCTGCATGGATGCTTATGCACAATTTTGTGAGAAGGAGTTATGTATTCACTACAATGCAAAACCACGCGAAATGAAGACGGACAATTGCAACATTTAGACCTTAAATATTCATAATATCATAGTATACTTCTTCTTACAACTTGTTTCTCAATTTCAAGCCAGCTTTTCCACGATACACTCCAAAAGTGCATTTAAAACCAACGTAAGCGTACTTAAATCTGTCATCCACTATTGTTTTGCTATAAATATGAACATAGTGAGTGCAGGACAAATACATTGTTAGCATTAAATGACTTCTTCACTTTTTGAAATCCCCCCAATGATTCCTCAAATTCCTCCCAGCTGAAGAAACGCCTTCCAAGCATTAATTCACCAAAAATTCCACTTACGTCTGCGCTGCTTTCACTCGCATTGACTATCTGCAATGAAGGGGTATCTTTCCCGAAAGCGGGACAGAAACATCTCCCAATTCATCATGGGACTGTCAATAGAGAAGTCACACCACATTCTATACATATATTCATCTAAATGACTATAAATGAGATCCATTTATAGCCCGTATCCTACTTTACAATCGATCCCAAAATCCTTCAATTGAATTCGTATGAGTCCCAGTAACAGGATCCACGAAATCATTTGAGTGGTTCACTCTATGGTGAATGTAACCCAGAGATGACAATGAATCATAGCCTTTCCACTCGTCCGTATGCACAATTGATCCCCTTTTGACAAGTCGAGTTATAATAGGTATCAAAGTGCTCGCCTTCCTGTCTCCTATTCTTTCAACAAACCCTTTTCGAAGGGAAGTGTCGTATAAACCTATGACCCAAATGTTGTTCGCTCTTTGACGACCACGGTTGTATATCTTCTTCACCAACACTGTCTCGTCTACATGCACTACTACAACGAAGTAATCTCCATTTTCCAAGATGCAATATCTCTACAATGCTGGTACCATTGGACTGTTGAGACGAGGCTGTTCTTCGTCTCGGCAGCTGCAGCTCTCACTGGCTGTTTCAATACCCAGGTGTTGCAGATATACAAAATCTGGGTTAGGGAGAGATGCGACCTAGCAAACAAAGTTCCTACGAAATATTAAAATTAGCAGCTTACCCTCTCTAGTACTAACTCGCTTCCAGCATATTCCACAACGATGGACAAATCCATCAGTTGGCCTGATATATAGCCCTTTAGAGCCATTACACCACCACACGAACAACTTCTCTCCTTTCGAGGCAAGCCTAAGTCCAGGCAATACTGAAAGACACTATCCTCCTCGAATTGCAAACGTAAGCTTGTATACCACACAGACCACATGCACGACGGACGATGAAAGAAGGCAAAGACGGCGGGGAAGATACGTTTATTTCAAGCAAAACGAGGCTTGAATAGCCCGGGGTACAAGTTACTTATCGTCATTTATAACAAGCTTAGAGAACCGATCTTCCTCTTGCTCTAGTGATGCCAGGTTGACGTTTCTTTCTGAAAAAGAAGAAAAAGAAACTTGTTTAGTGGCATTATATTGGTTTCAATTGCGTTACACTTGTAAGGACGCGCATTGGAAATGAATCAAGAGCTATACAACATTGAAATACGTTCGTGAATCTCATTAGATAATTCGACGTTGTTCGCTGATTGATAGTTACTGGTGCTTAAATTTTAACTTGGCCGCTCGAAGCGGCATATTTGATATTCAGTGCCATCCACGACAACCCATTCAAATGGCTCCACTTAACATAGTCCTGGCCCAGCCTCCACTACTTCACCTCCGGTGACGAATGATGATCCTCCTTCTGTCGCCAGTAAAATCCCTGTCAACTGTGGAGGTCGGCGTGTTCACTGGCCCAAGGGATACGCAGAATTGCTTCACTAAACTACTCCATAGGTAAGGCTACTTGGTAGTTCTTATATATTGCCATAATTTTTTATTCAATTTTGCTATATTTACTCTAGTTGGTTCCGTTTCTGGGTGCAGTCGTTTTTCCGAGTTCTAATCCTTCTGATGTTTTTTCTCGTTACAGAGAATCAGCAGCAGTTTTATATTCATTTTTTTATTTCAGCTGAAACTTCCCGCTAGACCTATTGGCTTCAATGTCGTCTCGTAGTTCACACAATTCGGGAATTACGAACAGTATAGTATTTTTCGCTACACAATTTCTTAAAACAAAACAATAAAATAACTAAAATAACATTATGTAAAAAAATGTCTAAAATTAAAATTTAAAAAAACTAAAAAAACTTTCACTGTATAGTTAAACGGACCGTTACATATTTCGGCACATAAATGCGTCACTTCTATGCTGTACATTTTAATCCGCTCTGTCTATTTTCACAGACTTTACTATGTTCACTGGGGTTATGCCATGCTGAAACTTATTTATTTTGCGAACTGTATTTGTAATCACTTTGCATCACTTTACTTACACAGCTCGCAACATGTTTGAAAAATTGTGATTGTAACTACTCAGCTATTGGTTATATTCACAATTCTCTGCAAATTTTCTAAGTTTTCACAGTGTTAGCAATTTCCGTTGTTTTATTTCAATTTAACGTATCACTTCCATGTGACACTAGTTTTCCTCGCGTTTATTCTGCCCAAGCTTTCGTAACACCTTTACGCCGATTTTGATATCTTAACCTCTTTTTCCATTCTTTTGTGTTGCTTTTACATTGTTCCTCCTAATACGCTGGTATATTTATTGCCTTCAGCATCGCTTCTAGTTTTTACTGAAGCGGAGGAGTGGAGCATTAGTCCAGGACGAAACTTGGACATAATGAGTCACCTTTCCGCTATGACAACCTGGGCAACGGAGGTATACCATCAAACCTCCCCATAAGTAAACCCGTAACAGTACGCAGTTAAAAAAATCAATAAATGAATAAAAAATACAGTATTAAAAAAATCAAAACAAAAATAAAAAAAAGATGTAAAAAAAGTTATTTTTTTAAAAAAGACAAAAAAAAGAACCGAACACAACTTTTAAGCATGCAATCGCACCCAGGCACCAGCGTCATTTCTCCTTATATTCCGTCTTACTCCACTAATCATGTACATAGTTCCTCTTAATTGCCTTGACTTTTTCTTCTTTCCTTTCGCAATTGTTTTTTATTACTATCTTCAAACTTCCTCGTTCATTCACTGTCATTGTTCAAAGCCTCGCTACTTTTGTATACCGAAGCTTGCTGGTTTCCCACCAACCTTCTAACCTGTAGTGTACAATGAACCTTTGGATTTTCGTTTGAACTCACTCACCCACTTTTGCCACTGCTTCATCGTTTTGGTTTGTGACTCTCCTGTACATTTTTGGTTCGCTCTTGTTGTGCTTGCATTCAGCGCACTCTCCGAGCCTACCACAGTCAAGGCAGAAGATAAATGGTATAACCTCTTATTTTATCAAATTTCATATCTCATTTGTGTAAAATATAACTCTGTTCCAGACACACTTGTCATCTCAAGTCTTTTTACATTGATTGCGTTCGTCAGTACTTGCACGTTAGGCTGAGTACAGCTAAGGTCATTAAGAGGTGAAGAAGTTTCGTGGGAGTGGTTATTCTGAGGTCAACATTAAGCCAAGTCTAGGTCCCACAGAGGGATGATAAAGAAAGTCATTTCAGTTCATTTCGAATAGATAAATATTACAAGAAGTTATTCTTCAATTACCACTCTTTGCATATTCAATTTCTATCGACAACTGTTGAGTATTTCCTGAAAATATGGGGTAAATTTCAAAAGTCTGCAGGTGAAAATGATTGACTTCTGGGGTAGTTTTAGGGAAAATGGTCGTGTTTTCTTGTTATCTTCTGTTTCGACGGCAATTCCAAACTGTTGATATTACCAATGGATTGTTCCTCCTCTTTGAAAGAGGAGGAGAGATCACTGTAAATCCAGCAGCATGCAACCAGAGAATTAGTATAGTAAATAGACAATTGTGAAGAATGAATAGACGAAGCCGAATAGAGACATGTATATTTCAGTGATGCAAAAAAGTTATTAAAACAAGGATTTTGATTAGAACAAAAGATACACACAATATGTCATTTTTTACATTTGACCAGAAGCGCACAAAATCATTGATCTGAACTCTACAAATGATTCAATGAGAATTATAATTATTCACTTGAAATCTAATCGATGCGGAAGTATCGTTGAGTCTGAAAGCTAATCATAAAATCCATGGATCTAAAATAAAAAATTATGCCATAGTGAATTATGAAGTTGTATCGGTGGCCCAGGGGTTAGGAATCTCGTCGACCATGCACATCATTCTGGGTTCGATCCGCTGGTTGGCCTGCAAAATTTGGGCTACCGATATCGCATGCTGAAAATTCCATAGTTGTACTGAAAATGCGGTGTGGAATCAAGCTATAATCACATATATATATATATATATATATATACATATATATATATAATTTGGAACGACATTTCATACAAAATTAAGCTGATGCAAGGTGTAGGTAATTCTGCGCTAATAACTGAGGGCTAATATTAAGAAAGGGAATAAACCCTGAAATTTGCAGCTTCTTTTAGCTTCGGTTCACAGATGCTTTGCTTAACAAAGTTTGCATTGAGGATTTCATCATGAGCTGATATCAGTTAGAGAAGCACTGGAAAACCTGGGAGTACTGGACAGCTGTTTCCTCATTCCTAGTTTCGGACTCTTCAGCAGCACGTGCCCACCGGGATTCGAACCCAGGACCTTCTGGTTACGAGGCGAGCTCGTAGACCATTGGGCGACTGGGACCCGATCCAATGGTCCTTGAATTCTAACTTCTGCCAGTTCACGACATTGGCAGTAACCCATCTAAAAGGACATTGCGAAATGGTCGCGCTATGTCGTGAATTGGCAGAAGTTAGAATTCAAGGACCATTGGATCGAGTCCCGGTGACCCAATGGTCTACGAGCTCGCCTCGTAACCAGAAGGTCCTGGGTTCGAATCCCGGTGGGCACGTGCTGCTGAAGAGTCCGAAACTAGGAATGAGGAAACAGCTGTCCAGTACTCCCAGGTTTTCCAGTGGTTCTCTAACTGATGTCAGCTCATGATGAAATCCTCCATGCAATTAAACAAAATCCCTACAAAACCAATACTTGAAAATTAACAAAATTTACTTAAAATAATTATCATAGTAATAACAACAACAGATGTTTGATAGGTCCAAAAATTTTCCGGTGACATAATGTATTCATTGTCTTTGAAATAATTACTAAATTTATTATGGAAATTTAAGCCATCATTATGCCAACCCATCTCAATTATTTAACTCACTGAAATTCGGATAGTGTTATTAGAAGACGGAGGTTATCTGAAATATGTGATGTATTTGCGCTATATCTTTTGGACAGTCTGATCACACATTTACTTGTCAATTCGATATATATATGGAAAAAAATTGAGGGCAATTAAATTAAACAGAGTGAAAAAAAGGATTTAAGAATAATTAACACAACCTTTGGTAATCAAATCAAATAAGGATTACCAAGGTAGGTTAAGAGTAATAGTAAACCGTTTTCGAACACACAGAGGGGAGGGGGGGTGCTCAAGTCTATGAATAGCTGCTATAGCCTCAGCGTATTTCAAATTCACATCAATTTAATATAATTATTCCATGGATGATGTATGTATAATTAAAGCCTGCTTTATTCACTTTTGAATTTAGATCCTGCGTTGAATCATTCACCTCTTTTAACCCTGATATTAAAAGTTCAAAAAACTTCACAATGAAATCTGGTGTTATTGAGATAACATAAAAATATTAAAACAGATTGTTCCCTTAAACTATATGCCACACAGACTTTAGAGTAGTGAAAGCTTGTCTTGCTTTTCCGATTCTTGCTTTGATATCCTCGTCACTTCTGTCCGCCTGTAGTTGAAACGATGCTTCCAAGGTAGGTAAAAGAGGTTGTTTCTTTCAGGTTCCTCCCATTTTTGCTGATTGTTGTCTGTTGTTGTTGTTGCTGTTGGTGGTGTTGCCCAGGAATCTTCATCACCTCTGTTTTCCCTATATTCACCTGAAGTGCTATCTTCTCTGGATGCTTCTTCTGCCAACTTGTTGCTTTTCACTTGCATATCTTCCAGTTTGTGGGAAATCAGGCATATATCATCGGCGAAGTCCAGATCCTCCAAGTTTTTTGTGTGAGTCCATTTTATGCCTGTTTCCTCATTTCCCACTGTTTGTCGCATTATCCAGTCTACTGCAATCAAGAAAATCATTGGTGATAGTAGGCATCCAGCTTGTCTTACTCCTGTCCTCACTTCGAAGGGTTCCGTAAGTTTCCCGTTGTGGATTATTTTGCATGTAGCATTGTCGTACAATACTAGTCAAGTAATATTAATAAAAATTATTATTATTACTAGACTAGTACCACAGAGATTTAATAAACATTCATAGTAATCAGCCTTTGTATTTCTTTAAATTGTACCGCAAAGAGGAATCTTCCATCACTTATCTTATCGATGAATACACGTTTTTCAAGTTCTGACTTATAAGTAGAAACATTTCATCACTAATTATCAATTCGGTTCCACTGTACTATGTAAAGACTTCTGGAGAAGATATTAACGCCCCATATGACCACACCAAGTTATGTAACTTGGTCAAGAACGATTATATGATTAACCCATTGGTTTCAAACCTATGCGCAATTATGTTTATAGTAGAATTACACCACTTCTATAGGTTTCTTGTTATGATGTCACTTTTCGATACCTTGATTATATAAATTTAAACTTCTATTAGTTTCAACAGCTCGCAGATCTATACATCAGTCGAATGTTAACAAAATAGTTTCATATCTACCCTGGTCTGCATGCTTGAATTATCTAACCTGTGTTAAAATGTGGTATTCTATTATTGCAATTAAGTCAATCCTCATCTGAATTTATTTTCACTCGTAAGTGAACCGAATAGGGTTAACAGGAAATGTTGTATTGGGTGCATTGTTACTGAACTCATAATTTATCTGTTAAAATACAGAGATACGGCTTGTTCAGCATGAACAAGACTATTTTTCATTGTCATACCTAAATGTGCTCATGAAAAACTCCTAGAAGCTTGTACTTATCAGTACGGAGTATTTAATTTTTGTCCATAGGACAGTAAGCTTTCACAACATAATTCCAGATATCGTTACGACAATTTTTCGTCCTGCGTGTATTAATAATTCTTACTATTTGTGCTGCCCAAAATACATACTGTAAAAGCTTTTATTTCAGTAGAATGGTGAATGTCATATCTTTGTTATTTTAGTAATCTGAAATCATAGATGCAGTAAGGTTATCCCAGAAATGACTTGTGAAAACTGTAGAAAAAGTAAATTAATCAGACAGACGTATAAAAAGAATGAATGCATCATAGGTTAAATAGCTTTATAGTAATTCTAATGTTGCCTATATTGAATAATAATATCATGTAGACACTACCTTTTTTCCAAAAGGTATAGATGCTTTTCAATAAAATGTGTCAATATCAGCGTAAAATCTAACAGTTCATCCTTGGTAAGGGAAACGACAGAAGAAAGTATTCCAATTTTTCTATAAATTGGTCTTCTGCTGAAATTTCAAATCAGAACTTACAAGATTCTCTCAACTTTTTAACGAGATTTCTCATGGTTATTGTGCATCTTACTCATATTCATCTGATAATTATGTTACCGCAATCTTTTTCAACCTCTACTTCTATAACCTGGCATACATAACCGTGAATTCAGAAAGCTTATTTATATAGTTACATATTTTAATTGAATTTTAGATTTTCCTGTCGATTGATTGGACCAAAGTGCTCGGTGGAACATCACTCACTGGGAAATGCAGGTAAATCCAGTGACGAGTCCCAAATAGGACGAAATGCGCATCCTGCATTCCACTGCTAGTCACCATCCACTAATTAAATTCTAAAGTTACATATGTTCTTCTTCTTATTATTATTGTTCCCTTGGGTTCCTAGTGGAACATAGGGCTTCAACTGCACGCCTCCACTTGCTTCTGTCTTGTGCTGTACTTTTCACTTGCATCCATGTTAATCCATACTGTTTCAGTTCCTCATCACACGATCTCTTCCATGTAACCCTTGCAGACGTCCCACTCGCCGCTTCCCTTTCGGGTTCCACTCGAGCACTGGCCTGACGCGCGATGTCACCCAACGGCCTCCTCAGCCAGCGAGTGTCCAATCCATCTCCACTTTCTCCTGCATATTTGTTGGGCGATTGGTTCCTGTTTCGTTTGTTCCCATAATTTCTTGTTTGTGATCCTTTCCGGCCATCTAATCTTCAGTATAGAACGAAGGCAGTTGTTGATAAAGGTCTGCAGCCTGTTGAAAATATTCTTGGTGACCCGCCAAGTTTCTGGTCCGTATAGCAAAACTGACTGACTTGACGTTTGTATTGAAAATCCGAATTTTATTGTTGATGCTGAGTGACGAAGATTTCCAGATTGGTTTCAGGTTGATGAATGTGTTTCTCGCCTTACCGATTCTCTATTTGACATCCTCGTCCGTTCCTCCTGTGGTTGAGACAATGCTCCCTAGATAAGTGAAAGAAGTAACCTCTTTCAAATCCTTCCCGTTGATGGTGATTGGCGCTGGATGTTGCTGTTGTTGTTGTTGGTTGGTTATTTTCATAACCTCCGTCTTTTCTATGTTCACCTGGAGTCCTGTTTTTGCTGCTTCTTCGACGAGTTTGTCGGTTTTCGCTTGTAAGTCTTCGATTTTGTGTGCCATCAAACATAAATCATCTGCGAAATCCAGGTCTTCTAGGTTCTTCACGCCCGTCCAGGATATCCCTGTCTTCTCGTTTCCCAGTGTCTGACGCATAATCCAGTCCACCACAATTAGGGATATCATTGGTGATAATAAGCACCCTTGTCTGACTCCTGTGTTTACTTTAAACGCCTCACTGAGTTTTCCGCTGTGGATCACTTGGCATGTGCCGTTGTCGTACAGCTGTTGAATAAGGTTGATGAATATTTGGGGTACGCCGTAGTACTCGAGTAGTTTCCAAATTACTTCGTGGTCAACGCTGTCGAAGGCCTTCTCAAAGTTTATGAAGTTGAGGTAGAGATTTGATTGCCATTCCATGCTTTGTTCGATGATAATGCGTAGAGTTGCAATTTGGTCAGCACATGATTTGCCTTTCCTGAATCCAGCTTGTTCTGGTTGGAGTTCTGTATCCAGTGCGTCCTTTATTCTCTCCAGGATGATGCGACTCAGGATTTTACTTGGCGTCGACAGGAGCATGATTCCTCGCCAGATCTTGCAGAGTCCTAAGTCGCCCTTCTTTGGTAGTTTCACCAGGTAACCTTTCCTCCAGTCAGTAGGCACATTTCCCTCCTTCCAGACTTTTTGCAATAATGGAGTCAGCATATCTGCTGTCGTCTCTGGAGGTGGGTATTCCACCTGGTCCGGCTGCTTTTCCAGCTTTCAGAAGCTTGATTGCATTCAAGACTTCAGCTTTCGTTGGAGGATTGGTGTCAACTTGCAGTTGTGTACGTGCTGTTGTTGGTATTTCTGGACGGGTTGCAGGTGGTGGTCAGTTCAAGAGTCCTTTGAAGTGGTCCGCCCATTGTTTAATCTGTCTTTCTTCTTTGGTAATTGGGTTCCCTTGGCTGTCTTTTATAGGTTTCAATTGTGTTGATCTCTTCTCGGATAGAGTCTTGGTTATCTGATATAGTGTCCTCAGGTCCCTTTTGCCTGCTGCCTTCTCAGCTTCAGTAGCCAGGTTGTCGTAGAATTGTCTTTTGTCCTTCCTAGCATTCTTTCTTTCCAGCGCTGTGTAAGTTGAGCTCAGCGTCTCTTTCTCTTGTCCATCTTTGCATTGAATCATTTTCTCTTTCACCATTCTCCTCTCCTCTATTAGCTTCCAAGTGTCCGTTGAGAGCCATTCCTTGTTGTTTCTTCTTCTTCTTCTTGTTTCTTCTTTCTTCCTAAAACCGTTGAACACGTTTCGTTGAAAATTACCTTCAGAGAGTTCCAATGGTATTCCACGGGTGATTCCTCAGTGGTTCCACGTAGTGTTTCCTGCTTTGCTCTGACCGTTGCAGTGAAAATGTCCTGTGTGATTGTGTCCTTCAGTTTTTGAGTGTTGAACTTGCATTGTGGCCTATCCTCAGGTATCCTCGGGGCTTTCAGCTTCACCTTGAAAGTCCCTTGTACTAGATAGTGGTCTGAACCCACATCTGCTCCTCTCCTCGATCTTGTGTCCAGTAGGCTTCGTCTCCACTTCCTTGAGATTGAAATGAAGTCTATCTGGTTTTTGGTGTGTCCATCTGGTGAAATCCATGTTGCCTTGTGTATATCCCTGTGTCTGAACACACTGCCACCAATCACCAAATCATTGAAGGCGCAGAAGTCTGAGAAGAGTTCACCATTTTCGTTCATTTCACCGAGGGCCTCGCGACCCATGGTGAGTTCTCTTCCTGTATTGTCTCCTCCCAGTTTCGCATTCATGTCACCCATCAGGATTTTGGTCTCGCTCTTTGGGACGTTGTCCATTACTGTTTGTAGTTGACTGTAGAAATCCTCCTTCTTCTCTTGTTCTGAGACGTTTGTAGGCGCGTAGCATTGAATGATTGTAACCTTTTTTCCTTTTGAGTTGAACCTGGCTGTCATTATCCTGGAGGAGATTGGTTCCCACTGCATGAGAGCTTTAGCCGCTGTTGGTGACATCATGATGGCTACTCCCTCGGCGTGCTCGTGATCGTCCTCTGGGTGACCGGAGTAGATTATTGTCTCTCCAGTTGATAGTTGGCACCTTCCGCATCCGTTCCATCTGCTCTCGCAGATTCCCAACACTTCTATTTTATATCTTCTCATTTCTGCGGCTATCTGGGCAGCCTTTCCAGTTTCATACATTGTACGAATGTTCCACGTCCCCATCCTTATTTTTGCTTTCATCGAAAGAAGGCACATCGGCTGACTGGCTTCCCGAAGGCTTTCACCAGCCTACGTCATTTCACTTCCCCGATTCCAGCGAAAAGTAAGGTTACTGTTTGTATTTTTAGAATTTTTAATATATTTGTGCGTTGAAGTTTTAGTAGCAATTTGGTTAAGTTTTGGGGGTGGAGTTGCTAGCACCACACCCCAACCCTCCCTCTTTATTCGGGCTTGGGACCGGCTAGAATACTAGTGGCCTAGTAATCTAGGCGAGTTTACATATGTTCTTAGATTGTTTCAACTAATCTTGAGGATACAGTGTTTCTCTTTAATGAAATCATTACTGACTACATAATTTTCTTTTGAGAAGATTGCTTTAAAAACACATTAAATTTTATGATACCCCAATAATTTGCATAGTTTTAATTATTTTGCTAAATATAGCTAAAAACATACATTAGTGAAATACTTTTCGTAGCCCAATCTTATTACTTTTGGTATCAGTCACAATAGGAGTTTGATTTAATCTATTTGAAAGCTCGGCTTATGTTCGGAAGCAAAAAATTAGGTGTTATTACTTAACATATCAAGCCACTTTCCATACACAAAAGCATTTTGAAAGGCTAACGATTTGATTTCCTTTCATCAAGGTCATTCGTGGAACCTCCATTATGATATTTATTATTTATATTTGCTGAAAATGCTTCGGTACATTCAAAAGAAATGCTGAATTCTTACTTAACAGAAACTTTTGTGATTTATTTATTTTATTTTTTTTTTTGATTACAGCTTGATGCCACACCGTACTTTTGGTACAGGTATGGAATTTTCAGCATGGATATCGGTAGCCCAAATTTTGCAGGCCGACCATTGATATCGGGTGTGCGTCGGCAGGGGATCGAACCCCGGACCATGTGCATGGTTGGCGAGAGTCCTAACCACTGTGCCACCGACGCGACCATAATAAAATACAGAAAAAATACATAAGTGTACCGTAGTATTTCAATGTCTACTTGCCTTTATCCCTGTTTATATTCCCGGGAATGTTCAGTTGCAGATAATGAGGAAGAAGAGGTCTCTTAGGATAGCATGAGTTAGACAGACTTCTAGAGGAATCCTTTTCCAACAGAATAGCCACTTTAAAAATCTTTAAGTTAAATTATGTTTGTAGGGGACTTAACAATGAGCTCGACAAATGTGAGAAATATCAGAATAAAAATCTAAGTTTAATGAAAGAATATTGAGACAGCATATTATAGACAGACAGATAAAGGATTTATAAAAGTTAATGGTTGCTTGAAAATACAGTCCAATACTACAAACCAATAATATAATGCACAGATCCAGTTCAATGTTGGGGTCGTGTCCACTGGTATTTGTTTACTGGTTGTTGAAGAGTCTTTGGCTGAGAACGAGATGTTCCTTTAAGTTCCACAGAATATAACACGATGACTAAAGGAGTAAGCAGACAGTATGAACTGGTGAGAAGATGAACCAACGGACAGCACGATAATATTTTCATTCGAACGTGAAAGTTATTTATAATTGACAAAGAAGTCAACTAAACAAAAGTTATGTAAATTGTGTCCATTTGTAACATTTGGCAAAAATTGTACAGATTCATTGTTCAGTACTCCACATATTAATGTGCACTGAGAAGACAGAACAGTGTTGATATAAAGAACAGAATTCTCCGAAATCGTGTCTTTTTAGGGACAGAAACTACCAGATCAAACCAGTGGTATTCAACAGTGATAGGTTCAAATTAAAATAATGGAAAAGATTTCTAGCCCATATGGATGATATTGAATTAGTTTTTTTCTCTGAGCTAGTTCATTTAATTGCGAAGCTCTCATCGTCCTTCTAGACAACATCTTCAGTGCAGGTTTTAGCATAAAATGGACTTATTTAAATTCTACATGAATGATGAAACTGTATCTACTGGCAACCAGTCATGACTGGTTGTTTATTTACATCTCTATTGACCATTTTTATTGACTTGGAATTCTAACTTCCTTGTCATGTGATTTACTTCTTATTAGTTGGTAAACTTGGTCTATAATAGTGTTTGTTGATTGCTAATTTACCTGAATACCGGGCTTCTAGGAATTCCCTAGCATTTCTGGTGTTTCCTCTGTTTAAAATTTCTACATTATCCCAGTCAAAGGTGGTGTCCGTAACTATCTATATGCACTGATATGAAAGAATATATATCGTGCTTTAAAAAGGCATGATATAACTAGGGGAGCATAGTGCACGAAATTGGACAGAAAGTTGGCGAAGAACATGTTAATTCTATTTTCATTCTATGCTATTTATATAAACTGAAGGCATATAATCGTATAATTAAAAATATTTTTGTATTGCATTGTAATACAATATTAATATGGTGTACGTCAAAAGAATCTCTTCCATAACCTTTACTTCTATTTCCATCTTCTGTACAAATGAAAAATTAAATTTCTTACCTCATAAATACAAAAAGTATGAAATTTGTTTATTATTAAACTTACTAAGTACTTCTATAAACTTATTCACTGTTCAGCCATCTATTTTTCTCCAAATTCTATTGTTGATTTACTGCAGAGATTTTTAAATACACAATCAAATGTCCATGATAATGTGGTGCTGTGATACAGACAATGGGGTTCAAACGGAATATTATTCTCACAGTAAGAGTCATTGTATTTGTTGGTGTTAACGTCTGAATACTATTCCCACAGTTCAATACTGCATTAACAACAGAATAACATATGTATTTGAATATTCTATTTCGTGCTCTTTAATGTAGACGAAAATCATAAGCTCAGTGATTAGTTAACGAATATAAACTGTATAGATATAAATAGCTGTTTGATTACTTGAAGATATACCTTGGCTTCCATGTCTTGCCTTCTGCTGTTACAATAAGGATAACTTCATAGAATGACCATAATGGAAGGGAAATATGCTTCACTCGACTATCTTCAAGCAAGAACAAATCTTAGTTACAGATGATACCTTGATACATTTTAGAGACTAGTTACAATGGATTTCTGCCGTGTAGTAGATTTTATGCCATCATATGAAGACTTCTTGTCATCTGAAACCTTACTTCTTATTTAGTTGGTATTAATAGCGCTTGGATTACATATTGATCATTCTTTCACCTGCTTTATTCGCAAAACACTAATTTGATAAACGATTTATAATTTTTATGATATGGTGGTTAAAAAGTCACATTTGATGTTACATTATGAACTTTCATCTGTCATCAGTAACATTCTCTTGAGTAAATTATCACACGTACTACATGAGTTTCCTGAAGGTTAAAATCTTCTTAAAACACTAAGTATTTATGATGACTTTTCAGTATATTAAGGTAACAACATTTGAATGTTTATTCTTTGAAAAGGGAAAATACTAAAAGGTCTGATATATGCTACTGTGGCGAGTGCTACTGATGAGACTTATCAGCAGTATGTAAGGAGATATTTGTCGATATAAAACATCAAATAGCAGGGAGATACATTTGATTTTAGAGAAGGCAAATGACACGGCATTGTGGGGATAAATGGGAGACGTGAAAGGAATACAAAGAAACACAATATGAAGTACCATAACACAAAGATGTGTGCAAATTGTCCGTTGAAAATAAGGTATACATAATTTGGCTATGTAGAGATACCAATTTCCAAATAAGTATTCGTTTACCGAGTCTTTCATCTTCTACCGTTTCACTACCAATAATGCCTTAGTATCATTTCAAGTCAGCTGGAATAAATGTGTAAGGCTTAGAGTCAAGTAAATTCCTGAAATTTCATAGATAAAAACGTCTGGAACAAGTGAGAAGCAACCTGAGCCACTACCTATCTTAGTTCAAGTGTGAGCTTGAAAAGTGAGATTTTTTTAAAACCTGAATTAATCTCACCAACCTGTGAGATTCTTAATAAGTATTTTGAGCTTTAAAAACAGATCTAAGCCAATTAACCTATTACAAGAGTTGTAGAGATAAAGGATAATTAAAAACAATGAATCTTAAAAATATAAATGACTCTTCGACTTATCTTTATCCATTATTTGAACACCATGAATATTTATTCCTCTCGTCTGCTTTTTGTTTTATGTGATCAATAATTCTGATGTGGTCATTTCTTTCTAATTACCTTTCTACTTTCGTTTGCTTGATGAAATATGTGATAAAATTTGAATACATGAGGAAAAAAACTACTTCCTGTGTAGATGATGTATATTTTTAAACAAATAAAAAGAGGGGTATACGACGATAGTGTAAATTTGAGCATGAAATCGATGGGTAACAATTTGAATATTGGAATTTGAGTTTTATCTTGTTTGTGTTAAATGGGTAGAATATACTTCATAAGTAGATTTTAACTAATTTATTTCCCTCAAATTCTAGTTGGCGTTTCTTGTAGTAAGAAACCTAACTAATTTACTTCTGTATTTAAGGGTTTACAAATAATGAATATAACTTTCCTTAGAAGCTCATGATTTCTTCAACTTTATACAATAGGTTTAATTGAATTTGAGATTTTCCCGACGATCGATTGGACCGAAGTGCTCGGCCTCAGGTTGACATGTCGGCTTCTTGAGCAGATGAATCGACGATGTCTGGGCATTTAATTTGTGGATGGTGATTAGCAGTGGAATCCAGGATGCGCATTTCGTCCTATTTGGGACTCGTGATCTGGATGTACCTGCATTTCTCGTGTCCCAAGTGGTTAAGTGGATAACGCTTTGGCGTTTGAAATTATGGGCACTGGGTTCGAGCCTCGGTCGGAACATCATCACTCACTGAGAAATGCAGGTACATACAGCTGATGAGTCCCAAACAGGACGAAATACGCATCCTGGATTCCAATGCTAGTCACCATCCACCAATTAAAAACTTCTATGCAATTGGGTTGGTTTTATTAACTTTGAGCTATAAAACTTTGAAATATTACTACCTTTATAATGTAATCTAGGAAGGATCACAGTCAAAATAAGCTGCACTTTGTTGACAGTCCGGAAAACCTAATGTCAGTAGTGAATATTTTTTTATTCCAATGAGTCGTTATGGTGCTTCCCAAATAAATGCCATTGTGGTGACAGCTGGCTGCAAGCCAAAATTGTAGACAACAATTTACGTCAATGTTCACGTCGCGAATCAGAGTCACGATAAAAACACTAACAAAGCTTAACCTTAGAAAAGAAATCACCAGCCAATCACAGCGGAGTTAAAGTGTGGAAATATGATTCGCAGATACACGGCTTGATTTTCTGAGAAATGGCCACAAAGAGATAACAGAATAACCTTCAGCAAGAAAACAACCAATCAGAGGAGGTTGCTTCTCTGCTAACAGTTATGTACATAAAAATTTATAAATACCTCTTGATTTTCCCAGTAAATGATTTGTTGCCTGACCCTTGTCTTCTGTTGTTACAACATTAATGGATGTCAGTAAACACCTTATTACGCAAAAACAAAGAATTCAGCGAAGAAAATTCTCTTTTCGACGATTTCATTTTCAAAGCTGTACAATCGTATATATGAATTACTATAAACAATAACAATCAGTTTTCTTGCGTGTTAAAATTTGACTGTGAGTGGAAATACTAAAGTGCTATAATAATAGTGGCGTGTAGGATTATTAGTCACAATTGATTAGGTATATGAATGAATAGCTAAATAAATAGAATTCAACCTAAAGTTCAACAAACAAGTGTGAAATAGATGATAGGGAAGTAAAGTACGTTCGGAAATGTGAATATAATATGATGGAAACATGGGATGAGTGAAATGTTGTCAAATTAGTAGACTAGATAAAATGTTAGAATATGATAACATAAAGTGAAATAAAATAAAAGGAAAATGAAACATGGAATAAAGAAGGATAATAAATGTATTATGTGAATTACATAGTAAAATCAAGACCATGGTAACGAAAGAGATCGTACAAATTGTTTTTGTACACAAAGTTCTGGCTTTATGTTATGTATTGCCAAAGCCTCTGCTATGCAAAGCAAATGCACTCGTGTTCTTTTCGACAAACTATGTAGACTACATTACAATATGTGTCAGATGCTGCCTGGTCAGTATCTACAGTTTGTCGCACAGTCGATGAATTAATACCTCTACGTTCTCTTTTGCTCAACCAAATTGGGAGGTACTGTCGAACGCGGTGGGACATGTTTCTTGATGAACGTCCTAGGTACCTAGCTCCGCAACAGCAGATGAACGTATAAATAAACGTGAAATTAGACAATCGACGTAACATTTTCTTGACATTAAGGTGTACTAGGGGACGGCTAGAGTAAGTTATTCGTAAAGTGGTAGCAAAGAACGTTTTCCTCAATGATCTCATCGGACGATTTTTAAATACCTCACTCACAGTGTCACCCCTGAATTCTAAGTTTAGGTGCTTGTAAGTTTCCCTTATTAGTCTAATTTTATAAGGTGCTGACTGTTTAATTAATTGAAGAATTACATATTAATTTAACAAAGCAGATATCCTTTGGCATTTCACTCACAAGCATAGTTTACCTCCTAAAAAATTCCATAGGATAATAACTTTACTAGAGTTAACTTTCGTTATGGATAGAATATAATGTGACAATCTAACTTTGACTACTGAAATGAGGAATTACTGTTTGAATCTGGAAGTGTCAGTCTCTTCCCTCTTGTAACTGGCTGTTACCAGTATAAAAGTCAATTTTTTAACAACCTCATACGATTTATTCAAAGCACTCGTCATCCAGCACCAAATTTGATTTATACAGTCATTTATTCTAATCGTTGTGATCTCGAACAGTAAATGTAAGTCCTACATAATTTTGAATATCTTTTTGTGAAAAATTTACTTTAAGAAACTTTAAAACAAATTCCTTTCGTTTGTATTATGGGGTTAACATTAGTTTCAGCAAGGTGATCTAACGTACGGGGGCTAAAACGAACAATATGAGAACCTGAATTCCAAGTTTTGAACTACAATTCAGCTACTACTATCAAACGTAATCATATAAGCATCATCTAAGCCATGTAGATGTTCACTTTTCAATCTGAAATCACAATATACATGCATTATACAGAATTGTGTATAGTTGCTCGCAACTAAAATCTTAATAGTTATATTTTAATGGCTAACAGTTCACAGACACACTAACGAACAGGTGGTAAAAACAGCAAGATAAGCTTAGCATAAGATAGAGATTTCTATCTGTTAAGCAATACATCACCATTTTATCTCCATCAAAAATGTTAGGAGTGATAATAATAATAATAATAATAATAATAATAATAATAATAATAATAATGACCAATATATTTAGGAATAATGTGATGAAGTCACTTAGAATATTTACTTTTGTGCATTGAAATCACTAGAGATAAAAGGAACTATGACTTTTAAGTCAAATGATATCACCCGATAAGAAAGGCCTTTTTTCTTATCAATGATTTCGGTGACATAACCGAAGTCACACTGAAAATCCTACTGTGCAGTGCTAACAACATAGTTTAAAACAACAGAGGATAAAACTGTGAAAATCGAGGTTTACAAGTGTTGGTTTGTAGGGATTTGATGGATTGAACCCCCCAGTGAATGCTTGCTGATGAAGAGTCCCAAACTGGGGTGATGAAACAGCTGTCCAGTATTCTCAGGTTTTCCAATGGTTCTCTAACCGATGTGGGCTTATGATGAAATCTTTTAATTAAGGTTTTATCTCTAAAGTAAAGAGATTCCGTACTTACTTACTTGCTAGATCACTGTAACACTCTAGGTTTCGTAATTTAAACGTCAACTAGCTTAAAATGTGCGAAAAAAAGATTATGTACAGAATATAATGACCATGAAGATAAAACAGGTAGAACAGAAAGAAACCTCTAAGTATATTTTATGCCCCAAAAAGACGCATCAACAAAGTCGAGACAGAAATATGTAGTAAGCTATTTCCTCAGAAGCCAGGGTAGGAACGAAAGCAAATTCCAGTGATCTGTTGTATCTTTTCATCAAATAACCAATTTTACAGTTTTGTTTGCACCTTTAAGAACTTTAGCAAACAGTATAAAAGTTATCACAAGAAAAACGTACTATATAAACATTGAGCTCAATTCTAAACAAATTCTTTACATTTTGAAATAGTCATTCGAAAGAAGTAATAGTTGACTCAGTGAAAAAATCCAAGGGAAACTTAGAGACGAAGTTAATGAACAGCAAAACTTAAATTGAAGAAAAAACCTGAGGTTTACAATTTGTGAATAATTCCCATTCGGACATTAGTAGACAAAAGACAAGTAGTTCAGCAAAGAGTCTCTTTTCGGCGAATTCATTTTCAAAGCTGTACAATCGCAAATATATATGGTTATTTTGTGTGTGTGTATACATTAAATTTGTCAAACAAAATACGGTTAGTAAGTTC